>WBMY01001920.1:757899-813702 GCA_013397315.1 Donacobius atricapilla | reverse complement strand
GGGGGGGAAGGGGTGCCCTAAGACTATGAATGCTGATAACACTACTTGAGTTCATCAAGTTTAGTGTTTTATCAATGGCTCACTCTTTAAAAATAAAGAAGGTACCTTGTAAACTGACAAAGACTGAGGAATTAATGGGGAAGGACTAGAACAGAAATTGAGCTGGCCTGACCCAATTTAACTATATGAGCCTAAAACATGTAAGATGTGTGTGTGTGTGTGTGTGTGTGTGTGTATGTGATTGAGCAATAGGCAAAATAAAACCAAATCTCTTCTTTCATCTACTTGATTTAAATATTTGTGAAAAGTCAGCTAGTGAGTGATGCATATCAGAGCTCACTGAAGATCTCCAGGGAAAACAAAAGTATCTTAAAAATATTAAAGGTCCTTTTCAGGCTAGTCACAGTGCTGGTGCTGATGAGGTGCTGAGATGCATCCATGGGTCCATATAAAAACATTAATCAGAGGCATTTTACATTGAAAAATCAGCCAGAACTCTCAGCAAGCTGATCTAGTGGAAGATGCCCCTGCTCATTTCAGGAGAGTTGGATTAGATGATCCTTAAAGGTCACTTCCAATCCAAAATATTTTATGATTCTATGATCTCTTTTTATGTACTGTTGGTCAGTAAAGTTGTATTTTAGACACAAAATTAGTTCTTTGGCCTAAAGAACTTGAGTGGTTACAGGATTGGGGGTTTTTTTTCAGGGAGAATACAAACTAACCTGTGGAAGCTCACAAATAAAACACTTGGTGGAATCTGGCTACTTTTTCACAAAGATACACTTTTCTCTTCTGATTGCTTAATGGCTCAGTAAGCTTAGATTTCCTTCACAGGAAAAGTTTCCAGAGCGGTTCAGCTGCTAAAATAATGTATTTATAACCATGGTGAAAGTAGTCGTCTGTTTCATTACTAGCACTTCTCTGCCATTTTTAATTTTCCAGTACCTCTGGAAGACAAGGAAATATCATGAAAGGAATAATAAAGTATGTCTGAACAGTAGAAGACTATAAGAACTGGCAAAGTCAGCTGATAACAGAATCAGTACCTGAAAACCCTTTACTGTGGCTTTTTTTGTACTATAAGCAAGATACTTTCTGGAAAAAGGCCTTTAGACACATAACATGGTGTAGAGAAAAGTGTCTGGGAACAGGAGATATGACGTCTGCAGAATCCTTATCAAAAAATTGAACCTGATACACAACTCAACTATGACTTAATGGGAAAATAAGCAACCTTGAATAAGGAGATACACATCTTGGAGGTTTTCCAGTCCTTTTAAATTATGGTTCCTCTTCCTAAACAACAGCTCTGCTAGTGCTTGGTTCTCAAGATCGTTCAGATGGAAGAAGTACAGAAAACTTCAGATAAAGGACCACTTTGCTGCTGATGAGGAATCATGCAATGTCCAGCACCACACAGTGAGCTCGAGGAGTTGTAATGTTAACTACACTGCACAGTAGCTCAGAAGGGGTAAGTGGTGAATCCCAGCTTGATCCTGCTATCCCACTGGGCTGCAATCCTGTATGGAATAATTGCACATATGTCAATGGGATTGCAAGAAAGGTGAATTCTGCATGGAGATTTTAACAGAGCAGTGGTTTTGAAAAAGTGCTGCAAGATCTATTTATTCCTAGAAAAGTTACAAAAACTAATTTAAACCAGCTTCAATTACTAAGCAACCGAAAACAAGGATTCAAAACCTGTGGTGCTGGCGTTTTGTCTCTGCAACACAGGTGTCACATCAACCTACAAGTAGCTGCTTAGTGGCCCTGTTCTGTGTGGAGCATTTCCAAACCCCACTAAGCAGGAGACAGAGCACATCCCGATGGTGGGACCCTCCTCACAGCTTTCAGCACATCCAACACGTCTCATAGTTCTGTCAATTCTTTAATTCCTTATTAAAAATACTAAGCATCAGTCCTATTAAGAATATTGTAGGGGAAGGTTCATGTACATTCTTTGGCCTGTTGTAACTGGTCTTTTCTCTTAGGCAGTTTCTAGTCCGTGACAATATTTGGTCTCATATACCAGGGTATTTGTTTCCCAGATTGCCTCCTGTGGAGGACTTTGTCCTACATCTCTTGGAAGTCTAAGAAAGTCACATCCACTCTTCTGGCAATGTATTAAAAAAACCTTGTAGATTAGAGACAATTTCCCTTCAGTGAATCCAGACTGAGTCGTCCCCATTCTGTCATGTTCATCCAACTAAACTTCTGGTTTTGATTAGTTTCAGCAAATGCAGCTGGCACTGGAGAAGGGCTCACTGGTCCCCCATCCTAGGATCAGCTCTTTCTAAAACATGGATATGACATAAATGAGAGGAAGCATATTTTTGTTAGCAACTCAGCTCCTCTTTCCTTAAATTCCTCTAGTTCTCCTGGGGTATATACCTTTCATTCCTAGCAGCTTGTGGCTCTTTAGCTTCTTCAACACCTCATGTTTTAGCATCTCAGTGTCTACGATTTGAGCTTGAAAAAATACATCTGGCGCCAATATTTTCCAGCATTCTCTGTGGTGCAGACTGATATTAATAAATCCTTTAACTCTGCTGTAAAAGTCTTTATGTTTCTAAATACTTCGTTGTTACCTTGCCGCTCTGGGGAGTCTCTCAGAGGCTTCCTGTTTCTGCTGTGGTAAAGCTTGGCATTGTGGGCTATCTGCTCCTCTGAAAGTACTGTTCCACAAGGTACATGCCTTTGGATATGTGCCTCCATAGGACTGTATTTCCATTTGCTGATCTTTGGCACTGAGGCACACGGCTGTCTTCACAGCATGCAGCTGAAATAGATACTCCTAAAATGCACAGTGCACATGCAGAACTGGAGCTCCTTAGAAGCCTGAACATGGCCAGGTTCTGCTCTAAAATGAATAAAGAAACCATTCAGATCCCCAGTTATGGCTTCTTTTGAGTGTTCAGTTACCACAAAATGAAGTGTCAGTCTCACAGTGGTCATGTGCCAAGATGCCTTGTTTGAGGAAGTACATTCTCTGGAGAAGATATTTCTTTTGAGCAGATAACACTGAGCCAACAATTCCTTTCAAAATTGATCTTGAAATAAATGGTGCATTATTTCACAGGCTTCTATCAGTTACAGCTGACAGTGAAGCATACCCAAAGGAAACAGCACCACCAGACTGAGCAAGCTTGACAGTACCACTAAGCTCTGGAGCAGAGCTGGAGGGGTATTTGCCCACCTTTGCTCAAGGAAAGTGGATGCAAACTCTTCTTGCCAGCTTGCAAATAATATCTGTCCTAGCTGCCTTTTTTGTGGGTGCACATTTTCCTGTCTGAAGCAGCAAACACTGATTTCAGCAGATGGTATGCAAAATGGAGAGGATGAGAAGTGTGGGTGTTTGTTCAGAAGAGACAGTGTTTATTCCCCTCAGATGCTGAAGGTTTATGCAGAGCAGCTGGCCTGGCCTCCCTCAGTGAGTGAGACAATAGATGTCTTATTCTTGTTACTCTGTCTCTCAGATAGGAATTTATTTGCCCTATGAATATCTTCAGAGTAGCTCTCCATGGCATGGCTCTCCCTGAGCTATCACAACTTCAGGAGAAGCTCAGGCCATGAACCATGCACTCAGGGGACATTAGATAACAATTAACAACGGTATTTACAAGGCCAAAACCGTGTAGAATTGGAAGCAGAAGACTAGAACAAAAGTGGAGAAAATGTCTTTGGGTGCAGTCCAGGCCATAGGTATTTTCCTGACCCGGCTTTCCTTGCTAATTATTATAAATTTTTGTGTTTATAGTGTTGGACCAACATGCCATTAAGCAAAACCCTTCATTCAGCATGTTTTTAGCCACTGGACAGGAATTGCTAATGAAGAGCTGCATCCTTGCAGCAGAGCAGGAAGTCATCAAGGGGGACAGTAATTCCAGGCTGATGTTAGAAGTTGTTTGTGTTCACACACTGTGCTGGGCTGATGGGCCAATGCTTGGTGTTGTCGCAGGCATTCAGCTGCCCTAATACCAAGGCTGTGGTTGCCATATCCTTGCTTCAAAAAGGGATAAATTGGCAGATTCTGGCATTTTCTCACCAAGGATTTTCCCACAATCTAGTTATCCACAGTACTGAGATCCCTCAGCCTGGCTCTTAGTGCCCAGGGCCATGCACTACTCCATAACCTTTGGATTTTTTCTAAGAAAAAAACCTACTCCTATCTTACTCTTTTCAGTGAATTTCTGCCCCATTCACTCTGCAGAAGATGGGGCATGTGAGTCTGCTGCAATTGCCATACTGGCCACAAAGAGGTAATGGACTTACTGTGTCATGCTTCTATTGCTCTGCTTCATTTTCTGTGCCTTCAAATCCCTCATCTTCACACTTGTCACCTGAGACAGCAGGTAGGAACATGCACAAATGTTTTTGTAAGAGATCAGATTCAAATGTAATTGTGCAACCACTGTGACTTGCCTCTCTATTTTTCAGTGTGTCTACTTAGATGTGATTTGTGACACTTGGTTTAGGTACACTCTTTTACATTGATTTAGCATGTCAGCCTTGTATTGATCCCACACTTAGATCTTGTCATTTGTAGACAGAACAGACTGTAAGCTTCTCTGACTATTTGAGGGCTGACATCCAAATCCTCTGTACATGTCACCGTCCTCCCCCTGTCATGCTCTTGTAATAATTTTCTTGGTTTATCTCCTGCCCCAAAATGTGATTGACTGAAAATCAAGTTCAGTTGATTGTCTGTGTTTCCAAGTTTTCTCTTCTTGTGTCTTAAATGCCTTTACTGATCTTATCCCTCCAGTTTGTATTGGCATATGAGAAAATCTGGAGGATTGGAAAATCACCTGAACTACATCTTCCATCAGACTCATTGGGCTTGGCCAGGCAATGCTGTACCATGGCAAAATTCTTACTTGTGTTTCAGTGTCTTGCTTCAGATGATGACAAACATAGTGACTAGTAGGTAACATTTGCTGCCATCATGAAACCTGATGCTGCTACCATGCCACATCCTTGTAAATAACCTGGGCACACCAGCACGCCTCAGTCACAGTGTGATGGGTTTTGAGTCCGATGTGTCAGACTGGAGCATTGTAGGGACACATGCTGGAAAGAGGACCCCTTCCTGTGTAGGCTCACAGATGAACAGAGTCACAGAGTCAAGGAATGGTTGGGCTTGGAGTGGACTTGGAGGCACTCTAGTCCAACCTGCCTGCTCAAACAGGGTCCCTGAGAACAGATCACTCACGATTGTGTCCAGGCAGCTTTAGAAGATCTCCAGACATGGAAACTCCACAGTGCCTCTGGGCAGCCTGTTCCAGTGCTTAGTCACCCTCACAGTAAAGATGTTCTTCCTCATGGTCAGGAAGAACTTCCTGTGTTCCAGTTTCTACTCATTGCTTCTTGTCCTATTATTTGGAATCACCAAGAAGAACCTAGCTCCATCCTCTTGACACCTTCCCTTCAGATGCCTATGGACATGGATAGGATCCTCTCTCAGTAATCTCTTCTCAGGGCTGAACAGGATTCCAGGATGAGCCTTTCATCACATTTGCAGTGACTGAGGTGAGGTATTTAGGGCATCAGAATGAAATGAAATCAAATGGAACAGCACGTTGCTAATTCCATTTGGCATTATACTGGATTTAAATAATCTTTCTTGGGGAAAGAACACATTTTTTACTTTATTTTAAGTGAACCAAGAAAGCAAACTAATTCTTTATGTTTCAAGGCATCTTTCTGATCCATTGTTCTATTCAAATTTAGCTTTCAAATCTCATTGCTTCTCTAGCTGCTCTGACTGTTAAACTTTCCCTTTGCTTGTCATGCTTTTGTGCAATGTAGTGGAGCTCAAAAAAACCTGATTTAATTACCTTTTAGAAGACCCAGGTTGCAACCACAGAGCTTTCACTCTCACATAGTCCCATGTAAATTCCCAGGCTAGGAATATTACCTTTTATGTCTGCAATGTAGCTCCATGAAGGAAAAAATGAAGCAGAAACCCCTCTCTGCTAAATGTAGTAGTGTACAGTCCCCTTGGTTGCTGCAATAAGGATGAAGTTGTATTTTTATCTAATTAGCAGGTTGATCCTCAGAACTAACCTTCAAAGATGTACAAAGTTCAAACTCCCTTGCCCAGATACTGAGTTGAAGAAAAATAACACAAACCAAACATTTATAAATCACTTATTTCTTTACTCACCAAACTCCCTTACCTAATCTGTGGGGTGAGAGGGCACAAGCATCTTCCACTTGGCCAATGCAAGTAGGTTTACAGCAGGAATGGCGAATTTACTCTAATAGAGTTATCATCAGAGATAAGCTGAGATATGATCGCTATCAGGGAGCTATAAGAGAGCTGGAGAGGAACTTTTCAAAAGGGCTTGCAGTGATTAAAACAAGGGAGAATGGCTTTAAACTGAAAGAAGGAAGGTTTAGATTGGGCATGAAGAAGAAATTCTTTACTGTGGGGGTGGTGAGACACTGGAACAGGTTGCCCAAAGAGGTTGCAGATATCCCATCCCTGGAAGTGTTCAAGGCCAGGCTGGATGGGGCTCTGAGAACCTGGTCTAGTGCAAGGTATCCCTGCCCACAGCAGGAGAGTTGGAACAAGGCAATCTTTAAGATCCCTTCCAACCCAAACCATTCTGTGATTCTATGATTTTCTGTGGGAAATGGCACAGGGCCTTACATACTCCTCTTCCATCCTTGGATCTAGCTCAGTTTTGTTCCAGAGACAATGTACAAAAAGTACTTAAAATGCAATGGTAATGCAGATATCAGGCATTTGACTGAATTTTCTGTGTTCTGTGCTTCTATACCAGAAAATTCACATCCCTTCCAAAAGAAACATTTTCCTGTTCTCTTTCCAGTGTCTCCTTTGCTTTGCTACTCAGTATATAATGGTATTTATCCATATGCCCCTGCTCATCCTCTCCGGGCAGTGACACTTGCCTAGCAGTGTGACTTAGCAGGTGACTTATTTCTGCAGCTTCCAGTCTCAGCCTCCCACAGTCCTGCCCAGTGTTCAGCGTTCATTATTCTTGTTGGGAAAAAAAAAAGAATCGTAACAAAAAATGAAGAGTTATTAAGAGGTTTCTTTTCCTTTTTCCAGAAAAACATGTTTATTTAGCCACAAACTTGTCTATTGACACATTAAGCATTTAGTAAATCAGACTTTGCAATAACGTTTTTGATAAAAGTATCCACAGACATAGTTCAAGTTTCTTGCAAACCTTGGTATGCTTCATATCTTTTCAAAAGGAAGAAAAAAAGAAAATTTTGTCCTCTCTGAAATATTAATTTTTCCAGCAGGTCTGCTCTGCTGACAGCACAACTCCTTTGTTCCTGTTCAGTCCTACTTTTTCTGTGGCCAATGCAAAGACCTTCCCTTCCTCTCCTATTGAGAGAGATCACAGTTGATTTGTGTTTAATCCAACAACTAATTACCTCAAAAATGAGGCAGTATAAGCATAGTCAATGGCACCATGAGGCATTTATATGTCTAAATAATGAGCTAAACAGCAGTGCCCATGCTGTTTCCACTCCTCATCATCTCCTTAGCTGGGATTGTATCAAGAGCTTGCAGACATTATATGTCAAGACATTCACAATATGCCAGGATTTTGCCCCCCAGTTCATTCTTTGTAACTTCGGCCTGACTGAAACATTTGCAGCTTGTCTGAAAGTCAAGCCAAGCACTCACTGCCAGGATGTGACTGGCCTTCAGCCACTGTCTTTCCTGAACTCCTGGGTGCACAAACCCTCTTCACCTGTGTGCCTCTGGCATTATGACCCTACAGCCAAAGCTGGCTGCAAAACCACAGGTTCACACAATGTTTTGTGAGTATGATAAGAGCTGATGAGACCTTGTTTGTTCCTGTTCCTGCTCTGCCCAGCATCCCTGCCTCACTTATTTACAGTATAGGGGAGGATTGTGATACCTCTGCCAGCCCCAGTGTGCTGCCAGTGATGCCATGAGCAGATGCTGTAGAACCCTTCCCACTTCCAGCAGCCTTGGGTCAAGCTCAGACCTGGCTGCTTGCTACATAAGCCTCAGGCTGTTTGCAGGATCTGTGCCCCCTTCATGTCCAGTTGGTCTTGTGGAGGGCTTTCTGCACTGCCAATCCTCCCTCAGCGCCCAAAAGGGCCAGATCTGAGCAAGGCTCCCTGTGTTCTATGCTTGACCTTCAGTGTTGGCTGTCTGCAGATGCATTTACAGTTTTCTTATGTGTAAACTGCAGATACACTTAGAACATTTGCCTGACCCTCAAGTGTCCTGGATGAGAAGGGTGGGGATAGCACCACATCCCTGGGCAAAAGGTCAAGGGAGAAGCTCTGCAGATTCCTGATAAAGCTTCTTTGCTCCAACTATGCAGTTCTGCCCTGGGATAATTGCTCTGCCCACAGACCATGTTACAATTTCTAACACTGAGAAACTCTGCCCCTGAGGGTACAGGAAGTTTAAAAAACAGTGGCTGTGAAATGGGGTGGCCTCTGCTCATGCAGGACCTGTGCAGGGCCCAAAAGTTCCTCAGGGGCCGCAGCATCCTATGAATATCGTCAACTGGGAGCTGGTACCACAGGCTGAGCAGCTCCCTAGGGCTGAAATTAGTAAATATACATTTTCGCCATGGTTATGAAATCTCTTGGGTAATTTCAAGCTAAGAAATGTTTGTGCAACAGTGCAGGCCTTCACCTCAGCACAGTCATGTCCTCAGACATGAAAACCATGGGATTTCAGTTACAAGGTCTGACTGCAATTAAGAGGAGAGCAGAAAGGTGCTGCTGACATCCAGGGAAAGATTCATGTCCTGGGGTTTTTTGCACATTGCACACTGCAAGACCACAGGCACTGAGTGACAGTCTTACTGCTTAATAGGGGAAAGAGGACAATCCCACTTAATAAACAACACACAACTGTGATGATTCAGAAGGGTTAATTTCTCCAGACTAAAAAAATTATAAGCAAATTATAAGCAAACAGGAGGAAAGGCAAAGACAGAAGGCTAATGGAAAGCAACAATTTTTCAAATCTAAATAATCACATTCCCACAATCAATAAAGAAGACAATATTGGCTAAAATCCCTTCCAGTTTCTGTGGCAAAGTGAAGGCTCCAATCAGAAATAGAAAAGCACCATATGACAGAGAAAGAGAGGGGAAGAAGATCAGAGCTGATAAAAATGCAAAGTTCTGAAGCTTAGAAAATTGGTAATGTGTGATAAAAATATCTGGGAAAATAAGGACTTTTAAATAATATACCAAGAATGAAGACCTTCTTCCATGGGACCAGAGGATACAGATCCCATAATGCAGAAGGATGCAATGTCAGGAAGGTCATTCCTCCAGTTCCTTTTCCCAGTCAATCTCCAGGGGAGCTGGAAGGGACGATGTGCTAGACTACCTCTACTTTCGTCATGCTGCAGTGCTATGAAGAAGAGTTTCCATCCTCTGGCCTTGCTGTACACATGAATCATGGAGGCTTCCTTTGCTCTGGTCCCTGCTGAACTTTTGCTGCTTTCACCTACGCTGGCAGTGAACATGAGATTTTTTGCACAGAGGGGCACACATGATTCCCTTGAGGGATGGGAGCTTGCCATTTACATCCTGCGTAAGAGACCTGTTCTCCTTTGAACACAGACAAACTGAGGTCTTGACTGTGTTTTTACAACATGGGATTTCTCCTGTTAGTCTGCCAAGTCCTTTTTCTACCAGCCACATTCATGCAGGCACTGGACAGTAGCTGTAAGACATGAACAGCATCAAGGTTTTCATCAGCATGGTTGCCTTCACATTATGTCCTGGCAGGCCCAGGTCTGCAAAAATCCCCTCCCTAGGTGAAGGATAAGGCAGCCACAGGGAATTTCTTATTTACAGGTTTAGATGCATGAATAACCATGATAGTGACATTCTCTGATGGCCTTCAACTGAAGGCCAAAGTCACCAGCCAGGTTTCCAGTGCTCATTTGTGGCCATTGCATCTCCCTCTTCCCTGGAGGCTGTCCAGTGCTGGTCAGGGTGGCCTTGCACCCCCTCCTGCCCAGCAGGCTTCTGGTGCCCAAAGCCAGGCAGGTGGCCTGGCAGGTCCTTGCAGGGTGTGACACAGACATCCCAGCAGCACCTGGCTCTGCCAGCACCCACACTAACCCTTCCAACCCCCACAGACATGATTTGAAAGCCTATTGTTGGTTTTGCAGGAAGTTTGATTTAACTTTATGCCATGTTCCTCCCTGTAACACACCAAATATCTCCTCTGTGAACAGTCAAGCTTGGCTCTATCTTCTTTTTCTCTCTCTCTTTGGAAAGAGAGAAAGGGCATCAGAAGCAGAGCTTTTCTCGCCAGATCCATTACTTATCTGCTCTGTGTAACAGACGGTTTGATACTGGATCAGCTTCTGATAATACATGAATAGATTTCCCACCCCACATCTGAAAGGTTCTTGGGATGACTCATCTGACTCCTTCTCGGATGCTGTGAGTGCAGCTATAATATAAACCAGCTGTGTCCTAGTTTGGAAAAATATCCACCCATGTTGTTGAGGAATAACTGCAACTGTAAATACCTTAAAATAGCTGAAGTAATCAATTTTATTTGTAGGCTGCAGCAAACTGCTGTTCCAGAATGGGCTGCACTTAGTGGGCACCATATTATCCTGTGAACAGGATTTATTGCTATGGATATAAAAAACAGGGAAGTTGTTCTTAAAACATCTTCCTCCAAGGCATGTTTGCCTAAAGCTATAGAAAATGTAAGATGTGTTGGGCAGCACATTGGAAAGGTCTGAGGAAGGGAAACCAAAGAAGACTGAATCCAAAGTGCCATTAATGGTTGTTGGAATTAAATCCCAGAGAAGGTAACTTTCAGTCTCTTTTCAGATGGATCAAAGAAAGCTGGACATATGAACAAGGCTTTGTGTGCTCTTCCCTGCATTTTGGAAAGCAGGAACTCCTCCACCAGTCAACAGACTGAACTGTATCAGGGGATGCATCCATCCTGTGCCTCTTCTTGCCTGGTAACACACCACAGACTGAAACAAAGCCATTGCTCAAAGCTTCTCAGGGACACAGAGCCACTCAAATGTCTGCAAGGTCAGAAAGCTGCTTGTTCACCTGCTGGTTGCTCCTGAAGACTTCAGAATCCTTTCAATAAGAGCTAAGCCTGTGATGCTTGACAAAAGAGCTGTCCCACAGGTGCAGGATCACAGGTGGTTCACCAGTGTTCCTCTTAAGCCAACAAAAAGACTTCCAGTGATTTCAATACTTAACAATTTCCAAATGCCTTTATGAATGAAACATTTCTCACACGGTCTTAAAAATCTGAAAAGGGTACTTGAAGTGAAAGGTCAAGCAATATTATGGAACCTGACAAGATGCCACAGGTGCTGCTTTTTTTCTTTTTTTTCCTGGTAGCAGAAGTCATGTAAAGAGGGATATGTGCACTCTACATTCACAGGGCTGCTTCCATGTTTGCTGAAGAGAAATTGATGTAAGCTTATTCCATCTCCACTCCTGAGACAGGAAAAAAACACCCAGAGGCAGAGATGGGAGCTTAAACAACCTTTGCTGTACATGTCCATAGTGACATCCTCTGGGATTACTTGTAGGAGAAACTTCAGCAAAGCCTGGTCCAAAGAGTTTGCCCATGGCCAAGCTAGTGAGGACTTTGTACAGCTCCCTACAGTGCTTGAGCAAAAAGGTGAAAAATTGCTGGAAATTTTGAACCCAGAGACTCTCTTTTCCCTCTCCCCCTAGTTTGAAAAATGCCACAGGTGCTGCAAATAATTGTTTCTGTATAAATTAATGGAGGCAGTATGAAAAGTGAAGTATTTTGCAAAAGAGATAAAAAATGAGTCAACAGCAAAGAAGCATTTTCAATGTAATCCCCTTTCATTAACAGATGATGCATCCATCCTACTGAGAGAGGCTTGGACCTCATGGACATGGAAACCGTTACCACTGGTGCTCACCACTGACTGCTGTCAAAACTCACCACAGCATTTTCCTGTCAAGGAGAGATACCTGACCCCACTACCAAGCCTGGGTCAGAAGAAAGTCCAAAGCTGAAAACACCTTGTTTTTGCCCTTAGTGTGGCTTAGGACAGGTGTAAACGAAACTCAGGTGACGCAGTTCATCACACACACACAAACACACACTCACACTTTGATCAGAAGGCATGAACTACAAACTACGTTTAGTTAAAAGTCTGACTCTATTATATAGTATTTCTACAAAGGCTAGGGATTGGGGCCAGGTATCTCTCATCCTATTGGTCAAGACAACTGTCTATCAGCTGTCCATATCTCTAAGACAAAGAATGAAAACTACCTTGAAGTTATGATAAATATTTGCCGGTGTTTACAGACTAGAGCATGAGAAAGAACCTAAAACATGAAACTGTGAAACAGAAGAGAAGGCTGAAAAAATCAGGGTGACACTCAGGTAGTCAAGCTCTATCCAGGACTCCCTACATCATTCAGCCTCACAGCCCCTCACACTGCAGCCGACTAACAGGCCTTGCAGGACACAAGAAAAACAACTGGTATCACAGCATCTCTTTCTAACCAGTATCATTGGAAACAAGATTTACTGTTCCTTTATTCCTTTGTCCTACCATAAATTTAAAAATAACAAATTTTATTTGCTATATCAGTGTAGAGGACAAAGATTTTTTGTTTACATGAACATTTGGAGAGCTTTCAGAGCAAACACAAAATCCAATTTACTTTCAGTTTTTCAGCTACTAAAAAAAGCCCCCAAACCAAAATGAGATATGCCAAGGGCTGGCATCTGATGAAAGGAATTGCAGCAGCCCACAGTGTAAGCAAACAAAGAAGCTCTGCTCACCTTATGGATACAGAAATGACAGGCCAGACTAAGGCTCGCACTCAGACTTGCATCATACCCATTGTGTAGGGATGAGTGCTCTGCTGTATTTTAGGTGATTAGAAATGTTCCTGGCCATCCTGCATTAGGCTGGGCAGTGGCTGCTGCACAAATCTTGTCCTCCTGGTAATTTGCATGCACCAAAACAAAAGTATTTTCAGAGGGATTTGATCTCATCAGTTTTCCTACCTGGTTCCATTTCAGATATTTTGTGGCTTTGTCTACTCCTTTCTCTATTCCATTTTTGGGTACATATGGTTTGTTTTTTTAATAATCTGTTGTCTGGTGCATTATTCTGAACTGTACTCATCTAGATATCACATTTCCTTTTTCTAAACCTGCTGACACTGCTGACTGCTGCTGTTTATGCCTAATTCTGTAATTACATCAGAAATGTGTTGGTTCCTTGAACACACATGGAAACTACGTCCTTCTCTGTGTGCCACTCAAATAGCAATTAAAATCTTGCATTTTCCTCCAACCAGATTGTAGTAGTCATTTCTTTATGCATAAAGCATCTTTTTTAATTGCTGTTGTTTCTGCAGGTGCCCCTTGCATATTAGGATCATTTTTTAACAACTGGATGAGAAAATTGCCAACCACTACAAAGATAGGAAAAAGCAGACAGAAAACTTGCAGAGATTAGAGGAGTTTTGGAGGGTTTCCAGAGCAAAGCTGGGAATTTGATCACTCGCAGAAGAGGTGACAAAGGTGAATGGTGAAGAGGAAGGTTGTTTTTCCCTTAGGGTTGCCTTCCTGTGTTGACTTTGACATGCACACATGGGATGACTGAGCCTTGGCTGCTCCCTGTCCCTCTGAAATGCAGTGGTGTGGCAGCAGCTGCCCTGCTGCTCTCCTGACTGCCTGTAAGGCAGACCCTGGGGCTGTGACTCCAGTTCTGAGTACACTGGAGAGCTGTATACATGGCCATAATATGAGTAAAGGCACCTCAGAGATGTGAGTGGTAGGAGGTGACAGTTCCTGGCCTTACAATGTCCCCTGTCGCATTGTAGACACCTGTAGCACTGCAAAGTGGCCTGGTTTCCCCAGGTAGCCCCCAACAGGGTAACTTGCAGTGGGAGTGCCTGGGGAACCCCACTGCAGGTGGAGGAAATCTTCTCAGCTTGCAAACAATCTATGCACCCTTTGCAGGGAGTAAACCATGATGCCAAGATGCGGCCCAGCACAAGCATTGTGCAGTAGGAGAGGGAAACTAAAGCACCTTCCGGGTGAATTCAGCCAGATGGCAGCCATGGATATGCCCTGTATCAAAAAACTAAGTCACTGTGATCCTGACTTTCCCCCTTTAATACACTGTTTGCAGAGTAGCAATTAAAAAAATGTTTTTAATACACTGTTTGCAGAATAACAATAAAAAAAATAATTTAAGAGGCTGACTGATGGCTGTTGCTTATCCTGCAATATCCTGAGGAGCAGACCCGCAGGACTGAGGACCAGTGCCTGGGAGTCCAGCAGCCGAGAGATGGGAGATGACTGGAAGTCATATGGGTTTGCCCCATCTCCTAGTGACATGCCAGACAGTGCAAATGCCAGAAACCCAGCGCAGCTCCTGAGAGGGAAATAATCACTGCTCTCCCCAGGGAAGGGAGAAACAGCAACTGTAATTCGTGTAGAACAAATTCACCTTATCATCTGCTGTCACGGGAGAGTCCCTAGGCACTGCTGAAGAAAATGTAGCTGTAGAAAGGCAGCTTATGTCAAAAAGTCCAGCAAGAGCAATCAAATGAGTTGAGAAGGGCATGCTTGTGATGTGGTGGGCAGAGGATTGAAAGCTTTGCTTATTTGAGCTGACGAGCTTGGCTGGTGGCTCACAGGGCCACTTCAAAGGGCACCTCTGTCTCTGCTGGGATGAGTGTTTGACAAGTTTGTAGGACAAGGACTCTAGTAACAAGCTAGATGTTAATTAGATTTGTTCACTGGTGGCGGGTGCGTGGGTTTCCTGTGCTTTTACTCGGGTTTGCATGCAGTCATAAGATTTACAAGCTGTGAACATCTGCCGCTTGGAATTACTTTTACAGCTACAGGAGGCTTTTCAGATTAACTTGTAAGATTAAGAATTTTCTGCTCACATATCTTCCTGGGGTTTAAGAAGGGAAGTGGGCAGCAGGGTGGAAGAAGTGCTCCTTTCCTGGACTGTTCACATCCCTGCACATACAGCCCCCCAACCCTCAGCAACCCCACCAACTTTGGAGAATCTTTTATGTCACCCCTGAAGCTGAGGGATCTCCAAAGCTCACTGAAGCCAGTATGTCTCCAAAAACTTTGGGACTTGTGCTCTCTTAGTGATCTGAGGACAGCCTCACCTCAAGCTAAGTCCACCCACCTGCTCTTGGAGCAGCTGATGTTGATTTTCCCTGGCTTCTGTAACCACATGGGGAAATATTCACAGGTCTACTGTGGATGGGGAGATGGTGGCTAAGTGTGCCTCAGAATAAAGTGGTAAATTTGGCCTGTTCCTAAATATCTCTTCAGGAGCAGAGAGGTAGCCCCTCAGGTTGTGATATCTTTTCTTTCTTTGTAATGGCTTTTGGTCTGATAATAGGAGCTAGCTCTGAGACATTGTGCTGGGAAAACTGATAAAAATATCCTCTCCTCTTCTGAGCTGCTGCTAGAATTGTTCAGTGGTTGGAATAAGTCCTTTGATTATTGTTTCCTATTGTTTGACTGGTTTGATAAGGTATTTTGAAGTCAGTGGAGTAAACCAACTCATACCAACCAATGTTGAGGCTTGTTATTGTTCTGGGATGATTTGCACCACGATAATTTCTGAGGCATTTGGATGCAATGTTTAATTAATTCTGGTGAATTATTTAAACTCAAGTCAATTGCTGCTAACCTGAGATAAGGCTATTTGTATAATTTCAGTATAATTATCTTCTCCCCTGCATTAATTAACACATGACAGCATTACACTGACAGCTTCTTAACACTTCGCTAACATTTCTTCCAAATCTCTGTCTCCCAATTCCCTGTGGACAATATGTCAATAAAACCCCCAAGTATTCTTCTTTAAAGCCCTTCATGTTTTAGTGTTGTGTTTTGCTGTTTGCAATGGTACAGGCTCATACCAAGGCCAGTTGGTCCCTGTCTGGCTGAAAGACTGATGCAGAAGCCATGGGGTCTCACTAGCTTTCAAATTCATCCTGAGATCCAGAAGCCACACATACTGCTAATAATGACAGGACTTGGGAGATGTGAAGAACCTAGGGCAAGGCCCCCACTGGGATGAGGAATTGCACAGGACAATTAGGCAATTGACTTTTTTGGGTAGTATTGAAGTGGTCCGTGCTCTGCCGCTGTAAGGACACCATGTGTTTCATAGCGCTGGGAAACATTTTTCAGCCTGTGGGTTTGTTTCTCATCATCTTTGTCTCTGCCTCTATATTTTAGCAATACCCTTTTCATGAATTATCCTAAGTATTACTGCACTTCCCAAACATCTCTGCAGTTATTAATCTGAATTCTTTAATATTTTCTCTAACATTTTCTGCAAAGGCTTCTGTGTTCTGTACAACACAGACACCCACCTTCACCTAATCAGGAGATGACACCCGGGTCCTCTTGACCTCACATTCTCTATCTCATGGCATCATACCAAACCTCAGATGTCTGTGTTAGATACCCTGGCTATGTTCCCTCTATAATCTTGGAGACTCCTCGTGCATAGTTATTTCACTGGGTTTGTCTCCTGCTACATTAGGTGCTGGAAACCGGCTTTAATCCAGGAGGAACCTGGGGTCCAAAATATATGTACAGATTTAACTATTTTGTTTTTTAACTTGCTTTCCCCCATCTAATCATTAATTCACTGCTGTAGTTTACACAATCAGCTCTCCAGAAATGACCCTTCTTATCCGCTGACACGAAAATACAACCTGTCCTTAAATCATAACTCTGGCACCACAAAAATCCCTGCAATGTGATTTCAAAGAGGTAGATGCAGGCTTTGAAAGGAATAAGTTGTTCACAATTCACTGCTCAGAAATATCTCACAATTGGCTGATGTGACTTTGAACTGAGTCACAACAGCATGCTTGTGCCTGAAAGGAACAGCAGCTTCCCGAGTCTGGGCTGTGCAGAGGTTGTTCCTCCACCACGCCACCCCTTCACCCTGCAGTCCTCCCTCTGGCTGGCACACAATTTTCTGAGTCACTGGCACTTGTGCATCTTGCCCTTGCACAGTGATTATCATTTCTCAAATCATCAGTAGTCCTTCCTCTCCTGCTGCCTCTATGTCTTAAAATAGCCAATAGAGCTCTGCACCCTGTGGAGAGGATGACTTTGCTCTTAAACTATCTCTGTGGCATGCAGGTAAAGAAACACAGTAACGAGTGTCTAAACAGGGCTTCTCACAATAACCTTTTTTGCTAACTGGATTTCTTTGGTTATTGAAGTGTGGAGGGAAGTGTGATCTTTGATATATATCAGGCTTTGACTAACTTGGTTAAGAGCAACCACGTTGCTCTGGCCTTACCATCTCCTGGACAATGGCTTGGACTGATCCTTTCACTGGCCTCACCCTGAGTCACCAGGTATCCAGAGTTTCTGCAAAAATTAAGTACCAGTTGAAATTAGCTGCTTAAGTCTTGTCTAAACTTACACAGAAGAACATTAACAAAAAGATGTAAAAGACTAAAAAAGTTTCAAAGGGATCAGTTTTGTGCCTGGAAGTATTAATTCCACAAAGCAGAAAGGTTTGACTGGCTATTCCCTAAGCATCACTTCACAGAACAGCATTTCTGCTTACCCCAACTCACTCATATTTTTGAATGCAATGCACTATAGCATTTTTCCTCCTGGACTGTGGTTCCTAAAATGCTAATACCTTTTAGCTGCAGGCCCCTCTACATTGCATCTTACTGGTGAATTAAATTCTCACTGCTTTATGTTCCTGCAGGCTAGCAAATGTATTTGGAGTGCTTGAATGTTAATTGTCAAGAATATTTTCACAGGGCTCTACAAACTAAATTCATTATTCATACCCTCAGTATTCAGTGGGAAAAAATGGTCTGTAACAGAGATCCACCCTTGTAAAGCTGTTGCAGGAAAAAAATTAGACACGTATAAAGAATGTTTCTGATAGAGGAAAAAATAACAAAGTAGGTGAGTATCTGGGAAGTACAGCTTTGTTATTAAAACACTGGGCTGGAAAATGGATGTCCACATCATATTTCTGGCTTGCAACAGATTTCCCATATAACCATGGACAAATTGCTTGCAGATTATCTCTAAGACTGGCCTGCAGTTTTTGGGTTACACTTTCTGAAGACTGACACTTCCTCTTGGCTCCAGCAGCGCCAATGCTGCCTTTAATTCTGAAAACCTAGGCCAAGGCAATATTAGCTTTGCCTGTACTGCTCTGAAGGATCAGCCTCCGGAGCGGGCTCTGGCACCATGTGTCCAGTCTCCTGCCCACCGCAGTCCTTGTGTCTGAGCCCAGGCTGCTGGCTCTCAGCCTGCCCAGGCAGCTCTGCCAGCAGGGTTTAGGCATTCTCCTGCTCTGTCTGGCTGGACCTGCCAGAGCAGATCTGTTGGGTTTACTCCATATTTAACTAGCCTGATCTACCTGTCACAGCAGAGAGCCAAGGCTCAGAGCTCCAGCACAGCATCTCCCCAGCTCATACACAGCAACAGCAGGGAAGCCTACATGGCTGTTTTGTAGGGAAAGACCTGAACAGTGGTAATCCTAAAATGAAGTCATTCTGCTGTAAGCTTGGATCAAGCAGTTAAAAACAAAGGAAACATTCATTGGTATCACAGAATAGTTAAGATTGGAAAAGCCCCCTAATATCATCAAATCCAACCATTAACCCAGCATTGCCAAGTCCCCCATTAAGCCATGTCCCTAAACACCACATCTACACTTATTAAGGGATGGTGATTATACTGTCTTCCTGGGCAGTCTGTTCCAAGGCTTGACCACTCCTTGAGTGAAGAAATTTTTCCTAATATCCCATCTTAACTAACCACTCCTGGTGCAAATTAAGGCTTTTTCCTCTTGTCCTATTACTTGTTGCCTGGGAGAATAGACTGACCCCCACCTGGCTACAACCTCTTTTCAGGTAGTAACAGAGAGTGATAAGGTCTCCCCTGAGCCTCCTCTTCTCCAGATAAAACACCTCAAGCTTCCTCATGTGCTCCTCATCAGACTTGTGCTCCAGACCCCCCCCCTGCCCAGTTTTGTTGCCCTTCTCTTGTTATACTCCAACATCTCAATGTCTTTCTACTGAACATATCAATTTAAAAATGGTTACCAACCTGAGTCTGTGTCTTGGTTCCCTCCCTGGTATAAGGGGTTTGGTCTCACTAATTAACTGGCAGGCTGTGACAACAAGTGCTTGTGTTTTTGAAATACCCAAACACCAAAGAGTTCCAGAGATGTGCCCAGGAGAAAGTGAGTAATGCTGTATTCAGAGCAGGGTTTAAAGATGGGCATTAAATAAGATATCAGCCCCTTCCACAACAGTAAGGATAGAAGAGATTATTGATGAACTGTTCACTAATTTAGAATCATCCTTTCAGGGTACTAAATGAGTGAGGGACTAGAGGAAACAAGGGGGCTAGAGGAAACGTGATCTGTCTTCAAGTGCATATGCATGGAGGGGCCTGAATTAAGACTGCACAAACACTATTAGTGCTGATGTTTCCTTAGTTGAATGCTAAGTTTTGACTGCTTTTATAACATACTTCTCCCTCTTCCATTCTTGTACTTCACAATATTTTTTGGGCCAAAGGAAATGGAAACAGAACAGAGATAGCAAATGCTTCCTTCTATTCTCAAACAGCAGTTCTCTTCCACTCTACATTGGTGGGAAATACAGATCTCACAACACAAGAAAATGGGGCCCTTGGCATCAACACTGGGAAGCCAAGAACTGGGGTGTCCCAGAATCACAGTTCATAATTTGTATTGGGACTTGACTGCGCCTTTGTTTTCCTATTTACTTAATAACAATGCAGATTCAATTTTCCTAAGGGATTTTAAAGGCTTCACTAATATTTGGTGGCACCATTCATAAAGAACCTGGGAAGAGCAGGTTCACAGTTTGCAGTAGAGCTCCTGATGTCTTAGTCCTCAGACAGTAGTAATTACCACGGATTGCCTGGTCACATTACATGCCAGAATACGAAAGAGTAGAACAAACCAGAGTGAGAGGATCTGGTTTTGCTACAAGTAGCAAAATCCCCCTTAGACAACACTCTTACATGCTGCCATTGACCACAGCCAAGGAAAAAAAAATGCACTGGTGTCATATTTTTATATATTACAGCTCAAAAATACCCTCCAGGAAGAGCAGGAGAGAAAAGAAGTGAGAAGGCAACAACCTAAGACAGGAGGAGATCATTTATAAGAGATGGGCAGTTCATATATCTGAAGGAATGAATAGAGCCAGTCGAATGGTCCCTGTGACACAGCACAATAGTCTATTGTCTCGGTGTCGATAAATTAGCCTCTCAGCCGGTGCTTTGAGAGCCAGATGTTCATTATTAAATACTGTTCTGTGCTCCCTCTTGCGTTTCCTCGCCAGCCTTGTTCCATGCTGTGCACAGGAGAACGCTGTCCCTCCTACCTGGATAAAGCTATGGTGGTGACTGATCCTGGAAGGGCACTTTAGGTACCACTGTCCCGCAGTGGTTGTTTCAGCTCCACACAGCATCACATTGCTCTGCATTGAAGTCTGGCTGCCACCAGTGCCCGTCACAGTGCACCAAACCCTCTCAGCACTCACATGTGCTCACAGAACTGAGCTCTGCTTCCCCCATTTGCCCAGTGGAGTAGGTTTATGAGCAAGGAGTTGATAGTGGGGAGGTTATGGGGGTGGCTTCTGTGAGAAGCTGACCAGAAGCTTCTTCCATGTCTGACAGAGCCTATGCCAGCCACCTCCAAGCTGGATGGAGGAGATGGGCAAAATTGGGAGCAAAGTTAAACCCAGCAAGATGGGCGGGATGGGAGGAAGGGATCTTAAGATGTAGTTTTCATTTCTTGTTGTGCTACTCTGACCTAATTGATAATATAATAATTCTTCCCAAGTTGAGTCTGTTTTTCCCATGACACCAAGGGGTAAGTGAGCCTTCCTGTCCTATCTTGACCCACAAACCTTTTGCTAGGATTTCTCTCCCCCATCCAGTTGAGGATGAAGTGGCTTGGGTGGGAACTTGGCGTCCAGTGAGGGTCAACAATGTCTCACCAGACAAGTCTGCACACCAAGGAGATCTCAGTACTCGCCTCAGTCAATAGGATCTCCTCCTTCTAGACAGCAGCAAGATCACCTAGGTTTCCAGATTTCTCTTTAGGGGAAACCTCTATTGAGAGCCATACTCTGATGAGCACAGGAAGGTTATTAATTTCTTTACAAGAAGTTTTATCATTTTAAGCATTTTCCTGCTTGAGTGCTGTGCAACATCATAAAGATATAAACAGCTTTATGTGCTACCAAACATGCAAAATGACTCAGAGCCATCAAGAGCTTTTCTTCAAATGCAGGCTTTGCTCTCCACTACCTGCAAAACAGCTGCAGCATATAAAATGGGTAAAAGTAGCTTTATCTGCACTTGGGCCCAGCAGGCAGAGGTTGGACCTCAACTTCCCAGAGGCCACTGTTGGCTGAAGCAGATGTAGTGCTATTTGAGAAGCTGGGCTGTTGATCATGGACAGCTTTTAAGATTTCCCTTCCCTTGGGAAGAGTGTTAGGCACCATGATCCTTCTTCCTTTAGGGTTGCCAAGGTTAAAAACGTCCCTAAGAATCGTTCACTGAACCAAGCTAACCTGGGACATAAAACCAGTAAATCCAGGCAGTTTTAGGCACACATTTGTTTATCTTCAGTGCTTTACTCAGCTTGGGCAATGAGCAGAGAATATTTCATTTGTCTTTGTTCCAAGTCAGCTTCTTCCTCTGTTGGCAAAGGTAAAGCAGTGTGTGCATTACAAGACACAATGTAAAACTCTGGTTAGAAGAGCCGTGGCTGATAACCAAGAGGACAGCAATAACTTTTTGAGTGACTAACAGGCTCAAATACTGGCTACCTGCCCCTATAGAGGGCAAATATTTTGTCAGTGCCCTCTGTGGGAAAGAGCTGGAGGGTGACAAGACAATAGAAGAAAGCCCTTGAAAGATCCTGCAGCCATACCTGTGCACAGGTACTGTATGTCAGTACCTTCAATTACTCTTAATAGATGGCTTTTGCTCAAAATATCCTGTGCTGGGGAGGAGGCAGCCTCCCCAGGCAATCTGCTGCAGTGTTCCTCTAGCTTTGTGTTGAAAAGTCAGGTGAGGATGTCAGATGTGCATTGTCCCATCCCCAGAGGCTGGCTTTTCCTCCTCCCCTTTGCAGCTCACTCTCTGGCACAGTTCAAGTTTGCTTAGTAGTTTGCTGGACTTGAATGTTTCTTGTTCTGTGATCTATCTCTAGCTAAGAAAGAAATTACTCTTTTCCTCTGACCCCTTGATATTTCCTTCCCTCTGTCTTAGGCAGCAGAGCTGGATTCTGGTGGGATCACATGTGTGGGAGAAATTCGGTCTGTGCTCCCAGATATTCAAGCACATTGCAGACCTGCCAGACTCTTACTAAGTAATGCATTACTTAAAAAAAAAAAATGCACAGAGGAAAAATTAAAACTCCAAAAGAGGAGGCATGAGCCAGTGGCAGGGATATGCCTCTCCTTGTTACGTCCCCATACCAAATAAGAGCCAAAATTCTCATGCATGCAGTGCTTGGCTGAAGATGAAAATTAAGAGAATGAAGTCTGGCCATGCAGAGCATCTGTGGCAGCATATGAAAAAATGCAATTTACCAAGCAGGAGAAACAGAAGACAAATTTCATGCTGCAGATAAGGACAGACTGAAACAAAACACTGGGTGCAGAGATTAGAAGCTCTGAAAATCTGATATTATTAAAGGAAGATGTTGCCTTTGGGAGTAACAGTCTCATTTAAACATTAATAATGATAAAAGCATTGATTATAATATATGGCAGGGAACACATCCATCCTCCTGATGATAACAAGACAGATGATCTTCCCAAAACTCATGCCACTTTTGGCTGTAACTGAGGAGGAACTGGGGATTGCTCCAGAGCATATGGACCAAGGATTTGCTCCAATGCACATCCTCTTGTGAACATGCCACAGGCTATGATTAAGTGTCTGAAAGCATTTGTGAACAGAAAAATGATATGTGTCTGATGTGGCTGTGTCCTACTGCTTCTGCTTTGAAAAAGGATTTGCAAAGTAATCCCAGTGTTTCTAATGCTTCCCACTGCATGCAGCACATCACTTACATTTCCATCTCTTTGGAGTTCTCGTTTTTTCAAAGGCAAATGTGTGGATCTGTGGGGGTTTCCTTCCTTGTGTTTAATGGCATTTTTCATGGTACAGCATAACACCTGGATTAATTTGAAAGCAGTCACAGAGAGACATTCCAAGGATCCCAGGCAGAAAAGTGTCTACACCTAGAACAAACTGGAAAGGGGCTGTCCCTGCTGGGGACTCACATCCCACCTGACAGGTCTCCTGCCTAGCACACAGTCCTAGATGTGAGAACAAAGCCTAACCACTACTACAGGGCTGAGAAGGAAAAGAGAGGAAAACAGTACATCAGCCAAATGAAACAGGAAAGCATTTTTTAATGTTTTTAGGAGCAGCATCACAGAGCAAATTCCAGCTCTGAACTAAACCTCTCACTCCTGGAACTCGGAGCAGAACAGCATGGCTGCCAAGCTACCAGGCCTCTCTCCAAGGCACTGCCAGGCTTTGGACACCTCAAGCCCTCTCAGCAGCTCAATTTTCCCTGGACAGGCTGATCCTCCAGCTGCCCTAGTGCTGTGCTCCAAGCTTACTTCCATATTGTACAGACTAAGCTTACCTCTAATTCTTCTTTGAAAGCTGCTCTGCATATTTCCACTGTCCTCTCTGAGTGTGAAACCTCTCCAAATCCCACACCTGGCAAGGTATTGCTGCCTCTCCTCACCAAAGTTCATGAACTATGCTTCATGCACTCCAGTCTTTCAGCATTTCCTATAGAAATTGGTCCCTTTGGGCCTGTTTTTGTCAGCATTTGCCTCTATGCTTCTTACCTGCTGCTGAGCAGACATACTCTACAGGTTTAACAATCCCTGAGAAAGCAAGGACTGACCATTTCCCCAGCTGTGCTTCTGAATGCCCTGGGCTTGAGCGGGTAGTCAGGGAATCATAGAATGGTTTAGGTTGGAAAGGACCTTACAGATCATCTAGTTCCAACCCTTCTGCCATGGACAGGGATGACACCCTAGATCAGATTGTTCAGGGTTCCATCCAACCTGGCCTTGAAGATTTTCAGGTATGGGGAATGCTAGAAAGAAGCAGGAAGGCGGCTGTTCAGATTGCTGAGGTCTGCCATGGCAAGGGAAATAAATCCCTGGCTGCTGTCATACCCAGCCCCATGCTCTTCCTTAGGGCTTGCCACAGGCACAGGGCTGGGGCAGCTGATGGGTTTCAGCCCTGGATGTATGAGGTTTTGCAGATGAAGGGACTAGGAGAGGAGAGGCCATTCCTGGCTGACCCAGGTTGGGGTGGGTAATTGGGAAAGACCTGTCTGCTGGAGCAGGTGAAGTGCGGCACCTGGGAAATGTGCCTGAGTAGAAGGAGGTGGTTTTCCTGAGCAATATGCCAAGTGTGCCTCATAGCAAAGCCTGCAGACTCTACTTTGCAGCACAGCAGGGAAAACCAGGAGAAGATTGTGGTGAATCTGTTAAGAGCTGGTAAACACTGGTCTGTTTGCATTCAGTTAGCAAATAGTCAAGAAAAATTCTCTGGGGAAAGAAATTTTTCCCTGCTTTCTTGTCTTTCACTCCCCTGACTGCCTTCGCCTGTGTCCTGGTGACTGAGAAGCCCATTGGATGTTGTTCAGGAATATAAATTATTCTTATCCTCGAGAAGTGACTTTTCACAACTGTCTTTAGACCTGTACCTGTCAGAAACAAAGCCAGAGACATCTCCCAGCATTGGGTAAAAGTCCCTTTCACATCTTGAAGGCAGTGTAGCTCAAGACAATACTACTTCTATTATGTAGAAAAATTGGGTCTCCAGAGACTGGCACATGTTAAAACGAGCTATATATATGCAAGTAGTCACAGACACAACCCACAGGCATAAAGATGGAAGGGAAACACCAGTAAATATCTAAGCACAGGTTTATGGGATTTCCCTTTCAGGCAATGAAAAGATAGTGAGACTTTTCCATCAGGCAGCCCAGAGGTTTTCTGTCTTTGAAACCCCTTGCAGGGTGCTACAAGAGGAAACACTTTACTGGAAAAAAGGTATGATAGAGATATTTCACAAGAAAAGGTCCATTGTAAAATTGATACCCCCAGTTTGGAAGTGGTAAGGAGCTTTTTGAGAATCCTCACAAATGTACTTCTGCCTTCCAGCTCTTGGTGTTGCACTGGAGTTAGACTAAGGCAAATTCAGAACCCAAAAGCTCAGGAAAGAAATTTGGAAGCAAACCTGGGGTTTGTAATGACACCTCTTTATTGAACTGTACTGGTAACAGGATGGACAATCCATACCATAGCCCACGTCCATGGCTGGCTGCTGGAGCACTGACATGAGCTGTTCTTGTAGCCTGAGACCATTTGAGAAGATGACTATGCAAAGGAAGCACAGGTCCAAGGGCAGAATCCTGAGGGCCCAGAGACTTCAGGCAGAGTTCCAGGTGCTGGCACAGAGCAGTTACCTGGGACAAATCAGGTTCTGCCATCTGCCACAGAGAGCTGCAGAGCTGGAGGACAAGGGAGGAAGAGACCAGAATGACTTTCTTCTGCAGGCCTCAGGGAGCTCACATAAGCTGCAGGAATCATTTGAAGCTGCTTTCCCTTCCCACCCCTCCCCCCAGGTGTTTGAAAAGCAGACAAAGTATTTTTGAGGGTCACAGGAAAACCAGAAAAAAGCATTGGAAGAAGGTCCTTGGAGTTTCACTCCTCAGAAGTAGCTCATCAAGGGGATGATACATTCATTAGGGTCCATGCCCCCTAGAAAGAGGATGACTGCACCCACTTGTCTCAGAACAAACATTTCAGGACAGCTGCAGATTTAGACTTGTGCTCTGTTGCAAAGATGTACTTGCTGCTCTCACAGACATCCTTTATAGGGGAAACTCAGTTTCTACAGACATAATGATCCTTCTTTTGCTGAAAGGTCAGAACAGTTCCCAAGCACAGTGAGCTCTGCCAGCAAGATGACTTGCCTGCAACCCCAGGTATGTCTGCGTGCAGGCTTCTGTCAGTAAAAAGGAAAAGCGAAGCACTACCAATGCTGTGATATAGTCAGACATTTCTGGAACTTATCCGTTCTGATATGAGCACAGCAGCCTTGCTCGGAGCAAGGTTACAGCTGGGTTTTGGGTTGGTATAATTGCTATGCAAGAAGAGGCTCTGTATGAACCAAGTGCTGAGTGGCTGTGGCATTCCTGCATCAGGTGCAGGAACTGCATCACTTGTGCTAAATTAGGTTGTTCCTGATTGCCAACATGGGCCAAAATTCCTCCTCTAATATGCTTGGTCCTCTATTAGGATAAATTTGTCTGAGAGCTGTGCCCATATGTTTCCCCGCCATATGGAATGAGCTACATTGGTATAAAATAGCTTTGTACCAAGCTAATGTCTTCCATTCTGCCTTTCAAAGTGGTTAGAACAATCAGCTTCCATGCACAGGCAAGACTTGACTTTCTTTTCATGCTTGGAAGGTTTTATTCACAGCTATGAAGGCCAGACATTTTATCTTTTCTTTTTTCCTTTGTTTAATGAAAGTCTCAGTCTCAGAGAAGCACCTCAGCAGCTATAGAACTGTTCTGTGCATGGGGACCTGAGAAACAGAAACATTTCATGTTATGGATCAGCTAGGAATTATATGAGAAGAATCTTTTCCTCATTAAAACTGGTTTGTCTTGTCCCCACAGCTCCCAGTGGCTGGCAGTTGACTGTGCATGGCATTTTTTTATTCATGTGCTAATACCAGAGACTGCCTCTGAGCAAGATCTAACATAGGACACAGCCTCAAGACACATCACAGTGTTCTTCCTCCCACTCCGATTTTCCCAGTGTAGCCATCACTCATGCATCCAGATTTGCAGCCAGAACTAAGACAGACACAAATCTGGTTAGAATAAATCCAGATGAGGGCTAGACCTAGTGGAGGGAATGAGGTTGGTCAGCTGCAGCTGGTGAGGTTGTGGTATTTTTTGTCACTAACAATTGTTATGCCCATCAGTTTGGATCATTTCCCTCCCCTTCCCTTTTGATTTTCGAGAATCTGCAGTGTCCACGTTGGCTGTCACATCTTTGCTCTGAAACCTCATCAGGCTGAAAGAATGAGATAAGAAACAGTCTTTTTGACTGACTGGATTTCAACTACATTTCTGCTTTTTTCAGACAAGAAAAATGAGTTTTCTTCTGCTTGCCTTTCAGAGAGCTGGGCTACCTGAAACCAGAGGGACATCTTGGATAAGGAAGGCTGGAAAGAGCACTGCTGGAGCTGCCAGCACAGGCGAGCATGGCAGAGGGGACATGGTCCCATGTGGTGCAAGGCAGAGCTGAAATCACTAAATCACAGAATCAGAGAATCACAGAATGGGAAAGGTTGGAAGGGAGCACGGGTGGATCATCCAGTCCAACCATCCTGCTCAGGCAAGGTCATCCCAGCGCACACGGCACAGGATTGTGTCCAGATGGTTCTTGAATATTTCTGGTGAGGGAGACTCCACACCCTCTCTGCACAGCCTGTCACAGTGCTCAGAGCAGTAAAGAAGTTCTTCCTCATATTCAGGTGGAACCTCCTGTGAATCAGTTTCTGCCCACTGCCCCTTGTCCTATTGCTCCTGGAAGAGCCTGGCTCCACCCTCTTGGCATCCTCCCTTCAGATACTTACATATAAATGATGACAAGTAGGAGCAGCCAGCAGTGGAAAGGGAAAGACAGAGGGAGCAGCAAGAAGAAAATGTCCAGCAGATTTGGCTAGGGAAGGAGTGACCCCTGAGTGGGTGGCTCCTGGAAAGGCCAGTGGAATTGGTGAGGCAACTCTCCCCCACAGCCAGCCCTGGGATGGGTGAGGAAGCCTGGAAAGCCTCAGTTCTTTTGAGGCAACAAAGTAATTCACTGCTTGTCCTCTCCCGTGAGGGGCTGCTGTGTTGGAGCCAAAACTTTGTCTATGAGAAGGAGCCTGAGGAGCAGGACTGGGGACCGTGCAGGCTGAAGGCAGCCCAGGTATTTTTGATCTGGTAATATTCAAAGGCACCATCCCTGTTGATTAGCTCCTAATTCAGTGAGTGGTTACACGGTGAGCCCAGGATACTGTGATGTGTGAATGTGTTCCCAGGTTTGTACCTTTTGAATTATTAGAGTTGCTTCCTAAAACAAAGTAGAATTAAGTGACAAATACAGAAGATCAGCTATTTCGGGCACAGTTAAAACTTGCTTTGTGTTTATGTGTGGAGTCAATGGAGTTGTTTGTACTCAGGTCAGATTTGAAATGACCTACCAAGTCTAAACTGGCCAGTATAAGTAGAAATTCTGACAGCTCCTTAAGGAAATTTAACCACACAATAATACCACAAAATCATAGAAGTCTGTTCAAAAGGGATGACTGCTGAAGACCAACAACAGGAAGAACACAACACTTACAAAATGTGCTGTCAGTCTCTCACAGAACTAGCCAGCGAAACTTTATAAAAGCCTGCTAATGTATAAGATGAAAGGAGACACAGAAGAAAGTTCAGACTACGGTGGACATGCTAAATATAGGGGGTGGGGGGAAGAGATGTTCCTAGACCACACTAGGTAGCTAAGCAACTAACCTACAAAATGCCAAGCTCAATTCCCCCCAAATTCCTCCAAGAACGGAAATGAACTGTTATAGCTGATACAAATCCTGAGTCACTGAGCAAAATCTCTGATAAAAAGAAGAGATGGAAAGAGAAAATAGCCATTAGCAAGTCTTGCATAAGGAACTTAAACCCATACCCTATAATGAATCAAGGAAGGAGGAAAATCCATGCAATGATACAGAGGTGAACTCTAAAACAAATGATGTCAAAACTCAGGTGAATAAATTTTAAATTCATATAATCATGTTACAGAGAAGACAGGAAAAGGACTACAAAAATCCTTTTGGAAAAGCAGATCATTACCTCAGGAGATTACTTAAAACAGTGTTTTGTTGCAGGAAGAGAGAAAAACAGTTATGAGAAATAATTGCAAGTTTTCCTTATTTCTTCAGACTCTGGGGTGTCTTCTTCAAATGGCAGATCTTAGCACATTTTTAGCATATTTTTCCTTGCCAGAGCTTCTCTTCCTCAGAGCAAGCACTGACTGCAGTTCACTGTTTCTCAGCATGTCCCAGCACACACAAGTTGTGTGTGAATCCAGCTGTTTGCCCCAAGAAGTGGGAAGAGCAGGACACAACAGCAAGGCTGACTTACCGTTTTCAAGGCTAAAATTTGGCAGTCTCAGCTAGAGCACTGACAGCATCTCCTGTGCTGACTAAATGTGACACTGGCTGGAAATTTTTTCTTGTAAGATGCTGCTCTAGGCAGGTTTAAGCTATTACTTGCCATGCCATTGCACAGGTCTGCAGGAGGGTTTTGCAGGCAAACCAAGCTCATTTAATGAGTGCATTGCACTACAGAGCCAGAGGAAGATTCTTACCTCAACTTGAAGCAAGTAAAGTATTTCATTCCGTGAGACCAGCAAATGTATTGTTACATCCAAAGAGATACTTAAAATATGGCATTTTACTCAAGAGTACAGACACCGTGAAGGTGAAATTTCTAAAGCAAAGCTCTGTAATTTCTCATGTATGTGATGACAACCTTGAGTTTAGTTAACATTTTATGAGGAAGCCAAATTCCAGATGTATGAGTACTTTGACCGAACCACAAAAGCACAGAAGAGGTCAAAGATGCATCATTAACTGAATTAAATATTCCAGGCATAAGCCCCTTAATTTAATATTTCATGAACAGTTAGCAATCTATTTTATGAGGATCTGTAAAATACCTTCATTTCTATCCTGCTGCTAGTAGTGAATCTGTTCGCAAATTGTGTCTACTAACTGTGCTTAATGTAAATAAGGACATAGATATGCTGCAAGCCAGGAAATAATAGGCTCAGATTTATAGCTACTGCCAACTGGTGTAGCTCTGATGGTTGGTTTCCACTGTTGACATTCAGAATGACACCCACATTTAGGCATCTACATGTGTGCATCAAAGTCCCCATTTCAACCTGTGGAGATGGAATTTCCTTCTCAGCTGACAGATGGCTTGAAAGGTGCTTTGAGCTCCACTCACCAATGGAGTAGAGTTCCACTAATGTACCCCTGGATGCCTAAATCAAGTTATCTTCACAGACCCCACCTGAGGGTCTGATCCACAGTATGAGGGATACAAAAACAATCCTGGTGGGACAGATCTGTGCCTACTGCCCTCTCATTGTCATGGCCAGTGCCTCACTTTGAAAAGAAATGGGCATAACTCCTCCCAGTACAGGAAGGTCTTGTCCCTCTCTGTGGATCACAAATTCCATCTCCCATCCTGTTCTCTTTCTAGATAGATACTCCTATCAATTACTTAAACAACCTCTCTTGCCAACTGTCACAGTCTTCTAGGTTTAGCATTATTTTTAAGTCTTCTTTGCAGAGTTTACTGAATACTGAGTGCCTGGAAAGATGCTTTTTCTAAAAATGACTCAGTGAGCAAGGTAAATCAGACCTTTTGCTGGAGCTGGTAAAGCATTAAATAAAAACTCCCATGTGATTTGAAATCACATGTTCAGTGGTTACAATCAACTGCTGGACATGGCAGTGCCAAAGTGCTGCCAGAGTGACTTTCTGCCTTTTTGTGGTAACCTGAAGAAAGATATTTTCTTCTTCCACACAAATGCAGCACTTACTAACGGTTTACACTGTTCTGAGTTTCATTTTTCTCACTTTGCTTATTTATCTTCTTGCCCTCAACTGGCCTGATGCTTCTTGAAAGTACCTGTTAGATTCATCCCTTTCTTTTACAGGTTATTCCCCTTCTAAGTGGTTTTTGAAGTTGGGCCTTTTCCTCTAAAGGAGTGGGGTTTGTGCCACTTTTTTTTTTCTTTTGATGGCACAATGACAGCTTTGCTCCCAGGTTCCTGGTCTGTTCTCACTCCCTGCATGTTCACTGAGCAGGATTACTGCTACTTCTTATCACCATCAAAGCTGCTTTTCTAGCTGTGATGGGCATGAGCTTGAGTAAGCAACAGAGGGAACAGGCGAGCAGAGGTAGTTACCAGTGGGGCACCTGCTCTTTCAATTAAAGTCACCTTTCCTTCAGACTTCTGGGTTGGCTAGAACAAAGAAGGGGAAGAACCTGTGCAGTGAAGCTCTATTTTTAATCTCAGAACACAGTGTAGTTCTACAACAAAATATGTGAGGACAGATTTTTTTGGGAAAAAAACCCCAAACCCCCAAAAAATCCACAAACCAAAACAAACAAACAAACAAAACCCCATAAGATCCACACATTTTTCCATATCTAAAATTTTTCCATTTCTAAAATTTTTCATTTCTACCCTTATGGCTGTAAACAGAAATAAGGTACAGGTCCCCAGATAAGTGCTGTATCCTCTGCTACTGCTGATGCACAAACCCATGTCATCTAAGGAAGTATCCAGATACTTGCTGAGACTGTACAGTTGCTGGAGAAGAAGATCCTTCAAAACTTGTCATGTGAAATATTTGTCAGACTGGTGGCATTATTAAGATGAAATTATTTGCATTTTACCTAAGGTATGTGAATCTGCACAAGCTGGACCTGTGACCAAAATATTTTGATTCAAGCAGAAAACAATCCCAATTTTAGGTGGCAGGGGTTGGTTTTGGAACACATTCATTTAAAGGGAAAAATGGGAGAAACTACTAAACTAGTAGTACTAGTAAAAAAGGAAGTCCCTGAATAAATCTTTTGAGGCATGGGGCTTTAGGCTGACAAAAGTTCAGCTGCAAACATAATATCTCATTTCCACTAAAGTGGTCTGCATTTAAGACTTTTGGCTCATCCAAGGTCCACTGAAGCCAGCAAAAACACCCCCATCTTTTCCCATGTGTTTTAGGTCAGGAACTTTCTGAGGAAGGTGTGTAACAAATCCAGCACATCGAAAGCAACAGACACGTTTCCGGCTTTACAGAAAACCTAGCTAGGGAGGGAAAACAGGCAAGAAAGTTGATGATTTTTGTGACTTTTTTGCAACAATATCTGACTGTGGATTAATTCTTTTTCCCACTTAGTCTTGGTCCCTTGCTCCCTTACCTTGCCACTGTGTGTACTAGCCATTTGTTGTCTCTTGTCTCACTGTGAGCTCCTTTGGACCAAGGACTGTTTTTCTATTCTGATTTTGTATGGCCCCTGGCCTAAGGATTCCCATCCAAGATGCTACTGCAACATAGAAAAGCAATCAATAAATAATGACAATATGTCTTGTAAAGACAGCAAGCAAAAGTGCCAGACTTTGCACAGGTTTTGGCTGGGTTGAACAGTCCCCATAGTCATCTTCTGTGTCCTTCTGGGCTGCACAGTGCCAGAGGACTCCATGACTTTGTCCCGGCCCTTGCTAAAATGCTGGTGGGAAGTGCTGAGCCTTTCTGTCTACTCTTAATGGCAAGGGTAGAGCCAAAGGCACTCAGCATGTTTCAAAAGATACTCAGTCCCTTGCAGGATGTGGCCTTGATGCTTTGCAATTGTATCATAATCAAGGAGGATGAAATCTGTTACCAAGGCTCGGGTACTAAATTGTCCCTGTCGTAAGAAAAATGGGAAATTATACATACCACACCATGAAGCAGTTCATTTTGGGAGGGCTTGTTCTGACAGCTTGCAGTTCTGAATGCTTTGCGCAGATTTTGTGGACAGTGAAAACAACTGTCCTTCTGGCATGATCTGGAGCTAATTCATCAAAAAGTAACAAGTTTTCCATTACTGGCTCCCCGTCCTCTTTCTGTAGGCATTCTGCCATTCTAGTTAGACATCCTGGCATCTTGTGCTGGAGCATCCAGCAGGTCTCTTCCCAAGAGGGTCCGTAGGCTCCCACTCCTGGCTCTACAGCTCACTGTTGCCTGGACAACATGTTACAGCCCTCGGCGCAGGCATCAACATCCACATCCACAGACAAATGAGACTGTGCCACCGAGATCACCTTCTGCGGCTGTAACAGCAGAGGCCCCAAACTGCTAATTAAAAATAGATCAGAAGAGAGAGAAGCCAGCAGGCTTCGAGCCTCATCTGAAATGTATGAAGCGAGGACTTTGGTTGACATCAGGAAGCGCTGACTCAGTGATCCGGTCCCCAGGACTCTCACTAATACGGCATCCACTGCCTAGAGATGAGACTGACTGTTACGACTAATTAAGCTGACTCGCCGCAAAACGGCCACGAGATCAAAAACCCCGTGTAAGGTCGACAACTGAAGCCCGGCAAGTCTTTGTGGACGGGATGCCCTTGCAGAGGGCAATTGAGGGCGGCGTTGAAAGCGAAACGCCGCCTCAGAGCAAGAAGAAATGCCCTGGGCAGCGTGAGGGGAGGCGGAGAGCCACGCCGCGGGCTCGGCGGGCCGCGCTCGGCCCCGGGGCAGTACCGGGCGCTGCCAGCAGGCGGCGGGGCGGCTCCCGGGCCGGCACAGCGGGTGCGCGGTCCGGGAAATCCGGGATGGAGGCCGGGAGAGGGAGTGACAGGGACCCCCAGGCCTGTGGGGACCCCCGGGCTTGTAGGGATCCCCGGGCCTGTGGGGACCCCTGGGCTTGTAGGGATCCCCGGGCCTGTGGGGACCCCCGGGCTTGTTGGGACCCCCGGGCGTGCGGGGACCCCCGGGCGTGCGGGGACCCCGTTTGCCCCTTAACCCATACCTGTGGCCACCGAAAGCACTTCCCAGCCCAGGTTTTCTACAGCCACATTTAAATATCCAAACACGTAATGAAGGCAGATGTTTCCATTCTAGTTTGATTTTTTTCCCCCTCTTTATTTAAAGAATAAAAATCAATGAGTCAGGTCCATTTTTGATTCTCACTCATCTCACTTTCAGGCCCTCAACACCGCATCCCAGCAATGCCCAAGGGCATTGATTTGAAAAAAAGTATTTCCTTGCTTTACTGTCAGCTGTAGAAATCCTTGCGGTTATGAAATACTTTTCAATTTAAGCAACACTGTCCTTTTAGACGCAAGCAGCAGTGCTGAAACACTGAAAATGGTTTCCCTTACCAAAGGTGGCAATGAGGAGAGGGAAGCGACAAGCAAGGATTGCAGGCTGACTGCGCTGAGTACAAAGTATGTCAGAAGAGAAGGTAGAGTATTGATGCATAAACTACAAGGTGTCCTTGAACCTCAGAGCTGTAAGAGGCAGTGGAAAGAGCAAAACCCCACTCAGAGAATGCTTAGATTTAATTCTCTTTGTATTACAGAGACTCCATGATACCTTCTCAGGGATGAGAAAGGAATGAGAACCCTCATGTCTAGGGAAGAGGGAGAAGGTAGTTTCTGAAGTGGTTTCTTCAGCAGAGAAACCACTGTTCTTGCTGTTGCTCCATGTGCAGAATATTTCTTTCATAACTACAGGTAAAGCACTCAGAGCTCCAGACACAGAAAAAAAAAAAAATCAGACCTCTCAGTGACTTTGTGGATTTAAACTCTGAGGTCTATGTGCTTTGATTTTCTAACTGCAAAAAGAGACAAACAATGCAATTTTCCTGCTGGAAGCAGAAAAATGTTGACAGATAACACAGGGGTAGGGGCCATACCTGCAAAGGAAGCCCACAAAGTAGGTTTATCACCAGGGGGTTGATTTATCTGTCATCAGAAAGATAAATAAAAGTGTTCTCAGTCTGACAAAATCCATCTTGTTCAGCAGGTGAGTGCTAACAGACTTAGTTTTCCTGAATGGCACCAAAATCTCAGGTTTTCTTACTGAAAAGACTGAATTTCACTCTAGAAGCTGCTTGTCACCTGTGACCAGCTGTGTCCATCACAGCACTCTCAGCAGTGAAAATGACAAATACCCTGACACAAAGACAAAAATCCACTCAAACCCAAATATCTCTTTCTTCCTGTAATCAGAGCAGCTCTTTTTTCTCAGGATGCTGTCAGTTGAATCAGGTCTTACCACCAAGTTTCTACTACTTCTGCAAAACAGCCAGAGAATATTTTGGATGGAGTTGTCAGCAACAACCCTGGGAACAGTTTCTCATACTTACAAGTCAGGAGCCAAATTCCTATGTAAAAATCCTGTGGGGTCAAAGGATGCCAACCTCTGCCATATGAGGGAGACAGCAAATTTTATCCAGTATGAAACACTGGAAATACTTTTTTCTCCCATACCACAGCTTCACTTGCTTGCTGCAGCTCACTCCTCCTATGTCTCAACAAGCTGTAATGTAAAAATCAAACCAACCCTGCTTAAATTTTGCACTTAAAAGCATCTGAGTACCTTTGTGAGGGGAAAAGCCCTAAGCATCAACCGAGAAGTTCAATATCATTAACTATCTCAGTTTACCCCCATATGCACAGAGCAGGAGAGACAGGAAAACCACCTCGGCTACATCCCACCCATGAGAATGGAGAGTCTCAGCGGATGCAGGGATCTAAAGAGGGGTTTGAGTACAAGCAACTGGCAGCACACACAAGTCAAGTTGTTTAAGGAAATAAAAAAGCAGAATGTGCTAAAAGCCAACCATTGTCTCCTCCTGGAGAAATGCCTACTCTGCAGGCACTTACTGCTTCTGTCAGCTTTTAGGCTGAATTTAATATTTACACAGCTCTGGAGATGACCCTATCTGGATCTGTGTGACAAACAGCATGAATATAAAATCCTTCTCCAGAGGCACCTGGTTGGAGCTTTATTTTCCTTGCCAAAACATCCTCTTCTGCCTAATCTAAAGGAACTTGGCCCATCAACGCAGCCCAACATTCTTTGGAGCATCATCAGAGATTTTGAGACCTACATTAGCTGAGTATCCGGCATGCTTCCAGTCCCCCTAAATATCTTCTAAGCACTCAGCTCCCTGTGGGAAGAGATTTAAGAAGAAATTGGCATTCAGTAAAACTACTTGTATTTGTTCTGCCACTGTCAGAGAAATGGCTGTGGGCTTTTTTTGGAAAGCTGCAGGTTTCCACTAAGATTTTGACATTTGTGCTGTTTTGTTTGTAGCTGACAGGGCCCAAAATGATGAAAAATCAATTCACCTGGTCCCCAACTGGGTGCTGAAGAGAGTTAGCATCTCTGTACACTGCTATTTTATCCTTGCCTCATGGCAGTCTGTGGCCTTGGGAACTGAAATCCCTGCCCAATCCCTCCCTCCTTTTCTGCAGTGTATTCTGTAGCACACAGCTCATCTCCACTGCCATGAAAATGAGATCTTCTAGAATCCTCCTTTTTGGTATAATAGGCTGGGAATTTGCAGAAGATTCTTTGGTGGAACTTACAACACTGGTAAAACTGCCTGGCTCTGCAGCAGGTATCCAGATGGGGTCATGGAGACCCATGAGGGAAAATCTCGTGGAGGGGAAAGATGGCCAGAAGGGCAAGTACCTCCAGGGTAAGCAGCCCCAGAGCCAGGAGACGTAAGGGATTGGTTGGTTCCATTTTCCTGCCATCTATTTTGATCCACGCCCACCACAAGTTCTGCCAAGGAGGATGAAGCACTGCTGGAGATGCTGTGCTTCAGTGTCCTGTCTAGCACATGGCATCTCCAGAAATGCAGAAACTGAAGGTTCTCTTATGTTGGATCTGCAGTTATGGAATTTTCCTACATTTATTGGAGCAGCTGAAGCTCAGTAACACCACAGTGCAAACCCAGTGCAAACAGTCCGACCCAGACTTGTCCCTGCATCAGCCAATTTCCCCCCATGGATGCTTCTCCCAGTTTTGGCGGTGCTGTTGTAGGACATAAATCCATCGGACTCACCCCAACTGCCCCAGACTCTCTCTGTGGGGAAGATTTTAGCCCAGCGGTTACAGGCAGAACACCCAGCCCCACAGAAGTGCAGGTGCACTTTAGACAATTCACCAGTGGAGAAAAAAATGTGGATTTTGATTCTGGCATCATTGGGAACTCTTGACACACACTGAACAGGGACCAGCCAAACAGAAGTAAAATAAATATAGACTGAATACATGTGAGGAGGTCTTGAAAACAACTCCTATGACTCAACATGACACCCTATCAGGTCATGTTTGCTCTGAGGTTACCAGCACAAAACCAAAATCTGACACGTTACTGTGGCTGGATGATAAAACACAGAAGAGCTTAAAAAAAAAAATTAGATTTTTGCATTTCAACCCAAGTTTTCTAACATCTGTAGAGGGATTCCTGCTGAGGCAGATGTGAGTATCTCCTGCTGCACAGATGTAACACAGAGAATTGGATTTTCCAAGGCTGTGCAAAAGTGCTGCCCAAGTGCCATGGTTAACAGTCCTTACAGGCTTGTACCTCATTATAAAATGTGGCAGCCTTGTCAAGTATCTTATCTTAGCATAGACTTTTCCCTAAGGATATTGCTCTAACCATTTAGGATTGATTCTCTAATACACAAAGAATAAAGATTAACCCTCCTCTTCAGGAGGATATTTAAGTGACCATTGTTTGGATTTAGTGTTGGGCAAATTCTTACAGATATTCCTCCATCCCCCACCCCACTTCCTGTACAGGGCAAGACTGGAGAGAGCATATTCTAGTTTCTCAGTGTGGGTTTTAGGTTTAACACTGAATTACAAGAAGGTAAAACTGCCAACAGCCCACACCTCTGTTCACTGACTGATAACAGAAACAAAGAAAGAGAAATATTATAAGCTAACCTTTTTCATGAAGTGCTTGTGTCACTTGTTTTGCAAAACTGTTTTGTATGTTTCCATGCATGTTCAAGATTTATACTGCCATAGTTTGGCTGTGTTAATCTTTAACTAGCCTACACAGCACATGGGCTGATCAGACAGGCAACTCCTGGAGGGAAGAAGACAGAAAATACAGCCATAAGGAAGGAAAAATGTGTAGGAGTTCAGTTTACAAACCAGTGAAACCAATCCATGGGCTATAAATCAGGATGAAGTTAAAGTATCTTACTTCAAGAAGACCCATGCATTGAAAAAATGAAGTCTGACTGAATTAATGAGACTGATTCAAACATAATAGAAAAGATATTTGGTGCTGGTGTAACAGCAGAGCATCGCCAGGAGCAGTCTTTGTTAGATTTGTTTTATTGCAGACATGCTGGTTTGATTCTTGGCATCATTTAACCAGGGATGTTCACACTAGGAAGCTGAACCCAAATCATCTTACATTTCTGGAGCTGTCTAAAGCTGGATACTTGGAGCCACCTCTGAAGCAAAGCAGCTGGTTTTTGTTTTTGCTTTGAATTATATAAAGAAGAGAGAGTGTTTGTGCTGCACTGAGCCCCATGTGTGGGTGTACTAGCTTGGCATTCATGGCAATTTTCTGCCATCAGGAGAAAGTGATACCTAATATTGTGTGGTCATGGCAGCTCAGGAGGGTCCTGGTGATCACAAGTTCTCTGCGGCATCTGGTTGAGATTTTATGCTTTCAAGGAGGATGGCATGAAAATACATGTAACACTCAGACTGCTCAGAGATCACTCATTATTGTAGGAAGGATATTGCCCTACCACCAGAAGATTGTCAAGATTCAGTGACTGCCAAATTCTAGCACTGTGTCATGCCCTTTGGGCACTATTTTATCCTATAAAGAGATGCAAATAGACAGAAAAATAGGATCTGCCCTACATTCAAAAGGGCTTGTAATTCAAGCAACATATAGTAAGTCCTCAATAGACTTTGTGAGTTGTACAGACGGATTTCCCAGACACTACCAGGCTGGTTTATTTGTGTACCACGGCTGTCAATAATGATGTGCAGTTGCTGCTGAACAGCACACACAATGGAGGGTAAGTTCCAGACCTGTGGGGCAGGAGGCCGCTGGGTCTGCTGCCTGACTTGAAGAGTGTGTACAGAATTAGGAGAATGTGGGGTAAATGAAATTAGATTTCCATCCCTTCATCACCAAACCTGACCTCCAGGGACTCCTTATCTCTGCACAGGAGCAGCAGGCTTTGCCTCTACAGGGACTGCCTCCTGCTTCTGCTCTTGGACCCTATCTGAGTGGGTCACAGAGACTCCCAACACCTAGAAGCTTGGTCTAAGCTTGCTAAGCAATATCTCTGCTGCCACATGTGTATCCAGTGCTCCTTTAGACACCAGAGTGAATGGAAACATCTCCAGGAGCTCAGAGAAGATGTTGCTACAAGAGCTGTAATATCAGAAGCTGCAGGACTTTAAGCACTCTAGAAAACCCAAACCTTTTCTGGGGGCTTTCCTGATCCAAACTTGTTTTGATGAGCTGGGCATCTTTGGCTGCAGCATCATTCAAGGTTATATATTTCAAGCAAATATCTGGTTTTCATCCAAAAAAGGAGTGCTAATGACCCTGAACTCAGGCTTTAAAACACTGTGAGCTGGGATGTTTTCAGAGCTCTCATACCATTACAAATGAGAATAATTTTAAGGCTTCCCTGAACACAAAGGCTTGGCAGACATAAGGAAGTGGGTTCTGCTTCTAGGTCATCATATGTGATATAGCAGGGTGAAATTTATTGAAAGAAATACAGATACAGCACCTGGATGCTGCTGACGTTTTTTCTAAATGTCCTCTTTTATTTTACACTATTATTAGGTACTGTCTCTGCCAATTTTATCTTACTGTGATCCTTTGTCCTTAAGGCAGATCAATTTTCATTCTATTGAGTACCTGGAGAAAGAGGGAAATGTTTTATACAACGTCCTTTGTTCCTTTTATTTTCTTTCTTAGTTTTATGGAATTTCTCCACATCAAAAATACAGTGGTATTTTGTCTTTGTGATTGAAATTACACAATATTAAGAGCTGTATATTCCTAAGTTTTAATTTTCAAATAAGCAGTTTCTTCAAGTGACAGGAGTTTAGATGTAACTTTGTCCTCACTGTATATTGGATGTTCCAGACCCCAAAGGATGTTGAATTAATAGGCTTTGTTCCTTATATAATGAAAGCCAGGAGAAAATAAATACATGTAAAGATATTGATGATTTGATATTCTGAGCTTTCTGAAGCTCTGAGTTTTTAAAATTCCCAGTAAATTCAATGGAAATGGCAAATGTAAAAAAACCAGATCATTAATGACTAGGGATGAGTTCATGGCTATTAAATAAATTTGCTTCTGGCTGATGATAAAATTAATGGGGTTTTGGATGTAACAATAAAGAAATTAAAAACTTACTTGAAAAGATGATTTCTAATGCTTTGATATTCCATTTCTATCTTAGTCCTAAAATGTATTTGGCCCATGAGCACTACAGACAAGTAAATATTATATCATTGTATTTATATTCCAGATTAATTTTAAAAGTCTACAAGGATGAACTTGATGATGAAGGCAGAAAGTTGGGACTATGATCACTTTTCAGTTGTCCTGTCAACCACTTTTGATGAATCTTCTCACAAAAGTACCAGCACCTCCCCCAGTGTCCATGTTTTAGGAGGAAAATCAGCAGGTGGCTCAGAGAGCTGTATAATGGATATGACAAGGGCCATACTAGTACTTAGGTACATCTTGAAAACCAGCAGCTGATCACCTTAATTTACCCCCAATACATTACTTTGTCCAAATGACACATGAGGGTGCAGGGGGTCACATTTTCTGCCTCTCGGGGGAGCACTGCTGCCCTTCCTTGTGCTGGCTGTCCCTGACACGTGTGGGGTCAGTCACTCATTCTGGTGACAGCGCAGAGAAGTGACAGCCTCACTAACCCTTGCGGGCTGCTGGCTGCAGGAGGGAGCTGCCTGGCTGGACACAACTCACTCCAAGTTTCCCAGCTCCTCTGATCCCCTGCACTTCTCCTGAGGGCTGAGGTGCCTGTCTAAGGAACCATGCAGAGAGTGGTAATGAATCAGTTTGGATGATAATGAACCATGGAGTGTATCTGACACTGCAAGGTAGAGAGCAGTTAAAACCCTGAGGTAGTACAATTTTGCTTGTCTCCCTAAACATCAGCACATGTGACACGAGCAAGGAGCAAAAGCCACTGAATAAGAAAATGCTATCCTAACATCCTTTTTTCAGGGTAAAACTGCCCTTTATCTCACCCAAACAAAAGCGTGTGTAGTGTTTTTCACAGTCCCCAAATGAGCATAATAGCTGCTGGCAGTGAATCTACTTTCATCATTATCAAGGGCCTTGTGATTATGTGTGTTATTGGTTCCTGTTGAGATTGTTACAGTGAAAACCATTTGTGTAAAATTAAAATTAATAAAAGCTTAAAAATCTAGTATCATGTTTCACTGTTGTCCTCTAAGGAGCAAAATTAAACTACCTATGTAGGGGAGAAAGCCAAGAGCCCTTGTAAGCAGGAACATCTATTTGCATGGAGCATTTACATCTATCAAATGTGCTTTATCCTTGATAATTTACCCTGTTTGGGCCCAGGAGAGCTCAGACATTATTTAATCATGGAGTGAGGAACAAACACTTCCACTGTGCTGTATTGAAGTGTGTGCACAGGTACAAGCCTGCGTGCAGAGTGTACTCACCCTTTGGCAAGCCTTGGCACGGGTTAGAAAAGTGCCAGCTGAACTAGGAAAAAAAATCATAGGAGAGTCTTTAGATGGGGATTAGTTGTCTGGACCAGCTTTCCTGACTTTGGCGTTTACTAATGTGAGCTGGTATGGAGATAAATGAGGTGATAGACCAGCCTTGATCAGAGGAGATCCAACCTGCANAGAATACATATCTTGGGCATATCTTACATTGTAACCTAGGACAATGGAGCCTGGAGAAGGCTCATACCCTCGGAAGATGCAATGCCACTGAAATTCGTGTCAGTGCTAAAATTCCACAAGGCAGCACTGAAATCAAGAGGGTCTTTACATTTACTTCTTGTTCATGATAAATCAGAAAATGGCTTATGGGTTGACACAAAATTTAAAGAGGGTCTTTCTAGAAGCAAACTAGAGGAGGCCACGAAGTTACATAGACATTATTTTTATTTCTTTTAATTTTGAAATCACTTGTCTCATGAAGGATGATGCCAGTTTCATGTTCTGTTTTCCTTGAACCCTCGCATTACTGGTTCTAGCAGTGTTGGAAGGTTCTCCTGTGCTAAGCACACGCCTGAGGTATTTTTGAGGAGCCACTTCTCACAGTGCCCACAGTTTTACCTCTCCATTTTCTCTGGCCTCCCTGGCTTGGCTCTTTGTGTTGCTAAGGACCACAGAGCCTGATCAGAGAAGGCAAGGTGGCTGAGGTGGCACCTGATAAGACTAGAGTGGTGCTGACTGGCTAGGAAAAGCATCCAGAAGATGCATTTGGGGTGATTTTTAGCTTAGCCTTTTGTTGATGGAGTTTGCTGCCTGAGGGCTCAGTTCCACAGCCCTGGCAACGCCAGCAGGAAGTCTGAGGCCCTGCTCTGAGTGCAGGATGTGCACAGTGAGGTTCCATACCACCACAAGCTTATCTAGTCTGTGCCTAACCTCTCCAGAAGGAGTTTAGCTGCTGGCTTGTTCTGCAATGGGTGTCAACTTTGGTTATGCATCACAAGGTGCACAGTGGTCATCACACCTTCCTCTGCTCTGTAGCTTCTATTCTTCTCTCCACATCCCAGTACTGGGGAGAATTTGTTTTATCTGCCTGGTTGGGAAGTTGGCAGTCTTGGTCAGTCAACTGTGGTGACTGACACAGTTTATTTAGGCATGTTTAAATAAAAGACATCATGATCATAACCGTAAAAAATACAAGGCCAGCTACATGAGAGGGGTCATTTCCTAGTAAATCCAGCCCTCATTTGTGCTTATAGCTCAAAGATTTATTCAGGCAAGTCTCAAGACAGAAGTTATCAGTAGATAAAAGAAGGTTTATCTGCTGATTTAATTGCAGATAACGAAGTATGGGTAAAGCGAGTATTTTGCTACACAAAGCCCATTTAACATCTAGGAGAGATACCTCCAGCAGGACATGGCAAAACAGCATGAAGAATTGTGAAACTTCTGCTTTAGCAGAACTTTGGTCAACAGTGGCCAAAAATGAAGAAAAAGTAAGAAAGGAAAAAAAAAAAAAAGGCATAGCCAAGTCAGGTGACAGAGAGATGACTCTACAGAGCTACAGAAAAAAGAAGGCAACATGAATATGTAACACAAACATCCACTTTCTAGAGCAGGCAGGATGGTGCAGGGCTCTGCTGGTAGCTGTGAGAGCTGCTGGTAGCCCTTGTACTCTGCTCTGCTGGGTGTGAGCACTTCTGGAATTTAGACAGAGGAAACTGGTCTATACTGGGTTTTGCAGCAGAGTGATTTTTTGTATTATTACTGAAAACCAGAAGTTTCCTCTACCACCTGAAATCTGGTGCCCTCCTCCTACAGGTCACTGCAAATTGATAGGACAGCTATTAACCCAAATTGCTTCCAATAGAAACTGGGCAGGCATTAGAAAAAGAGAATCTGAGTTTCAGTCAACTGATTGGGAAGTGGGACACACGGGGATTACAGGTGTTGCTGAAACTGCTCTGGAGGCTGAGTTGGCTTCTGATGAGCCCAGAAGCTGTATCTGTGAGCCCTACATAAGTGAAGAGCATCACATTGTGTTCCCCAGTGAACTATAATGGTGTTTTTAATGCACAGAGAAAATGTCTCTTTCCTGACATTTTCTACAGAAGAATGGGTAGTTTTTGGCCTTTTTCTCTCTGTTTCTTTTATGCAAGAGCTAGCTTCAACTCTAATTTTCCCTTGAATAGATTTTGTGAGGCTGCAGACTGACCCAAAAGCCCTCAGCAAGCAGAAGAAAGATGCTTGTGCCAACAGCTCAGTAATAGCCTGCGGCGGCTCAGCAGTGTACTGAGCAGCCAGAGTATCAGAAGGGCAGTTTGGGAGCCCATGGCTGCTCATCTCCACTGCCTAATTGGCAGAAATCTCTGTAATTGCTACAAGTCAACAACACCAAGAGTTCAACACAGAAATCAAACAGGGGGGCAAATTAAATGGACTGTACATAGCAGGTACATGCTTCTAGGAGAGCCCGAGGCTGTGCATCTCACAGCAAGTGAGCTGCAAAGCAAGTCCCTAACAACACATGCACAGAACCTCCAGCAGGAAATGGACTGACCTCAGTGAAAATGCTGATGAGCAGGGAGTTTGGTAGGTGTTGAACTCATGGCACAGATAGTGAGCCTTACATAGTTGGGTTAAGAAGTGAGAAAACGTTGCCTTCTTGTGTAAAGAATTTATGGACACACCTATCCCATGAGCTCCTTCCTGCCTAACGAGAAATGTACCTCTCCAACTCTGCTGTATTTTCGTGTGCAGGGACCAGGTTTTTAACTAACCTCAGGTAAACCTTGAGAAATGGTACTCAGTGAAATGCACAGGAAATACCCAGGGTTTATTCCTTTTGATTCATGAAACCCATCTAAATGGCCTTCTGCCCAGACTCTCACATGTCCCCTCTGCTGCATCATCTTGTCACCCACTTCTCTGCAGACTTATAGAAGAGTAGCCAAAACATGAGGGCAGATCGATTGCAAAGAAGCAGTGACAGCCTGCCCTATAAATAATGCATATAGATCTTTTGTAGTGGTGAATTTTGCTTCTGAATCATCAACTGTGTTATCTTTCCCACCTGTCTTCTGCTGCAGCCTTCCTGTAACTCTCCTAGTATTAAAGTAAACAGCAGATTTGAAGTATGGTTTTTATATGGGTTCAGCAACCCATCGAATGGATCTTTCTACTCACTGACTTCACAGATGAGCAGAACTCCTTATCTAGGGAACAGGGAGATGTGGAGCTGGCGCTCAGAGATGGCAGTAGAGAAAAGGCCTTGAATTATAACAGCTGTGGTGCTCAGTGAGAAAGGACGTTAAATACAGATCACAAGAAAAGGCTATTAAATACAGTTTTTGTAAAGCAAACAGGACTGTATCCAAGACAAACCTGACCTTGACCATCCATTTTACCACTTCAGGGGGAAAAACTCCAAAGGTTTCAGATACTGGTGACCCAGAAGTAGAAGTTGAAAGACCAAATCAGACATTTTCCTGTAAGCCAAAATCTACTTACAACTGTTGGCTGACTTCAAGGTAGCACGCTATGTCAGTACAGTGGTGTGAGAGCAATTGGCTGGGATACATGTTTGTGCAGCTTTCTTCCTTAAAACAAGTCCAAAAGTTTGAGATTTGCAAATTGAAGTGCTATTGACCCAACAATATGTTTGCTTTCCTTGAAGAGACACAGATCCTGCTGAAAGTGTCATTCCAGCCAGGAAAAAAGAAGTGATCACTCCAGAAGTTCAGATGTGGGGCTGCATATTGTACTTCCATGTCTGAAAGGTTGCCAGAGTGAAAGAAATGAATGTCATAAAGTCTGAACTGTAGCTCAATGCATTTATAATTATACCAAGCATGCTAATGGCTCTGAAGCAGGGACTAAGTGCATGACACAGCCCTCCATGTCTTCTGCAGGAAATCAAACAGATCCTAAAAGCAGAGGAGATAATACCATCAAAAATAATGCCCTGCAAGCCTCCACCAGCTGAATGATATTTATATAAAGATGCTTGTAGATCCAAAAGCACACAGATGTACTTACTGTCATTCCCTCCTATCCATCAGTTTGGTCTTGCTGGCTCTCTGAGGCTGAGCACTGAGGTCAAACAATGCACTTGGCTTCCTAAATATCCACAGTGGTCACTGCTGGCCAAAGGGATACACTTTTTTCTCCTCCTACCACTTATTCTTCTTTGAGGGTCTGAACCTGATTGTTGACCACACTTGCCTCAGAGGAATTGACATACCAAGGTCTGAACTGAGCCCTGCAGTTGTGCCTTAGGTGTCTGTAAGGCCCCATATTTTTGGATGCCAGTGTCATAAAATTAGTTCAATTCTCAGACAGCAATAGATGGAGTAGCTCTTCAAAGATGTGAGTTTTCTGCAATGGTAATAAGTAGTGGGGAAGCACTGTAACAACCCAACCTATTGGCATGTAAAATGGTGTCCTTCCCCACCATCAATGGGGACAACTCCCTCTTCTAAAACTACAGAAGCTGGTCGCTTCTTTTTCTCAAGATACTGCAAAGCTCAGGGAGATAAATGCGCAGGATTGCTGAGCTCTTCTTTTTCCTTTCTTCAGCTTTTATACAGTCAATGTTGGCTGTTCAGGGGACAGGATGGAAAGCCCAAAATGGCACTGACTGGCTGCTTCCACCCTGTTGAGGCCTGACAGAATTTGGAGTATCCTCTTGCCTCCCTGACCTCCCAGTGCTGGGAGCACTGGCAGCATGGGGTCAACACACCAGTGATCTCTGTATCCTTTCTTTTCTACCCCCATGCCCCTGGATTTTAATATATTCCAGGCTGCTCCCTTGTGTGGCTATCCCGGTTTAGCTGAAGCCTCTAAGATAGGAAATAGCGCCATTCATACACAAACAATGTGGTTGATGAGTCATGCCCACTTAATATCTTGAAGGACTGGACTCCACTTGTCCCACTGCTGCTGTTCTCTTCCCCAGCAACAGTAGAGGTTCACAGGACTTTCAATCACTTCCACTGCCTCCTGGTATTTTGTTCCCTGAACACTGAGTTCTTCTCCTCATCTATTCCAGGAGCAGGTGGTCACCTGGGTTACCTGGATGCAATTGCTTGCAGCACATTACTTCACTGGCATTTCTATTCCCCCTCAACCACCATGGATCATTAATGATCTGTAACTTGGATCATTAACTATCATTTATGCAGAAACTCAATAGGACATTGTCAACTTGAAAAAATCATGTTCCTCAATGAAAACGTAAGTTGTTGCTAAAGCTGAAAACATGGACCAAATTTTATTTTTCAACTTCTTGGTGCCCTTGCCAGCAAGCTGATAAAACCTATGCTGTTTTCTTTCTGCACTTCCATTTGTATTTTCCAGTTCAGTCTTACCACCACTGTTAGACTCTTCTTGGGCAAAACCAACAAAACCCAATAAAACCTAATTAATAGAACCCTATTTAAGATAAGCGTCCCTTTCTAATGACATAAACCTTCCTTATCACATATAGCTGTGCTTTCCTCAGGCATTTTCTAGCAGTGACTCTTTCAGCACAAAAGAATAAAGCTCCAAAGCACTGTGATTGAAAACGTGCCAACCTTTATTGACAAGGAAGTGCCAAGACTTTGGAGAACTGTAAAACAGAAGCCTATGGAGAAAGAGATACATTATGTATGAGAAGATATCCTAGAGAATACCCAAAGGGGAAAAACGACCCAGCCTTGAACAACTGTGCCAGACTTCCAGCCTCAGCACTTACATTTCTGTTGAAATGTAGTGCTGAGAGCTGATCAAGAAGCTGAAATCAATGAAATACAAAGATTCACAGGTTCCACACAGTGATGAGCCTTTGTATAAAGCTAAATGACTCGGAAAAGGAAGGACAGGTAAAAGATTTGGTTGCCTATTTTCCATTAGAAATTTGTAAGAATAGGGTTTTCAAACTCCAAGAGAGGCAAATTCAAACTTAAATGTAGTAAAATCTCAGGGGGCAATGTGAAATTGCACCAAGTTAACAAATGCACGGAAACAAAATAATCATCAGCAAGTATTTCAGCCCGGTTGTCTACACAAATGTGGCAGCCAAAGAGCCAGCAGGCACAGGAAGGACTTAGAGGTTCAAATGTACTCAAGACACTGACAAAACAAATCACTCTAAAACAAAAAGAAACCAGACTATGACTGACAACCAGATTTATGCATTGACAGCCTCAAGCCCCTCTCACAGTTCAAATTCTTGAGAGATCTTGCATGTGCTTTACTGTGGGGTAGTCACAAGTATCTATGCTTTGTCTGGAAGCTCCTAATATCTGGTTCCACAAAGGAGCTTATTCCTTTACAGTTATCTTTAAAGCATGGTGAAGGAATTGATTCATAGTACGGGTTAATCCATTCCAGAACACCACTCCTAGCATACCAAAACAGAGCCTAAAATGGCAATAGCCTAGTCATGCTTTTCCAGACAATAAAGAAAAGAATTTGTTTATACTCTAGCTAAGATGCGCAAATGCCAGCATTTTAACTTACAATGATACAATGAGCACTTGTTTTTCAAGAAAATGTATCAGTGTAACACAGCTTAAATCCCACTGTGATCTGCCTAGACCCGTTTTGTCTTGTCCACAGTATTTTCAGTCCCTAGAAGAAGACCCTTTTAAGGACACCCTAAGGAATATCTTCTCTGTCTATGAAATCTGCAGGCTGAGGAAGCTGTTGGTTTGTTCAACCCCTCTCCATAACCTTCCCAGCCCCAGTTTCCAGCACTTCATGCCAAGTTTGACAGGAGTCAACCCTGAAGCCTTGCCCCTTCCCACTTCCTCAGAGATTCCAGATGGATAGACCTGGGATGCTGAGTATAGCAGCACCTACTTATGTCTTCATTTATTAAAATGCATCTTTGAATGTTTCGTCCCCGGAGTTCTTCGAGGTAAACCCCCAACTTGCTTTTCTGAATATCTTTTTGAAATATTTGTCCTCAAGGAATGGGCTGGAGCGCTTCTGTTTCTGTCAGCCTTTCCCAGCCAGAGTGTCCCTTTTTCAGCAGGACCTATTGTAAAGTCCCAAACAATTGCTCTGCAAATGCTGTTTCCAAAAATAGCATTTGGGTCGTTTGCACACCACATTTCCATCTGGAGGAGATCTTTTCTCAGCGGTTACAAACACATGGATATGTAATGGAAAATACTGTCATGGCTTGAAAAATGGCTCCATCGAACAGAGAGCAAAACTCACTAAGCAATGAATCCCAAAGCATGCTGAGCCCTCAAGGTCCAATTTTCCAAAGCTGTTAAGCATGGATATATGTTGTTTTAAGCAAGCTGCTATTGTAGCACCTTGCAAGATTTATTGTTTGTACTTTGGTGGCACATTTATTGATTCCTGGGATGTGCAGAGCTGAATCAGTTGTTACAGAAAGAACCTCTAGAGCATTAGATCTGGAGCATTGTATCTTGGCTAACTGCTCCAGCAGTTTATCCACTCAGTCCCTCTTGCCCATCTGTAGGTATCCTTGCACATCTCTCCTGCCTTGCTTTCCAAGCAAAACTTCACAAAACATCTCAGTATTGATTTGATTCTGAGATGGCACCTAGGGCCCTTGAGCTCCACAGTCACTTCCTTGGGAAGCGTTTGAGAAGGCATCTGTGTGTGTGAGCCCAGTATCTGATTTACTTAATGAGGCACATCAAACTCACCCAAATCTACATCAAAATGTAATGAATGGCATGATGTAGGAGCAATCTTTGATTCACCAGAGTAAATTAATCAGTGGCTGAACTCTGAGGGAGTTGGTGGAGTTCTTTGACTACGGGCTGCTGGGGTCTTTGTGGTAGGGCTCTTCATATTTTATCTACTGAAACAATGAAAGGCAACTCATTAAAAACCTCAGCTCCCTGTAGTTACTGGATTTTCAGATTTAATATAATTTCTGCACTATTTCCCGCTGTAATTTCCAGCTAGCATGACTTGAAGCATGAAAATCGGCACAAAATTAAGAGAACCAATTTGGATGTATTAATTTTCATCTCATGCTTTTTGTGTAAATCCCATGATTTCTTCTTCTGGACTGCTGGATTTGTCAGCTCGAATAACCTGGAAGATTCTGTGACTGACCTTGAGGCTTTCATAGGGTGGTTCCCATGTAATTTCATGACAGTGGTGGTATTGAGGTAACACAGTAGCAAACTGTATTTTAGACTTGCTCTTGCAAGCAAACAAAACACCAGGATTATGCTGGGATCATCCCAAATCCTGCAGTATGGCTGTCTCAAGGTGAAGGGGTGGCTGTGAGCAATGAATGTCAGACAGTGCAAAGCTGGGATTTTATTAAAGGCCGCTGGGAGCCAGTTCAGGGCAGGGGAACACCCCTCCTAAGGGGCCAAACCCAAATGCCTCAGGCAAAACTAAATTTGGGGTCTCCATTCCTACAGAATATGTACCTTTTTTCCCCATTAATACTGGCTCACAGACCAGGCAGAAAGGCAGAGATGTTTCTGTACCTTTCTCTTTAGGAAGGATGGGCCCAAGGGCAGTTCTAGTGCCCAGGCACAGCCTGCTGAGCACCCCAGGGAAGTGACAAGTCCAGGGAAATGGCTCACCCTCCCAGGCACCATGTGCCAGAACACTTTGCCAGGAGGACGGTTCCCCACAGAGCCAATCAGTGACCCAGGCAGAAGGGCCTGGATGCTTTCTCCAGGCTGTCAGTGACTGGCAGTACATGGGCATCCAAATGACCAACTGTGTGCCAATCTCAGCCAGAAAATCTCACACTGGCTAGTTTCAGACTGAATTCGATGATAAAGTTCCTGTCCTGATGTACATGAGCCACCAGGTGATCTTAAATGAATAAACTGTGGGTCTAAATGGCAGCTGATTATAGCAGGTTGCTTTGGCTACATGGGGTTTAAACAGCTGGAACTTTACCCTGTTTACAAAAGTTATCAGTGGTGGATAGAGAATGAAGGGACACTGACCTGCTTTTGGTGTTGAAGAATGCCAAGACCAGCCTGACTTATCAATCCCAAAGTTAAATATTCTGAGGATGAGAAGAACAAGGTTTCCAGAAACTGGCACCAGTGAGGATGTAGCAGACAAATTACTGATAAAGGAACAACAACTGATAGTACTGGTAATTTATCTAAAGCTGCTGAGCTGACGCAGTCAATAATTTAATACGATAAAATCCCACTTTTTAATGGCAGAGACTTCTAACAAACCTTTCCTAAGAGTATTCATGAGATTCTCCCAGGAGTGAGGATGCTCCTCAAGGCCAACTGAAAGAGATTTGCCCAGAATTGTTGGTATGGGAGAGTAACATCCAGTGTCTACTTAATAATTATTTTACTGTCTTTAATATCATTGCTTCAACATTGCTTCAGAAAATAGTGCACTATGCTAGTAATTATAACTATACAGTGCAGTAAATAATTCTGATTAGGGTCTTTTATTCTAATTATTATCATAAGAGTCATCAATAAAATAAATAATGAATCTTATTAATATATCTGGGTTGCCATCCTTAACCCCACAGAAAAAAGTTGTAAAAAGATTCAGTAGCATCTATAAAACCCTTTGACTAAGTCTGGGACTGGGATTGGACCCAGCCACATCCATACTCCTCTCTGAGAAGGAGTTCAGAAGGCACTTTGTAACTCAACAGAAGAGCTTCTCTAATAAACTCAGTCCAAAGCTTCTTTCTGCTCACAGCATTGATCTTGAGGAGGCCACACAAAAAACTTGCTCACATGCCATGTGCAATTTAAGTTTTAAATGGGCATAGTGTAAATCAGTCCTCATGTCAAATGGAAAGCAGTTAAATGTATTTTCCCAAGTTTATAATATTTGTCTTCCCAAACTTTTGCTATGACTTTGTTCAGGTTTTTTCCCCTCCAGTGTTGCATCTTTGCACTTGCTGTTAGAGAATTGGCCTAGGTTCTCTAACTTAATAAATCCAATGAGGGAATTCATTTACATCCAGATCCAACTTAAACTACATCACAATGAAGTTGTTTGCTTCTGTTATATAACTGTATGTATGGGAAATAGTTGATTATCGGAAATAGTTGAATTTGCCACTTCTCCATGGCTTTAGTTTTTTTTTTTGGCTCAACAATTAGGTATTCTGCAGTCCTTACAATCCCTTCTTCAGAATTGCTTCACAAATTCGAAATCACAATTATTCAGTGCATTATTTGGCATGGACTACTTTTCTTTTGCAGGCAATATACAGCAGTCTATTTAGAGAGAGAAGGTCATGTTATGATGGGCCTTGCACATCATGTCTTACCTTGAGTTTCTGAAAAGAAATTTATAACCTTCTCCTTTGTCCTCCTTTGTGAATGCTCACAAAATAACCTTGGTATTTCCTTGCTGTTGCACATCTTGGTATTGATGAAACTTACTGATGTGATTATTTGGGGGAGGAAAATATAAAAAGCACAACTCAGGAAGAGGCATTAGGAATGTGGACCAGAATTTGAAATAAAGTTTTTCATTAGTTTCCAACTAGGAAAAGGAAAATTGGTGATCTGATAAATGGCGTAAATGTGTAACACTTATCTCTTTATTGCCTGTATATGCTACCCAAGTGTTAGCTAAACAGCCAAGTTAGACAGACAACAATTTTTTGTATCTTTAATGCCAGAAGTCAGACAGAGTTATGACATCTACTGATTTCACTCTAAAACAATTGTAACTTGAAGAATTTGCTGTTTTCATACACAGTAATATTTGCCTTTAATGCATCCACAATTGAGGTGCAGTGGCTTGCATTCCTCTTGGGGAAAGAATATTTCTCCTTTGATGCATTCGAAGGCCAGAGATGGCAAAAGAAACGTGGGCAATACCTAAAAGCACTCAAGTGGCAAAGCTGTATCACAGCTTAAGAATTCCTGGCTTCCAAATTCCTCTTCAGGCTTGTACTAAACTGCTACCGATGAGCTTTGCATGGTTTACAGTCTGCTATACATTCAACTCCCACACACACCTTGAGTAGTGAGGTACAGGCACATTTTCTTAAGGGATTAAAAAGAAAAGGAATTAAACATCAGGGAAGATGGACTTGTTATCATTATTGTGTTTCTGTGGGGAAAAAAATTTGTAGATCCATAGTTTTACCTCTCCTTTTTCATTTATTATGGAATGAAATCTGATGTAAAGAGAATCTGTCCCCCTGAGATGTGTCATTCTGTCCCCATCTATAATGTACAAACCGGTAAAAGGAGGTTAGTGTACCACCAGTTAGAAAAACCAGATATATTCAGTAGGCCGTGCTGCAGGCACCATCTATCTTTATTATCTTAATGCTTTTAAGATGATGAAATGCTTTCTGCACCACTATAAAAAGGCTGGGCTTCTGTTTGCTATTTCACATGGTCAGTACTGGAAGTATGGATAATATTTAACCTTGAGCTTGTGATCAGCTCGAAGAACACAATTTATAAGATCAAATTCTTATAGCCCTCAGTGGCCTATTCTGTATTTCTAGGGATGGGGCACAAGAGCTTTGCTCTGTCCAGGAAAACCTTTTACAGCACTGTAAGGGAACTGTAGGAGATCTAAAAGGCAGCTGTTTTAGGCACATGGAGGAAACAAAGCACTGTGTTCTGTGAAAGAGGCCTGGGTTACCTCATGTGGTTTTCAGTGTATGCAAATATCATGGATATTCCCATGTGGGTATATTAGGGTAGACTTTGGGCCACGGTGTTGAGAAAACAGCTCTGATGATTTCAGCATGAACAGAACCTTGATATGGAGTCTACAGAATGCATTGAGACAAGCCAGGCTGAACAAATGGTCCATCGTTTACTGGAGACCTCTCTGAAAGGACCTATTGCATGGGAAAGATAATGACGGATGCAGTGAACTGGAGATTTAATAATGGGCATTTATGGATGCCATCAATGTTAATTCTTTTTTATCTGCTAGGGACAGGGCTTTTTTATCTGCTAGGAACACAGACAGGGCAAGCAGATACCTGGGGTTCCTTAGTGTATAAAGTTCCATCATGAGTGGCTGTTCTGCGCTGCCACTGGGCCTTTTGCTTTTCCTCTCCAACACCTCTGAGCTCAATGGCCAACTGGAATGACATGATTCAAGGATCCAGTTGTCTCCCCTTTGCCACCCAGCTCAGTGATGGAGGGAATGACACAGGTTTGAGGCAAGTGGACTCCTGCAAAATCTACCATGTGCTTCAGTCTCCTCAAGAATCATGAGAATGATTAAATGACTTTTTAAGAGACCCTTGGTGTTTTTCATTGCTCCCCTCTGGAATTCAGGCAGTTAATAACTTCAACTTGTTTATAGACACATACATAGAAAACACAGCAAGAGCACAGAAGCTTGTCCACATTGGACTAAAAGCCCCTCTATTGTGGGATCCTTCTTCAGCAGTCAACAAATTATCATGAGCATATGGGGTAAAATTAAATCCTTCTTCTGCTTATGTGGAGGTGCATGTTCTGAACAGAACCCCAAGGCCAGTTCAAGGCAGAAAGAGAATCAGACATTGAAAAATCACACTGACTTTTCAGAATTTTGGCAGACCCATCTGCTTCATCCACTGCAGCCAGGAATTATTTATTCAAAATGTTTAATACAGCAAGTGTGAGGCTAAATATTTTATAAGAATTATACACACACATATCGATATATTTGCAATTGATATTAGTTTGCCACCTCCATTTAATGTTTGCTGTGAAGAACACTCTTTAAGTGAATGTTGCCTTTCTCCTTAGATGGTAAAAGCACCTGCAAATAATTTGCTCTTATTCTTTAAATCAGCAAGTACCAGTTTGCAAAAGATGCTTCCGTCCCTTCCATATCTTCTTTGGGAACAAGCACAGCACATAGCCTCCCTGAGATCTCCCATCTTCTGCACAGCTTCAGCAGAGGAACACAGGGATTATTTGCAACCACCTCTCCCATCTGCATTTCATTGCATGGCTCTCAAAGGCAGGTTCTGAAAAGATTGGAAATTTCATATGCTGTGCTTGATGAGAGTATGGAGAATGATCCCTTCTTTTACACCAGTGTACACACCTCTGAGCTCCCCTTTTCAAATCCTGCCTCTGACATCACTGTGACACTTTGTCTGCAGCACTGCCCTCAGCCAGAGTGATCGCAGCCCCTGCTTACCATGCTCAGCACATAAATCCCTGGGAGGCTGCAGCTCTGGTTTCTCCATCAGGAGCACTGGTTTGCCAGAAACTCAACCAGGCTGCAGAGGGCAGGTAGCTTTTCTTCTCCACACTTTCTCCCCTCTTCTCTCATGCACTGAGTCCTGGCCAGGGAAGGACTGAGGAGAACATTGTTTTAGGTAAGGGGGTCTCCATCTGTAGGCCAAGAAGGGCAAGGGCAAATTTCCTCCCTTGTGCCAGTTCCAAAGAGAAAACATCCTTTATACTTCTCTGTCTCACAAAAGGCTCAACAGCCTCAGAGCATTTCTGCTTTTAAATTACCTTTGAACTAAACTTAGAACTGAGCTGGGATTCCTGTTAGCCTTCTTCAGCTCAGCAAGTGCTTTGTCTCATCAGGGTGAGATTTGGGTGCAAACCATGAGTCCCATTGCAATAGGAGGAGCTCTCATCCTTGGCTTCCAGCCTGGGGCAGCTGCAGAGGAAGGCACAGAAACCACATGGTCACTCTTAAAGGAAATACTTCCACACTTTGTAACTATTTCTCTGAAAATGGGGAATGTATATTGGATGCTCAGATCACCCAGGAGTTCCCTACAGACTAGTTCTTGGTCAAGAGACATAACTGGTTTCTAAATATGAGGTTTCCATCTGGAGAGGGTATTCCACAGGATTTTCAGAGTATGCCAAAGAGTCCAGCTAGCTGAATTTGAAATTTGAGCTTTGATGTTACCTAATAGGATTCTACATTACAAGCAAGGTAAACTGTGTTTCCATTTCCAGAATGAAATCCAGACATGTCTTCAGAGAGTTGTTCTGAGATTCAGTTCAAAACTACTGACTTAGAATATACACAGAATTACACCCAAAGAAGGCACTGGCTCAGGTATGAGAAGCTCTGGAGATGTGGGGATCGTTACCAGGATTTCTCTGTCACCTGTCACCTTGCCTGCTCAGAGACAGTACCACACTAACGTGATTATACCATTTGTCTTCCAGGGAGGACTTGGCTGTGAATTTCACGTGCTACCACCTGCATTCCACCCTGTGTACAAATGCCACGTGCCCAGGGCTATCAGCAGCAGTAGTGCACCACGAGAGAGAGAAGAGAAGAGAAGAGAAGAGAAGAGAAGAGAAGAGAAGAGAAGAGAAGAGAAGAGAAGAGAAGAGAAGAGAAGAGAAGAGAAGAGAAGAGAAGA
>WBMY01001920.1:661308-756669 GCA_013397315.1 Donacobius atricapilla | reverse complement strand
GATCTTTATCAAAACCACAAAGTATAGAGTAAGGAGTTTACATTTAGCCCAAATGCAAGGTATTTTTATTTTTGTATTAAAAATAGCATTTTTTCTCCATGTATTTTCCTCCTAATAAAAGAAGAGACATTAATTAATGTGTAAGCACCATCAATTTGTCAAATCAGAAACAAAGCACACCAAATACTATAATGCATCTTGCCCTTTTATTGTGTTGTATTAGAGACAAAGAGAAATACAGAATAATCACTCTGTTACAGCCATAAAGTTGCAGTGTCACTCTGATCCCTTTGGGAGTCAGACAACATCCACTTGTCATTCATTCCACCTTTCTATCATAACAAGCTGCGTATTACAAAACTCAACTGTGAGCAACCATTTTTCTAAATGATAACGTGAACAAAATACCCCAGTCCTTGCAACAGGACTTTGCAAGATTCTTTAGGGCACCAGCAGAATGAGCATGCACACTAGCAATATCAAACCATAGACATGCTGCCCCCTGAAAAGGGGAGCTGTGCTGGAAAATTCACAGGTTCAGCGCTGGGACTCCCTCTCCTGCAAAAAGCTGTCTCAAAAGTTGTGCATTACTTTGGTCCAAAAATAACAGGGAGCAAAGAAGCCAAAGGCTGGTATTTTGCAAGGAAGCTTTGTTAATCCTACTGCTTTCTTTGTAAAATAAAATTTGGTCTGTGAGGAAAACCTCTATTGCTCTATTGACCACAGTGCAGTGTGATGCTACCAGAAAGGAGTTGTTGCTGTGTCATGCTGCTTCTCTTGTACATAAAACAGGTCCCAAGGACCTATAAAGGGGTTTGCTGGAATACTACGAAGGACAAAGCAGATTTCTTGTTTGAAATGCAGGTGCAAGGAAGCTTTTCCTTGCTGAGAACCACACGCTTTTCAAACAACTTTGGCAAAATATATGGCAACACACTCCTCTGTGTTACTGAGTATGACTGCACAAGAAATAATGAGTTGGCAGGGGGTCAAAGTTCCCTATTTCCCTGTGTTTGATGTTGTAGGCAAAATGGGAGAGAAGCAGTTTGAAATCATACAGATAGTTTCCATCCTTATTTACTGAGCAGGTTGAGAGCAAAATTTCAAAACCACCAGCCACTTATGGAAAGACAGACATACTGATAAGAATTAGTAAAATTTCTTTGAAAACCTCTTTTTTGTTGACCCTGCTCCAATATTCTTGTTTGTATAAAAGTTTCTGGCCTCTACATAGATGCTCGAGCTGATACATAAATCTGTACTTTGGGGATGATGTTTTAAACCCAATGAAAAATTTATTATTATCAACAGGAACTTTCCACTGGGGCCATTTTCTGTTCTCCTTCCCAAAAATAAAGAACAAAATTGCAAACAATGAGAAAGGATTTGCTATTCTCTTTTAAAGAGTAACAAGGCAGAATCTTGTTGTCTACTACTACTACACTGCTTAAATTGTTTTATTCTCTCTTGTCACATGCTGCAGCAGCAGTGCAAATAACATCAAGCACTGTAACCCACCCTGACGGAGTGCAGAGTCCATGCAAGAGCTAAGGACCATTTTGGTAGAATTTAAGTACTTCCCAAATGCAGTTTACAGGAGACTCCTGGGCAGGCAGGCATTGTGTAGGCTCTCTGCCAAAGCTCTCTGTAGAGGCCAGTTTGAGTGGTTCAATCCAGCATGTGATTTGCTTAATGAAAGACACTCCTCCAGAAGATTTTGGCAGATGCAATCAGTTCAACTGCCAGGCAGTATTCATGTGATTACAAATGTTACTGATCACATTAGATACTTAATAAATCTCTCAGAAAAGCTCACAGCTACTGTGTGGCTCTGAAGAAATTAAAATTGTGAGACAGATTACTGTGTTTGCTGTGCACTGGACTATTGATACAATTGAGGAACAAATCCCTTCCTTGGACCGCCAAGCAGCCAGTGATAACTATTTATTTCTATATAATGCCAAGTCTGCTGGTTTGTAAATGTTGATCTATGCATCACGACAAAGTAGCTTCCTTTGCATGTTATTTTTCTATAAATATATTAAAAAATTTGACTTCACTGACTTTCACAGACCTATGGCAATTCACATAAGCAAGAGGTTGGCCTGAGAGTCCTAGGACAATTTTTGGCTTGAAATACCAAAAAAGCAGGATGCTATCCTTGCATAAAATCCACAAGCAAGACTTTGGCACTGTTTCTTCTCTTGACATTTCAGCAGATGCAATATCACATAGAGTAATGATAAAACACAGTGAAGCAAAAATAATCAAACTGAGCTGTACCTGTTTTGATAAAAATCCTTTTCCTTAGGGTGGGGCACAACTTGCACTCTGTATCTTCCTGTAATTTACTGAACAGCATTTTAAAAATGAGTAAATGTCCGTTGGCCAAATCCCAGTGCTTATTTCAGTGTATTGCATGAAAGCAATCACACAGGCCTCTCTTTTCTGCTCTCAGGAGGAGGGTTTCTGTCTGAAAAAAAAAAAAAAAAACCAAACAAAAATCCATGAAATCAAAGAACTGAATATATTGCTTTAACAGGGTATGTAAGTGATTAGATCTAATCCCTCTGCACAGCTGTAGCCAAGGTGCTCTGCTGAGTGAAAAATCATAGTTATTATTGCTGGTTTTCATCCAGAAAAAGTGATGAAATGAGTATATTCAGAACTGAGATGTAGGGAGAGTATTTTTATAGTTTGAACGTTTTCATTTTCACAGCTAACTTCTAGGGAGTAGGCTGTCAAAATTATTGAAGTGTCCTTTATAAGCGCTGCAACAAATTCTGCTTTCAACTGCACTGCTCTTAATTCCGTCGCAGTGATTGATGGCTTCCTGTTGACGATGCCTTCAGTCCTGTATAATTTAATTGCACCAGATAGCAAGTGCTGAAGAGACAGTTGTACTTTCAGTTACACTGCTGTTTCTTTAGAACAACTCTGAGTTGAATCCAGCTGTCAGTCTAACCCTGTTATCTGAAACTCATAATCTTTCAGGGCAGATCTATGTCTGAGTGTGCAGTTCCTATTTCAATCTGAGTTAAATTGCTGACAATTGCTTTACTATCAGTACTCGAGCAAAAGCTTAAAAACAATTCCCAGTACATAATTTTAAATTACTTGCTGTTGTATTTGGAGCTCCTTAGTGGAAAAGCATTTCCAAGCTTTTTTTTTCTCTGTATACAGGGGGAAAAAATAATTTTAGATCTTTAAGGATATTCAAGGATAATTTATTTAATTTTGATCAAATAAATATTTTGTGGATTCTTGTCACACTTTTGGAGAAACAAAGGCTAAATCTTTTGCATGGCACTATCACTTCAGAAGCCAATTTCTCACGGGACTCAAAATTGTTGGTGCAAGGAATTCACATCAGCAAGTACAATTGTGACTGAAGAGAAACTTCTTCCTGAGCATATCTTGTGGTTTTTACCCTGTGGTCTGCGGTCCCTCAAGGAGTTCACAGACTGGCTTTGAAGAGTTTCTTGAGGGGAGAAAAAAATAACTTAGTGGGCTTAAATTCACTGTGAATGAGTTTCCCATCTGCACTGCAAAAACCCATTAGAGGTTGAAACCCACTTGTTAAGAAATTATCTCAAAGCTCTATGAAACAACAAGGTCTTCAGCCTGCTGGTGTTCCTCTGACCTGATACCTCCTGACACATTAGACACAGCAAAGGGCTAATTAACAAAGGCAGTTTCCAAAGGAGTAGCTGGGCACTCCTGTGTGGGTCCTGCTCCCCTCCTGCCTTGCTTGGGCAACAGTACCTCTGTCCCCCAGCAGTGCTCACTCTTACTCATTTCTTGTTCTCACACTGCAAGCTTGTGCAGGACAGGCTGCTTCAGAAGAGCTTCCCCACCCCTCCCCGGCCCCATATCCTCCTCAACTCAAACTTTTGACATCCACCTTTGCATTAAAGAGGGCTTGTTCACATTCCTTGCCTGCTTTCACTTATCAGCTTAGTGCAATGGCAGGAACTGTTAAACACTGCTCCCCGCTTGCACAATGAAATCTTGAATGAGTGAATGCTCCCATTGTTGGGAGCCCAGGAGAAATCACAAAATCATCTTAACATCAAACAGGCTTATTGGATTTCACAGAAATGCCAACAAGCTGTCACTGCTACAACAAACTCTGCCTGGGCGCCATTCAGGACTATTTACAGGCAGGAAGAGAAGCTCTGTGAGCACTCAATTGCAAAGTGAAAGACTGTGAAAGAGAGGTATCAATTACAAAAATTAATTGTGGCCTTGATGGCATTGGCTTAGAAAGTCCCTGATATGCAGGAGCAGTCCTGCATGGGGCTTGCCCTTGTAGGAACAATTTCCAAGACTTAGGAGTTATTTAGTGAAGTTATTTGTGAGTCAAAATTGAGAAATTATAGCTGGTCAGCATGAGCCAAGCACCAGCAGTGGAGTAAGGATATGGAAGATCTACCTCTCAGATTATAGAAGGCCACAGTGTGCCATTTGTAGGGCCTTGGCTGCTGTATTTCACTTTAATAACTCTGCATCACTCAATAATTTGTGTTTAACCAAAGCATCTCTGATAGAAATGCTTATCAATGAGTATCAATCCAAAGGCTAGGAAAGGTGTACAGTAATGCAGCCTTTATTTGCTAGTAGTATTAAGCTCAGTTGTCTAAGGATGGGTGATCTTACAAACAACTGGTTCTGTTTCATTTTGTGATGCACTGTTCCTATGCCCCTTGTTCTGTAGTGCTGGGACCTGTCTCAGTCAGTGCCTTGGCATGTCAAGCCTGTCCGGGTCCTCACAGAAACAGAAACTCATCTTGTGGCACCCTGGGACCAGCTGCTCCCTTTATATTCTGCCTCACTTCTTCCAAGACAGTGCTGCTCTTCGGTGGGCTGCATCCTCAGTCCACTCTCCAGACAGAACAGACATCACAGACACATCTGAATATCCCTCTGGGTGGGATTAAGGAACTGTGCTGCCTCCCCTACATTCAAAAAAAATCTTTAACTTCCTATGTAGAGCCTGTTGACAGTATAAGAATCAGCACAGCTGCAATCACACCTGGTCTTGATGTGTCATGTGTAGGTACAAAACATTTCAGCTGACCCTAATCCAAACAGGTGGAACTCTGCTATGCACCAGAAGTGCCCAGCACAGCTGCTAGAGGTAAAGCCCTTCTACTGACACTTAACCACTTAAGAGTTATTTATTATTACTCCAGTGCATGGGAAACTTTTGGAATGTAACCCACGCTCAGAACTTTGCCCTAATCACTTTGCTATTGATAGCTGAAGAAAGCTGAAGTCACTCCATCTTTATTGTATAGGGCCTGGCATGGCTGCCCAAGGTCACAAGAATCTGAAGGCAAAGCTACATAATTTCTTTATGGTTTGAGACACGTAATTGATTTTTGTCCCTTTGGTTGGCTTTGCTGGGACGACAATTTGAGCTGAGTGTGACTGTAGAGTAGCAAAGAGCCTTCTCACTTGCCAAGAGAGATGGCCCTGCTCAAAGGGAGGAGAGGTAGGATGACACATGCATGGAGCGGCTTTATCAGAAGAGAGATAAAGGCAAACCTGCCTCTTGCAAACTTCAGACAGCAGCAGGACCACTGGGGTAAATCCTACCCTAGCCAGTTTGCACATATTTACAAACCCACACATGTACGAATTACTAAAATCAGGGCATTTAACACACCCTCATTTTGTTCCCTGAGACCTCTGTAGACTGGCATGTGAAGTGGCAGAACCCCCTGTGTGCTGTGACAAATGCACGAAAAAATGTGCTTCTCCTTTTTCATAAAGCATCAACCCATGAGCAAAGCGGAGGGTGTGTGCTTGCCTTTCCTCTGCCAGCCCTGGCTGCCACCTTCTCCCTCCCCTGCTCATTTCTGCTCCTGACCAGTGAAGTCAGTCCACAGCTTGGAAACAGAGTTGTGAGGCAGAGAGTAAATAATCAGTCTTGTTTTCCTCTCCTTCCTACATCTTCTTTCCTTCTCCGTTTGGTGCAGGGGCTGTCTGAGGTAATTCCTTAGGCTGTTATGCAAAGCGTCAGACTAGATGATCATTAATGAACCTCTGCAGACTGTGAAAAATAATCTGCGCCTGGGATAAACCTATTTGCTGGGATGGCAGTGAGTCAGCAGAGCTGTCATGTCTGCTGCACCCAGACGGGCGAGCCTGGCCGCTGGGAGATGAAGGCTAAGGGGAGGCATTCCTGCAGAAACACGTACCCGCGTGTCGAGGTTGTACGCCGTCTTCTTCAGGTCCTGCAACGCCCTCTGCATGAACTCGAACGCGTGGCAGTCAACGCAGGGGCGGCCTGCGGGGAGAGGCAGAGCACATCGCTGTCACGGCAGGGAATTTGGAGTTTTAGCACTGCAGAGGAGGGATACGCAGAGACCTTGCCAGGAGAAACTCCATCTTACCGGGCGCCCACACCTGCACGTGTGCAAAATTAAGGCGGCCTGTATCTATCCTTGTGCAAATGTGAGAGGATCAGCAAAAACCATGAAGAATACTTCGCTGAGTGTGCTTTTCTGAACACGGCCCAGACTTGACTCTGCCTGCTGCTTCAGCCCCCAGCCTCTCCACTTAAAACTGAAATCCTTACCCCTTCTCAGACATGGGTTAGTTCTCACCAGATACACTGAAAATAGCAGTTTGCAGTGGTTCAGGGACCAGACAGGCAGGTCTGTTTTTACAGGAGCTCTTACAGAGCAGCTTGGCAAGGGACAGTGCCAGATCTGTATTTGCTTCCTTTCACCTGCTGCTGTATTTTTTCACTGCCAGGAATGCAAAGCATCCCACTGGCTCTGCAGCTGCTGCCAGTGTGTGTGCACAGAGGGGCAGGGCAGGGAAAAGGCAGAAAGTGGAGGAGGGGGGAGGACTTGACAACAACTAAAATGGGTCAGTTCTGAACCTGGGCATTTCTGCTCTGCCAGGATTCACCCTGCATTGATTTCTGACTGTTTGAAGTTAATGATGTGTGAGTTTTCAGGAGAAATTGCAGACACTGGAGGAGATGCAGGGGGAATGGGGAAAGATGATGTTTCACACTGATCTCAGAGCCCCCGTGTTGGGGGGAGTGCCAAAATCCTTGTCCACATGCAGCCACCTGTGCTGCTCTACCAAAGCAAAAAGAGTGCAAAGCTGCTGCTGAGATGGCTGGGGAGCTATCTGGAGCCAGGGACCTGCTGAGCAGCACTGCAGCACCCATCTGTGCCTGGCACCCTGCTGCCAGCACTGCTTTCTGAGTTGTACCTGAAGGAAGGGAGCAGCCAGAGTGCTTGTCACTCCTCAGCAAGCCTCTTAGGGCTTTTGATCTATTCAGGCGGAGTTTCTCTCCCACCTGTCCATCTCCCCTTCATGCAAGTGACAGGGAGACCTAGGGATCAAGCTAGGGATTGCATTCCCAAGCTGTGAGGAGATGCGAAGTCCCCACCTCTATCAGGACAGCATTGCTCACAAAGACTTTGCCTCTCCAGGCACAGGAGTAGTGACAGGATGGTTTTGAGCATACTTTAAAGACACTCAACCCCCTCCTGCTTTCAGTATGTCAGTAATTTATTGTTTCCACTTCAGATCATGAAACAGAGCCCTTAGAAAGAACCTGCATGCTCAGACTGCTGTCAGCAAATCCATCATTCACTCGGTGTCATGCCCTGCTCCCTCCCCTCGCTCTGGTCTGCTCAGAAACACCCTGCCCTGGCTCCACCTCGAGGAGGTGCTGCATTCCCTGAAGGGCTGACAAGCACCAAAGTGTTGTCAAAATCAGAACCTGAAGGCAAGGAAAAAAAAAAATTCAGGTGATAAATTAATGTCTCCCACTTCTGCAGTGGGGAGAAAGCACTTCTGAGGAGAGCCATGCATTCCATAATCTGTCACACTTGTCATGCAGGAAGTCTTCCCAGGCCTTTGTGAAAGCAGTGATGAGATGGTTGTATGGGATCATTCACGGTTATTTATGACAGCCAAGTGCTCCTGTATGGACAGGGACATACCAGTGGAATGGCACAACCTTGCCAAGTGGTTATTTCAGTTCTGCCAGCCCTGGGAAAGCAGCTGCCCTGGTATCAAAGCATCTTTTGCAGGAGAAGGGTGGTGGCACAGAGGACACCTGCCTGTGCAGCTCTGGGTGTCCTGAAGCAGCACCTGTGAAGTTCCTGACACAGCACTGCCCTCCAAAGTCAGAGTGCACATGCAGCCAGTTTCACCACCTAACAGGATATTCACTCTTAAATGTCATTCCTTGGGTTGTGCTCCATGGTGGGGGGTCCTTCTCCGGGCACTGCTGTCTCTGGGTCAGGTCAGCATTCCTGCCTGCTGGGAGCCAGCAGCCAATGGCAGACACTCGAGGAAGATATAAGTGTCTGGCAATGTTCTTCTAGCTTACCAGGAGGCTGGAGGATATCCTGCATCTGGCTGGCGTTTCTACATCTGATAAGACCTCCATGAATTTTTCTCACATTAATTTGCACTGTTGCTTCCTGAATCCATATAAACTTTTGCCTTCTGCAACATCCTGTAGCAATGAGTTCCACAGCTCAGCTATTCACTGAGTGAATAAAATACCATTCCTGTCTGCTCTGAAGTTGACATCTGCTGCTTTCATTTCCCGCTTCTAATTTTTGCAGTGGAAGAGACGGTTATTAAATAATCACCAACTTTGGCCCACTTATGACTTTGATGTTCTCCATCACTCTCTTCCTTGGTCTGCTTTCCAGAATGAGGAGTTGAGCTGCTGAACTGGCCTATCGAGGTGGATTTGATCTCTCTTCATGTCTACAATATTTTCAGCAAGGTGCCCATGGACATTTCCCCAACAGAAATGTGTCTAAGCATCTGTTTTGCCAAACAAATCTAAATATGGGCTGTTGCCAATAGGAGCAATCCCACTGTGCTTTCTGTCCTTGGCTATGGCATCTCACACTTCCACTTGCTCACAGCAGGAGCACCAACACAGCTCCTCCATCAGCTGGATCACAGATATTTTTCCCAAGAGCAGATCCTGAATGCCCAAGTTCCTGGGCCAGGACAAGAAAGAGTGCAAGGAGAGGAGGCCAGGTTATGGAGAGGAGAAGGGCAGAGGCAGCACAGGCTTACATCAGCTTAAAGCAGTCATGAAACCAAATCTTAAGTCACATCATAGCAAAGTGTAGCAGAGTGCTATTAATTCCTTGCTGACAGCTGGAAACAGACTATCATTCATAGTGAGACTTAACAGGTCGGTGGATTAACATAATGAGAATTATCAAGAGTCAGCCATAACTCTTTAAATGGGTCCTGTCAGCACAAAGACTCTCTGTGTCTTTGTGTGTTTTGGGAGAAGTAGGGGAAGAGAAAAAACACGTTTCTTGGCTTCTTCTTAGGGAAGAACTGAAACTGAAAGCGCTATGTAAGTCAAATTTACTCTCCCTTGCACACACTTGGTGTTTATTCTTTGTCTTTCATGCACCTTGGCTAATAAAAAAAGAGTGACCAGCTTCTGGTCTTCAGATTCCATATTTTAGCTTTCTCAGTGGGTGATCTGGGCTATAAATGCAATGGGAGGTTGGGAAAGTAACTTTTTTCTAGTGGATTGTAGAGAAATTTAAAGAAAATAATCTGTGATTATTAGTAGCACTACTTCAAACTTGAACAGTCTTTTGCATATGCTAAGTGCTGTGAATAAAGTATAAGGACACAATAAATAATTGCTAATTAGAATTATGCATAAAAAGCTGTGCCCGGCTGTGTGACTGGCAGAGCGCAGGAGATGGTGCCCTGAGCCAGATCTCAGTGCCACACGCAGCACAGGATCTCTCTGCAATGCTAAAGAGATCTGTGACTCACTCTCATGCTCCTCTCCTGTGACTCCTGCACCTCCCACACTTGTACGGAGCATTGCTGCCCCTGTCCTGCCCGTGATGCTGCAGGAGGGACACATTCCTCCCACCAGGTAGGAGAGAGACACTGTGTGGTCCGTGCGGAAATGTTCCTGCTAAGGGAGCGCTGCCAGCGCCGTGCCACACACCTGGGAACAGAGAAAAGCATCGAGCCCCACATCGCTCTGCCCTGCAGAAGGACACCAAATATGGTCCATTGATGGGATTTTTACTCCGTCAATCTCCTAATTAGGGGTTTTCTGTTTTCAAAGTCTTGTACTAGGGTTTAAAAGATGAGATGGAACCTGTGGCTCAGTCTTCAAAGGTGTTTATACTATTTCTTATCTCAAGGCCTTACAGCAGACTCAGTGTGCTAAAGGAAAAGCAGCTACAGGAACACGGACGGAGGGTCCAAGGTAATTTTAAAGATTTCTAAACAATTAACTTTTAAAGCGTACTATATTTACAGTTTTGGACCAATAACTACTACCTATTCTAGACACACAATTTCTACATCAAATCCATTCTACCAATGTCTCTGTGCCACCGTCACAGCAGAAAATGGAGTAGATGAAGAAGAAGATGATGAGACACTGCCCAAAATTCTCCATCTTACTCTGATCTACTTCCATACTAAGAACCCAAAACTACAAATTTTCACCCTATACCAAACTAAACTACCATTTATTTTAAATCTTTGTTGTTTTCAATTCATCTATGAGTGTTGGAAGTTTTTCCCATGGACTAAGGTTAAAGACAGTGCTTTCCTGGGGTCCCAGCCAGGGTCTTGGACCCCCCAGGGCAGTTTGAGGGGTTTTCCACATGCCCTGGACTCCAACAGTCCATGTCCATCCTGTCTCCCTGCTAAGAAGGTGCACTGGAGACCCCTTTCCCCTCTGGGTGATCCAGGATCCCACAGCCAGCAGTTTGCCTGGGCTGACAGTAAGGACTTAAGTGCCAGCAGCAGGGAAAGTGTGTGCTCGTGCTGCAGAGGCAGCACCCCCTAAATGGGCCAGTGCCCACGGGGATCAGCTCCTTGATGAGACATCACCAGTGGAGCATCAAGAAGGAAAAGATTCAGGATTGTCTGTACTAGATCACATCAAAGTGAGTGCCTGACCCAGTGTCCAGTCTCCCACGATCTAGATCTCTTGAGGAATATTGAAAGTCTGGGAGCATCCCCAAGCCTCGAGAGCATGGGATAGCTCCATTCTGGAACAGCCAGCTCTGTCTTCCAGATAGACAACTGGCCTCCTATCATGGACACTAGTGTGCCAGGGTCCGTCCTAGCAGGTTACTGGTACTGTCATGTCCCCATGCCAGGGTGCATCCCTGGGCACTGTTATAGATGAGACCCTCATGGCCAGCACTGGGTGCCTTGGAAGAGCATGAAAACGGGACAACTCTGAAGGGATGCATTCCCAGAGACCCTCTCAGGTCTCAGGAATATGCTAAGGCAGCTCCTGAGCCAGAAAAAATGCCACAGTATCTAACAGCCCTTTCTAGGATTTTTTTTCCCTTGAATTTAACCAATTGGTTCTGCAATCTCATGCAAACATTTAGCATCCACAATGTACTAAGGGAAGAGTTTCACAGGTTAACCATCAGAAAGAGCCCTATCAGGCAAAAGAAAGTGTCCAGAGCACTTAGTAGCTATGCAGCACTCTCCAACAAGAGGCTGATGCGGAGCATCAGGAGTTCCTTGTGGCTTTAAAACTCGGTCCCTGCAGCAGCCCAAAACAATTTACAATTCACAATCAGCTGTCTGCCTTGCTCCTGGCCTGGTCTCAGGCAGAAATAGCATTATGCTTTTGTAGCAATGCTCATAGCGTCTGTTCCTTGGGATGGGGCAGTGTGTCTCTGCAGGAACACTGCCACAGAAACACTCTGACCTGCCCTTCATTCCACAGTCTTATGTTCAGGAGTAGGTCAAGATAAGGAATCTTCCTCAAAGGCTGTTCAAGGGACTTCACAGCCTGGCTAGAGGATGGTAATAAGATGGTAAAAAAGATTCCTTGATACTGTAAGAAGGATGGGACAGACTTTTTTTTGCGGGCCCTATTGTGATAGGTCAAGGGGTAATGGTTTTGAAATAAAAGAGAGTCAATTTAAATTGGTTAAGGAAGAATTTTTTTGCTGTGAGAGTGGTGAGGCACTGGCATATGTTGCCCAGAGAGGTGATAGATGTTTCAGCCCTGGAAATGTTCAAGGTCAGGTTGCACTCGACTCTGAGCAACCTGATCAAGTTGAAGATGTCCCTGCCCATGGCAAGGGATTGGACTAGATGAGCTCTAAAGGGCCCTTCCCACCTTTCTATGGTTTTATAATTCTGTGAGACTTGGGTCAGAAACCCTGGCCAAGAGTTTTTGTTCTACAGTTCAGTTGGGAGTTTTCACTACACAAGTAGAACAAGAAACCACTGTACATATTTTCCCAGATGTGTTGACTTGCCTCTGCTAACACTGACACACAAAGGGTGCATGCAATTTATTTTCCAAGCCTGATTTTCTCTTTGAGGAGATAAAATGGACTACTCATCACAAAACTTATCAGAATTAATAAATTCCTAGGAAACAGACACACAAAATAGCAGTGAGGTCTGGTTTAGAACAGACCAAAACTTAGCCCTAATTAAAAAAAAAAAAATCAGAGAATGGAAAAAGAGGGAAATTCAACATCTAAGTGCCATTAGTTCCATCTAATGGAATTAAATGAGAATAAAATGTAGTAACAAAATCAGACCTTGTATTAAATATTTTGATAGTCACATAAAAAGATAGCTGTGAAACAAAGTAATCTTGACTAAGAACTAGAGATTTGTTTTTATGCAATTATCTTTCTTTTTTGGTTTTTTTTTTTTTCCAGAGGACATTTATGTTTCTAACGAGTGGCTACTTCCCACTTGCTGTCACCAAAAGACCCTGAGAACATTGACTCTGTCCCTTAATAACTTTGAACTATTGCCTCATTTTGGAGCTGAGAAAGTTTGTGGACTTACTCAAAATGACAGAGAAAGCTCCTACAGAGCTGTGATCCAAATTCAAAAACTCCCAGCTCCATGGTGTGCTCAAGCCAGTCTGTCATATTTATTTATTTTTTAGTTTTGCAGGATTTCAGAAATTTATATTGCTTTACAAATGCACTGTTTGGGTAAAGATTCCCTGTGTTGATTTGTAGTAGCTACAAGAAAGTTGAACTTGATCTATTTTTCCAACTAAATAGTAAAATAAGCAAGATGCAATGCCCCAGCAGAAATACACACAAATTTTCTTCTAACAATACTCAGAATAGTAGGGACATCATATGTATTGTGGCAAATCTGTGTATATCAATTAAAACTATCTAGCGAAATGGAACTCTCAAGAAGCATATCTAAAAGACCTACAAACAAAGAGCTTGAGTACAAGTTCAAATAAAAATTAAGAGTATGCACTTAGCACTTTTTTCCTAAATAACTCCTAATCCTTTGCTTGCTTGCTGTTTCTGTGACTGTTGTTTTCATGTGCTTTGCTGACATGGCACAAACTCATCATTACTCCCTCATTAATCAAGGTGACACAAAGTTCCTGTGGAGCTGAGTGCCTGTGTGGCTGCTGGGGTGCAGTGGAGGAAGGCAGGTGGGACAGGGTGCAGCAGGTACCTACTTTCTGCAGGAATGACATTCCCAGAGTCCTGGCCAGCCCCCACGAGCCTCACAGTGAGCAGGCTGAGCACCGAGAGGAGCAGGATTCCCACATGCATCTTGCTCCAGACAGACGGCAGCGCCATTGCTCTCATCAATAATTCAAGCTGTCTTCCCTGCCTGGAACGAGGAGCAGTGAAAAATCAGCAGTTTGCTCCCTGCACACTCCTCACAAAGAAGGGGGTGAGGCATGATGAGCGCAGACCCCGTGCACACACAAACCCACTCGCACACATCACTGCCGTGACACGCCATGGGCTGGAGATGCACCCCAAGGACCCGCTTGCCCAGTACCTGATCTTTCTCCTCGCCTGTGAGCCAGACCCTTGGAGAAGCTGGAGTGAGCAGGCAAGGCTCCAGCAGCCACTCTGAGCATGCGTCCCTTCTGCATCCCCCCTTCCCTGATTGGGGTCATTGCCATGGAGACTTGCTATAGCAATGCTGAAAAATTGGAGCTGCCAAGTGGAGACGAAGATTTAAAGGGACCACCATGTGATGGATGGTCCCTGCTGTACTCCTCCTCTGGTCCCAAAGGCCATGCCCTCTCCTTGGCAGACACTGGCTGCTGCCACACACATAAGGGAGTCTTGGGCAATTTTTGTGTTTGTTGCTGTTATTCTTGAAGGGACTGTGCTGAAATACACAGCCCCCATCCCTTGCTTTAGCTGTAACTCACTTAAAGTGAGATTTCATTCTGTGAGGTATCAAATGAGAGGAAAACTCAGAAGTTTGCTTGGATAAATGAAGTTGCAGGGGCTACTGATGGTACCCTGTACTTTGGGGAAGAATCCATTATGGTCTTTGTTTAACTACACTGCGATTGGGGGCTTGTGGACCACAGCACCCCTGGCACCACGTGGACCAACCATGAAAACAGATCCTGCACAGCATCACATTAGGGTAATCATGGTAAGAGCCCAGCCAAAACCTACACACTGCAAAAGTTTAAGGATGCTCTCTTCAAGCTTAACTTTTGATCCGGGATTGGCCCATCTGCAAACAGGTTGTGTCCTGACAAAGTTAAAGAAGGAAGCTTCCTGGACAGGGAATCTGTGTAAGCACATGGCTGAAACCAAGCATTCAGACAGGGGAGGTGATACTTCTTTGCAAAAGAGAAAGAAATGCTCTAACACCAACCTGCTTGCCCCAGACTATGACTAATGGCTCATTTTGCAACATAACTGTTCAATTCGTGGCTTTATTGCTCTCTCACAGAAGGACAATCCATCTCCTCTCCCCAAGGAGAGGCTCCAGCCTTCCTGGTCTGTACAGAACAACCACCCTGCCGGGCTGTGGAGGTATCGGTCTTCCCAGCCACAGACATAGTTTATCCTTGGCTTTCTTCAGGCCTAGAGACTCACCAGCACTGCACTGTGCCTCTATTTCACTTGTTCCTGTGGCTTCTTCAGAATGACCTCCTGCAGCCCTCCCTTCAATGCTTATGCTTTTGGATCAGGTTTGTTTAAAAGTCCTCTCACAGGACTTTCCGGCAAGGTGGTCATGCCTCTCTTGCGAGAGAGGATTTTGCAGGGGGCAGCCCAGAGTTATGGAAGTAATTCCTTCGAGAGTGACACACTGCCACATGTTTAGCCCACAGTGCAACTGAAACTCAGATTCCCTTGTGTGGAAGGTCCAGCTGAAGGTCTCAGCCACTGGGATCTTCATGAGGTGAGACTGGGCACACATACGCACCAAAATGTCTCCACTGGCTTTATGAGATGCTGAGACTCCTAATCCAAGCTTTGATGCTGGATGCCTGAAGTGAGGTTGTTTGAGATGGACCAGTTTTACATTGTCTCATCACAGGCCTGTTAAAGGAGCAGCTCCATAAGAGCCAGGATGTAAGCAAACATTATATAGCTTGACTGTACACTCATCAAGAGCTGGTCACACAGTCTAACCCTGATCTTCAGTTTTAAATAACATCAAATGGAAATTCTGGCACAAAATCCAGAATCCTCACACTTCCATTCACCCTAACATATGAGTTTCTTCCCGATTATGGTCCTACCTCATTATGGTCCCATAGCTATAACCTACTTTTCATACATGAGTTTCAGGAAAGGGACAGGAAGGAATTACCTACAGGTGCAATAACCTTTGATAAGGTAGAAAGCACTGTTGTTCTAATATTTTTTCAAGGTATCAATGTAGTCTTTTCTAAAATTCTAACTATTGTGATATCTGCAATAGTACTGTGATATCTGTATCTACCACCTAAAGGGGTACAAGGTGTTATTTCAGAATAACTTATGCTACTAAGCTTAAACTAATGTCCTTTTTGGTTCTGTTTTTTTTTTTTGGTGCCAACATAAAACAACCAGACATTGCACTTGCAAAGTCTGGCCAGTTTTTGTGTCAAATGCCAGGGTCTTTAAGAAACATGAAAAAAGTTTCCAGCTCCTCCTGTTAACATACCCATGTGGTCCAAGATGTGGATCTTAATTCACAGAGAACAGGAGCCAGGCTGCATGAAAAAGTTCCACAAATCTGTGCCGTTTTCTTATCTCTGACAAAGCTGAAGAGAAGAGACACATGAAAATATTTTCATGACTTGCTTAGCTATTACATTCACTATTGGCTATCACCATAGCTAAGGGATATCAGTACTAAATAAATTTGGAAGATGAGAAAATTCCAAGAGATTCACAAAAGTCCATTTAGTGTCTGAAGAATATCATAGTGAATCCCAGAGGGCTGTCAGACATATTTTTACTTCATTTTCTTTTTCTATGGAGAATACACACCTAGTAATTGTTTGCCAAAAGAGAAAGAGTTTCCTCCAAAGCAATCAGAATGTTCAGGCATTTAAAGGGAAGATGATTAGTGAGCATGGACATCTGGTAGCTTCCTTGGAAAATTTCTTGTGGATTCCTAAGTGTTACAGGTATTGAGAGCTACATCTTAGAAGTGTGGGAAGAAAATTTATATATCTGGTTAAAATGGCTTACATTAAAGGCCTGAGTTGAATATTTGTGCATAAAAGGAAGATGCAGTCAAAGGTTCTGGTTTCAGAACTAACTCCATTATTGCAGTCTTGGGCACACATGGCAAACAGGGCAGTTAATCCCAGGCTAATATGAAGGGCTACATCATTGCCTACTCTCATGGCCATCAGCCCTTTGTTGGACTCAGAAGAAAAAAATGCGGGCACAGAAGAATCTGTGCCTGGTCCCTATTCCCTGAACAACAGAATGGCATAACCCCAGACATAACCTGAGAGAGGCCAAGATGCAAAACCAGATACAAGCAGCATAAAACGTGGAGAAGAACAGCAAGAAAGTGTCCTTTAAACACAAGGGGAGTAAAATAAGGAAGACAAAACCCATGGGAAGAGTTTACTCTCTGTTCAGCAAAAGGGGAAAGTGAATCAAATTGATGCCTTGAAAAGTGATACAGAACTAAGCATCTCTTTTATCTACCAATGAAAATAAGGTGAGCTAGTGAGCAGAAGGCTCACACTAATAATACCAGTGAACATATTTTACGTACAAGTATTTTGCAGAAATTTACTTTGGTTACTGATCCATGTAGGTTTGTGATAGGTACCCTTTATATGTTTTGATCTACCTAGAGCTCTCTTTTTACTCAGGGCTATCACTAGACCTACCACAGGAGATTGAAAGAAGAACCTAGAACAACCACCATTGGCAATTACTGCTGAGAGCTTGGGAAGATGTGACTTATGCCAGTCTTAGAAAAGGGTGAGTGCACTGGCTGTGTTTAAAATGAGGAAGAGAACTCGAAAACAACACACAAGCCAATTTACCATCCATCCCTGAGAATGTTTTTGAAGCAATAATCCCACCAACATTTTGTAAGTGTTTGAAAAACAAGAACTGGAATTGCAAATAAGAGCTATTTGTCAAGAACCAAGTCAAACTAGTTTTGTATCCTTCTGTGGCAGTGTAACAGGCCCTGCAGATAAGGAGAGCCAAATTTAATCAGTTTCAGGGTGATCTCTAGTGCTGTGTCGCACAGCATTGTCAGAAGTGAACCAGGGAAACCTCTCTAAGGCCAGCAAAACTGGCTGGGTCACTGCTGAGAGTTAGCAGTGGGTCACTGTCCCCATGGGAAGATGTATCACATCAGGACTGCAAAGACTCAGTTCAGGAGTTATTCAGCATTTCATAAGACAATTGGATAATGAATAAGCAAAGTGGTTATTTAAGATAGAACTCAGCCTGGAGGTTATAAGCAATGCTGGGAGAGAGGACTAGAATTCTAAATCAGGCAGACAAGCTAGAAAAAGGGGTCCAAAAACCAAACAAAATTTTATAAAAATGAGAACAAGGTGCTACACTTCATCAGGATTAATCAACAGCTCATATTTGGAATGGGGAACAGCCCATTTAGTGGCACTTCTATGGTGAAGCTGGGGAGTCACAAGCTGAAATTGGTTTATAATATTCTGTCATTCTCCCCTACAATACAATTATACTGGGACATAAAAAAGAAGTCCAAGAGTGTAGGCTCTTCACCACATGGCTTTAGCTGCAGTGCTGTGTCTAGTTTGGTCACTGCAGTACTAGGAACTATCAGAGACACCAAAAACCACACAAATAACAACAGGTTTAAATGGCATCCAGGAGGCACAACCAAAGCCCCTGGAAAACTTCTTAATAATGAGGATGGCACTGGGATGGATTTCCTGCAGAAGACAGGGGAATATTTAAGCCTGCAGGTACAAATTAGACATCATTTGGGAATGGCATTGGGATAGTGGCCCTGCAGTACTGAGTGATTTCTTATTGATACCCTTCCTGTCTCTCCTAATTCTGTGATTAAGAGTAATTTTTTTCCCCAGGCAGTCACTCCAGCTCTCTGTGTTGTAATTCCAGCACAAACACAGATACCCCTGAGAGAAATTCATTGCCCTTGTGCAGCATCTGAAATTCAGACTAATTATTTCTCCTCCCTCAGTTATCAGGGCAAAAGAAATGTTTTTTCTAGTTTAAGCAAGCATGATGTCACAACATTCCCCTTCTGGGATGGGTCACTGATAAGGCAATTCAGAGACATTTGGCTACAGGGCAGTTGGCAGGGCCCCCAGTTTCTTAATCTGCCTTTAAACAAATAAACCACAACCTTGCCAATGAATTGAGAGGCTGGTGCACTGTTGGACATTTTAGCCCATAAACAGAATAAATTGTATAGTCTTTTTTTCTGACATCCATCTCAGGCCTCAGAAGGACTGAAAATAAAATCACCTTATACTTATCTTGTCCCTCATGCTGTGAGACAATGATTCATCTTTGCTTGATGGCTCAGTGTTTAGTGATTAGTGTTTAAAGAAAATCACCAAGTCAGAGGTTTGGCAAGGGGAAAAATCTCCCTTGTGAAATGACCAATTTGTCCTTGGCGTCATTACTTGACAAGTTCCCTATCTTAGAGCTTCCTTCAAGAGTCTGACCACAAGCTGAACCTTGGTCAGACTGCGAACCTTCAAGACACTGAAGCTGTCCCAACAAAGTCCACATGACACTGCAAAACGGGGATGTGGCTGGAAACAGGGAGTATGATAGAAATTTAGCACTAAGATCCTTCAGTGTAGGAACAACTCAGCTCCAGGAGGCATCTTTCACCACAGTGTAAGATGTGGAAAGCACCCAGGCTAGATCAGTTCTCCAAAAATCAACTGAAGCAAAGAGTGACACGCATCTTTAAACACTTTCAAAAGCTTAGTACGCTTTCAGCTATGCAGCAGGGGCTGTGTCAAGCTGTTGCAAAATGAAGGTCAGTTCAGACTTTTGGTTCCAAGAAAAAGTAAGAACCACTGGCAAAATACCAGTTTTCCTGGTTTATTTATGAGGTTTGCACTGCACTGCTGGAAATCCAGCAGGCATCAGTGCACTGGACATAGGGTCAGTTTACAGCACAGGCAAGGGTTGTGTGCTGTTTGTGTGCTCTAAATGCCACTGGGGACAAAGCTGAGCTATTTGCCTTGCCACTGCCAATCTTATCCCTGTCTAGGAAGACACAGGCATGTCATTATTTACTTACTTGACTTGTGTGTAAAAATCTTTTCTTGAATTTATGTGTTTGGGAAGAAACTGTTGGCAGATATTTTAAGTGCTGGGATTTGGGCAGGTTATTCCATGGCTACCAAAACCAGAGTGATTAAAGACACAGTTCTCTGCATAGCCTGCCTGTGCTTACAGAAAGGGCAGGTGGGGAGATCTCATTCTAGTTTAGGAAAGCTATTGACTTTCAGGACGTGGTTCAACCTTCCATGTGTAAAATTGTATATAAAACAAATATGCAACGTACCAGCTGTCAAAAGGCATTTAAACATTTTTCAGGTCCTGCTTCAGTGCAAGCCTGAATTGTGCGTTAGTTAAATTTAGTGCTGGTGGCTGAAACCAGACACGGTTCACAGGCTGGATGCTGTGTCACAGTGTATATATAGTCCAGGACGAATGCAAGAGCTGCTTAGGCAAGAAGCCTTGTGTAACAAATTTAGTGCATGGATGAAGTTCTGCTCTTTAACCAAGGAAAAAAAATAGCCCCAAATGCCCAGAACTTTAAGAGATAAGTCTTAGCACTGCAGGTGACCTCCATGAAAGCATGGACTTGAAGCAGTCACAAACATTGGTAACTCTGGGGTTTGTCCTGAAGTTTGTGTCTCTCCCCAGACCCGATATTAAACTGAAAAGCTGCCAGGGGAAACTGCATGGTCATCTTTATAGGTTGCAGACAGAAGATTAATAAATACAACCTCACTAAACCTGTGGACTTTAAGGCCTGTTGAGATTTATGAAAAGGAAGATGATAAGTTTCACCTGATTCAGCGCAGAAGCCACAGAAAAAACCAGATTTTGTCAGCATTGGTTGCCTAAATTAACTTAACAGAAGTTAGTGCATATTTAGTATTAAAAGGTACTTTCTGTTGGCAAATTTGTCAATTAATTTGGACAAGATTAAATTCTCTTATAAAGAAAAGTTCCTACACTTTCTATTTTGTAGAAAACTCCCATAGATGAATATCCATCCTTATACACATCAAAATGTCATGCTATAAACACTTTTAGTGCCTAAAGCTAAACAGAAGCTGTGTTTTTCTCTTTCTCTAACAATTCACTTGGGTCCCTAACTGCACAAAAATCCCAGTGATGGGACTCCTTAATTTTTCTCTCTTGTTGCCAACTGTTTCTGCCTATGTTGCTTTTGCATAGCCAAATACTTTATGGACTTTAGGAATAAAAGAATTGGGTAAAAACAAAGTTTTAAAAGAAAAACATCAATTCTTAGAAAACATCTAACAATCAGATGTAGGTTTGGGCTGAGGCTACCATTCTGTTTGCCTGAGCATGAACATTAAGTGCAGCCATTAATGCATATGCAGAGATTATTCAGATCCCTCCACATCTAAACAAGAAATTGAACATTGTTGTCCCTTGAAATCTGCATCCTGCTTACTCTGGAAGAGTCTAACTTGCATCACCAGTCAGCAGTCTTTCCAGCTGATTTGGACTCTCAAAGAAAAGTGAAGATAGGAAGAATAGTGGGAGAGTTGCCAGTCCTGCCCAATTTTCAGACTCTCTTGACAAAGAGAACAATCTATAGTTTTGTCACTTAAATTACCAGAAAAGTGTGGTGTCACTTTGATTTAAACAGCAAAAGGTTCTCAAGGCTCATGAAGACAAGCTGATGTGTTAGCAGGTTTCCAAAAAGTTCATGGTTCAAAGCAGGAATCAAATGATGACAGCCCTGGCAGTGAGGAAGGAAAAGTGTAGGCAGATCAATGTAAAAATAGAATATCTGCAGATATTTGCATTTCCTTTCTCATGGCATCCATGCCTGGAACTCTCCTTCTTATGCCTTAAGTCACTCTTAAACTTCAGATGTTTCGAGGTCTTGAAAATATAATAACTGCCACTTCCCAACTCTACAAAGTCACAGCTGGAGCAGCAAGATGGAGTTGGAAGGTTAAGGAATGTCTACTTGGAGATTAAGCTGCAAATCCATATAAAGGAATAGCACGCTTGAAACTGGAGCAACAGGCCGAAATATTTTACATTGTGATTTTTATTTAATAAGTTGACAATACCTAAAGGTGTGATGGCCACCTGACAGTACAATTGACGTGACAATTTCTCTGTCCCAGACAGCTTTCAGTGCAGTCACAAAGCAAGAGGCACCACATAATGTACAACAGGGAATAAAACAGGACAAGGTGGACAGTGAGAAGGATGCATGAGTGTTCTGATGACCCCATTATATTTGTGTGTAACAACAGTTTGGATTTAACCGGAACCTTTGGATTTTGAGGAGAAAAAATGCACATCTTGAAGGAGGTACAGCAGCAGATTTCCAACACCTGGAACACATGGCAGGTCAAGAGCATCATCCTCATGTGTGTTCTGACCCTGCCTCCAGCAGGTTTTGTTTAGCACATCCCACTGTTTGTTTGAAAAGGGACAGCAAACAGCCATTCTCTGGTCACATACGGTTTAATAAACTTCTGTCATCCTCTTCAGCCATCTCTTGTCTAGACTGAAGGTTTCCAGTCTGTACATTGCTTCTGTTTATCCTAGCTCCTTTGTCAGCACTTTACACGCTTCTGCTGTATTTTTGTTCTCTATGGAAATGGTCCTGAGTCTTGTCACTGTCATACTAAACCAAATTTTACATATTCAAATTCTTCAAAAGTTTCTTTTCACTTGCCCAGAACAGATATTCTAGTTGCTGGGTGCAATTCCCATACCTCCCTGCCAATCCTTTTTCAGAACTGGTGTTATATTAGTTGCTTTCCTGTCATTTGGATGGCTTTGAACAATAATTGATACAAAACAGTAATTTAATGAAAAGACAACAGGTAAGGTGGACTTTAAAAGAGCATACAAAATTCTCCACTAGGAAAATCCTGCTTATATTGGGGTTTCTGCAGACTGAAAGGAATCTTAAATTTTTCAGATTCTGAGGAAGAGAATGAGCAAGTTATTCCTCTTTCCCCATCTATCCCCCTCCTGGATGCTTTCTCTTGGTTCAAGAGTGCAATTTTGTCCCCTGTTTCACTTCCCCAGTTCCAACAAAGTGAATCATAAAGCAGAGGTGCAGCAAAATGACTGAAGGAATTCCAAATGGTCAGATTTTCTTTTGTTCAAGCCAGAGTCTGTGCAATCACCAAGGGAAAAAATTCATGAAGACCTATAGGTGTTTCTATCTGGCAAACATGGCTGGGTTCCTGTCTACACCTGTAACAAGCCAGCGAGATTACACCAGCCTGGGGGACTGTCCACAGTATAATTCGGCTCTAGGAGCAGAGCTTTCATCTGAAAATTAGGTGTTCTGGGACTTCCTCCAAGTTCTGCAATAGGAATGTTCATTTTTAGATAGAAACAGGTCCTTCCACACAATGCCTTCACTGGACAGGAGAATTCCTCTTCCCTGGGAATGAGTTGCTAATGTTGCTCACTCCATAGTCACTCGCTCCATGGTAAATTGGTGTGTCACTCATTGCTCTGGCAGTGCTGCCAGCTGGACTAAAGGGGCTGCTGACCTGAGGAGTATCAGCCCCACCACCCACACCTGCGGTGCCTACAGGGTCACCAGATTGAGGAGCCTGGAGTGCACTGAGAAATCCCTGGGACTTCCAGGGAGGGCAGTGCCAGAATGGAAGAGGGAATGGAGGTTGAAATGGAGAGGAGAGAGAAGACAGGTTTAGAGCAAAGCAGGGGAACAAAGCCAAGCCAGAACAAGATGGGGACAAGCCAAGTGCAGCAAAAGCCAAGGAGCTCTGAGAAGGCATTGTACTGCAGCCAGGACCAGCTGCAGCCCTCCAAAGGAGGCTTTGCTCCCAGAAATCCTGAGTGCTCTTCCACAGATAAGGACTGCTGCCCCTTGCCACTCTCTTGGAGGGGAGCTGCAGGTGAGTCTTGCACTGACTGACTTTGCCAACCAGCCCAAAATGAGCAGTGCCAGTGCTCCCATACTGTGTGAATGGCCTTAGTGAAAAACACACAGCACAGGTGCTCCTTGAGAGAATTTGGAAAAATAACATCAGAATCCTCTCTCCCATTCACACTGGGCTTCTGCAGTGGCCTGTGTCCTGGTCACACACAGGAGGGCATGCTGTGCTTCTCAGTGTACAGGGATTGGTTTTCCCAGCTCTGGACAGGTTTGGGAAGCCACTCAGGCTCCCTCTGGTGTTCCCCTGCTCCCCAGCTGTTGTTACCATGCCTACAGCTGCAGTGGCAGAGCAGTAGTTGTATTTCCTCTCTCATCCACTTCCAGCAAAGTCACACCAATTTATTTACAGAAGCAAGGCCACAGGCTTCCAAATTCATCTGAAGAGATTTTTACCTTTAGACATCCCATCCACTTACCCAGCCATGTCTCAATATTGGAATCATTTGAGACAGCTGTAAATCATATCAGACAAACTCCAAGCACCTACTCACAGTGCTCAGCCTATTTCAGACTTGTGAGTGGACACATTTTCTTAAAATAAAGGGGTAGAGGTGAGGATGAAACAATCTCAGCTTTCAGGTACAGAAGTCTTTCTTCATGCTTGAAAGAGAAGGAACAGTTTTCAAAGGCAACTATGAAGGAAAACCAAAACATCTGGAGTTCAGTCCATCACAGGATGGACCAAATATGTGTAACCTAATCACTGTGTTTCACTTGAAGCAAAATAAGGCACAGTCTCACAAAGAAACTCCTTGGCACTGCCCGGAGCTGTCCTTCAGTGTGATGCTGAGCAGTTGCTGGTGGCAGCATTTGGTACAGCTGGAACTGGCCAGGCTGCCTAGTCCTACCCTGATTCTCCTTTTTACTCTTTCCACTTGACTTGCTAAAATAAAGCTACTCAGATATTCATTAGGTTAAAAATGGGGTGTCCAGGAAGAAACCAAGCATTTTAATTGAAGAAAATAACATCCTTCTGCAAGATAACAGAAGGCTCAGCACTGAGATATAAACTGTTTTGGTCTAAAAACAGCAGACGTGTAACTCCTCATGACAGACACCCCATTACAGCTGACAGAACTACAACATGCCTGAAGGTGGTCACAGCACAGACAACAAACAGAAAGGACTTCATCATCTTTAATACACAGGCAAAGCCTACAGAGACCACAATGTCATGTCTCAATGTAACTGGGTAAGTTGCCACAGACATATGTTCATATTAGAGACAAAAAAACAGCTGTACATGTCTCTAGGGCACTGTTCTCCAAAATTATCTTGGGGGTTACACTTGGCAAATTCTGATTTAAAAATCAAAGCAGGTACATTTTTCTTCCCCATCCGAATATCAAGAAACAGATTTACCGAATTGAACCCTTACTGGCAATCCAGCAGGCGGGAAAAGATACTTTTAAAAAAAGATACAGAACAGACAAATACATCAGACACAGGCCCCCAGTGTCATCAGTACATTGGGGCATACATGCTTGCAACACGAACTCCATAAAGCTGCATTTTAAAAACCACTGGACCAGTGACTCCCCTCAGGTGTCTCCAGGATTCAGTTCAGTAGATTGGCAGCTACACAGTCACACAGATTTCTCTTTTCCACCTGAAGAAGCAGAGTTTCAGTCTAAAGAAGGAGGAAAAACATCATCAAAAAACAAGTGTCAGCTTTGTAAAACTAATTAGCTCCCAAAGAAAAATCTCTTTTTATTCTACAATTTGGAACTAGTGGTATGAGGTGAATTTTGGGGTAAAAATTAGAATTATTGTTTAATGCTCTGCAAAATGATTTCACTTCTGTGGGATTAATTGGCATACCAACATAGCACTACTTCCTGTGATATGGAGAAAGTTGTTTTTCTTTCTTAAAATCTTATTTTAACAGCACAAACTGGAGCATAAACTCAGAAATTCATTAGAGGCTTAACCCCCCTCCCAAATCATGTCAGAAATTTTGTTTTACTTAAAAACAGACTCAGAATTTAAATTTAGACTATTACAGCCTGAACCCACTCTCAGTGAAGAAATTAATTTCTTTAACTTCTCTCATTTCGCTAATAGGAAAATTCAGTAGTTACTGATAGCATGCTTTGGAGCCTAAAACAGACAAGAGGTGCTGAGCTGGCATGGAGCCCTCACAATTCAAACATGTGATGGGATTCTGGTTTCTCTTAGGAAAAGGGTCCCAAACTGGTGAAAGCAGAGGTCTCTGGGTTGAAGAGAGGTTCATCAATATCAGATGATCTCTGTTGTCCACAGATCCCTGTTTCTGAAGCAATGAGAGTGGATTGAGAACTTCTGAGAGCTGGAGCTGGGCATGATCAGAAAGGCCTGCACCCTCTTGATGCCTTGAGTTTTAGCTTTCATGTTTTTCAGATTCTGTGCTGCCTAGGTGTGTCATTCTGAGCCTCATATTAAGTGTTAGTGAGCTCTCTTCACAGAGTAGGTAGACAAAACAAATCCTTTCCTGCTGGAGACCAAGGACAATGGGTACAAGTTTTCAGGTCCAAAAGCACAAACAATGGTGGACTAAAGAGAGAAAACAAGAAGGATGGGACTTCATAATCTGAAAATGTAATTGGACAATTAACACCAATGTGCAAATGGACCAAAACTTATAGAAGTGTGAAACCTCGTGACTGGTTGTCCATTTTGTGACCATTTTGGGTCCACCCTGGGTGTAGCCCAGGCCAGGCTCTTGTACTCCCCCCAAGGTGTATCCTTTAATGCCTTTTAATAAATACCTACTTTAATCTCTTAGCTCTGCCTAGTCTCTGTTCCAGGTCAGCCTTCCCAAGGCATCACTCTCAGCCTACCTATGTGAAAAGGGTTGAGGACCAGGGAGGGGACAGCAGGGCTATGTAAGGAAATTCAGGAATCCTTCCTCTCTAGCACATACACACACACACTTGGGTTTTCCTGGCTGTCTGGAACATTTCTTGCTTCAGTAGATGCATGATGCAGCAGAAATGCTTGACATCAACACCATATCTTCACCTCAGTTTGTCTATTATGAGCTGAAGCTGTACCTGAAAAATCAGCCTGATCCAAGAGAGAACTCCCCCCTACTGTCATGGGATTCAGTAGCTGTGGGAAGTCCACTCACCAAATTAATTCCTACTGGTGCAACCAGCTACACATTAAAAAAAGGCATTATGAAGACTACCAGCTCTAAATGCCAATCAACCCCACCTTTAATCTGCCTGACTTGTGATTTTTGTATGAGATGGGGTTGCCATGTGATTAAAGGCTGTGTTTTAAAAGCTCTGTTATCCATTGACCCACATCAGCTAAAGGCACTTAGAGCAGAGCTGGGCTGAAGCATCCTGCTCTCCACTTGCCGCCTTAGTGCAGGAAAAGCCATCTGCTGCTCAGGCTTTTTTCCCCAGGTGATGAATCTCAGGAAAAACCACAGCCCTGTGGTTTTATATTAAATCAGGTATCACTTCTGATTGTTTCAGCTGCCCTGCAAAACTGAAAAGATCTGATCTGGCTTTGCTAATCACTGAAAGGACACTCAAACACCACCTTCTCACCACCTCACTGACATCATTTGCAATGGTTTGAATAAGGGAGATTGACAGCATGCAACATCTTTGGAACTGAGCCCCAAGGCTGCTTACCACTTTACATATCTTTAACAACATTTTCAATCCTTTCTTTTTATTTTCAGGGACACATCTAGCTTACAGTGCTTTAAACATCTGAAATAACAACTGACAGTTTATAAAGCAATAAGCAACAAAATCAATGTCAGTAAATACAGCTTTGGTGACTGTTCTGTGTGCAAGATCACAAAATAATTTGTACATAGATTTGTTACTACAGGTAGGTTAAAACCTATTTTTTAAAAAAGAAAACCAAACCAACACAAGGAAAAAGCCCCAAAGCAATAAACCCAAGCAAAAACCATGAAAAGAAATCAGATTTTGAACCTCCAAATAAAGATGTTAAGTTCCAGCTAAAAATACAGTTACTGATCTCTTTAAAGTTGTAATGCAATGTCCACTGGTTTACTCCAAGAAATGGGCTGGAGTTCTAAAAACAAGTGCAGACTTAGAGTGAACTGTGTAGCTCATGGACTGGATTTCTTTCCCAGGATTTGTTTTATAGTTGACTCCCTGCTGGGCTCTGTCTTGAGGGGGCTTTTAGATGCCACAGGGAGCTGGCTGTGAACTGGCTCAGTGGTTGTGGTAGGAGCAGCTCCTCTCCCCAGTTTATGATCACATACAGGACTTTGGCTGAGTGGTGAACCACAGATATCCCCAGAAAATATTGCCCAGAGATAGTTCTCACTGCCAGAACAACTACTCCAACCTTCACCCTTCTCTGAGGGCCCAGCAGCAACAAAAACAGTACAGAGAGGAGCAAACAGACCTGATATGTGTAGAAATCAGCCCATCAGAAGTGGTCTGTGACCCCTCTCATGCAGACAGCCTGACAATTAGTGAGGGGTCATCCCACCAGTGTAGGTTACAAACACAGCTAGTGTTGGAAAAGGAAGGACATCCAGTCTAGGGACTTCATAAAAGGGTCTGTGACATTTGCTAGAGTCAGTTTGCTTTGAGACAGCATGTAGATCAACTCAGGGCCAAATGAAGTGTGAAATCTCTTGAGCAATATTCTCATGCAATAAAATGATATATGGGCTTCCCCTGTACAGAACTGCAGGGTAAGATGTGCAGGAGGAATTAAATGAGAATTTCCTCTCTAAGCTTTTGGGAATCCCTCCCCCTCCAACACAGTTAGGAGCAGCTTAGTCATCATCTAACAATCTTGCCTGCAAACAAAGGAGAGTTTTTCAAGGAAATTAATGTCTCCAGTGGGAATATTAACAAGGGGAATTGTATTCTCAGGGACAGGAATATTTGCCCCACAAAGCACCAAAACAGACTAAAATAATCAAATGTGAAATATATATGTGGCTGAAAGCAGTGGTCCTAAACCCCTCAGTTTGCATTAAATTGTGCCACAGCTGAATAATAAAAGTAAGAATGAAAATACCTTAGAAGGCAGTTCCAAGAAGTCCTCAACTATTAAATATCTCCATGTCTTTTGAGGATGTAGGCAGAATTCCTAGCTTAATGACTGGAATAGGCCTGTTCTAGTCATGGGAAAATGAAGGATTTCAATATGAATTCAATTATTTAGATTTTTAAGTGATAAGGAAGTGATAGGTATGTTTTCACGGGAATATATCACATTTTCAGGCTTGCTATCAAATCTACAAGTGTGAAAGCCAATAATAGGACACTCATCTCAACTGACTTTTTTTCTATCCTCATTTTATCTCTTTGGCTGTCTTTTATTTTTATTTTCTTAAAAAGTATTAAAACACAGTTGCTATCTTTGGGGTTCTTATTGCTACTTCTGCTTTGGATATCTGTGTTTTATTAAGTTTTTCTCTTGGTCTGCAAGATGAAGGTTTCATAAAGGTCACTGCCATGGCCAGATACCCAGAGAAAAGTTGAAGAGATTTTGCATCGAGATGTAGACATTATGATGAAAAGTTCAAAGGTTTTCAGAAGAAAGAGGTGTGCTAGAACCACTTTAAAGCACAGTCTGAACATCTTGTTTGGGTTGTATAAAGTGCTCATCAGATTCATTAGCAAGATTTCTTCATGAAGCCCAAAATATATTTGACCTGCAATTATTGAACAGATTTTGTTTAACTGTAAATGTTCTACATACCGCTCTGGTTCTGCTGGAATGTTTGTTTATTTTTTGGTAGTACATCACAATTCAAGGCATCTTCAGTCATGCACTTGTAATTTCACCTAAACATCAAGTACCCTGCTTGAAATGACCTCAGACCATTCCTCAAAGACAGTAGTTCACAGGCTCTGAGCTGTGAACAACCTTGACCATAGATTAGAAAAGCAGAGAAGCTTCAGTGCCTTCTGTTGAACAATCTGTGTAGGAGTGTATCTATAGCACTTCAGAGAAAGGGCACACAGGAGGTGGGGACAAAGCCACCCTCCTGGGACACCACCATCTGATAGCAGCTAGGACACAGGTAGGCACAGATTGCAGCTGCAGCAGCAAGACAGATTCAACATCCCCCACAGAAGGAAGGCACCAACCCTGGCAGATTCTGCACACTCACTGCAAGCCAAACAAGTTTCATTCCCATGGCTGTTCTACTTTGTGGCATTTTTCATCATTATGAAATCAGAGAAATGTAAAAACTCTCTACAGATGATGTTTCCTCCCTTAGCTTCTCCACCAGGATAAAAGCATGTGCAGGGGAGTATTTTATTTTAGTAGGCTTTTTGTTTGGGCTGGCTCTTTCCTTTTGGGTAATAAATATAAATTACACTCTCACCTTATTCCCCCTGACATAAACGAAAGTGTGTGCTCAGCATTTAGAGTGAGAAGAGCAGCATGAATGGCTATAATTTGGCAAGAGGAGGATAATCAGTTCACGCTTTCCTATACTTCCTATTGTCCCTGATACTCCAAAGCAGAAGAATTCCAAACACTATTGCATAGAGAGGTGAAATGTAACTAACCAGCCTCACTTTACAGCACAGGACAGTACAGTTCACACAGTGTGCAAAATCCATCCACCTACCATCCATACCTTTATCCACAGAATTTTCTTTTATATTGGAAAAAAAAAAAAAAGAAAAAGAAGACATTAAATGTTTCCTTACCCTTGTGTCTAGATTATATGCCGTCTTCTTTAAATCCTGCAGAGCTCTCTGCATGAACTCAAAGGCATGGCAATCAACACAGGGGCGGCCTATGAGAGCATTTAGGAGAGAACCATGACTATATGGCATGAAGAATTAACTAGAAGGATTAAATAGTGATTTTGAGTATCAGAAAGAGCTACAGAAAAGAGTCCACAGAGTGAGTACTGATGTAAGTACTCTTGAACAACCCAGGTAATTGTTTCACTGTGATGGCCCACCCAGTATCTCAACTATAAAATAATTACTTCAAATTCACATTAATATTTTTCTTTCTGCTATATTGCTGTTCTACTTTTCCTTCCACAGCTCATTGTATGGAAACATTAAACTCTTGAGCCTTTCATTTTGCTTTCATTAACCCTGGGCACATTTTCAACCTTATCTTCAGATTTTTCTGAAGTTATGTCTGAAAACATGAACTTGTTCCCTAGAAAAATCTTGTCTCCTAATCTAAAAAATGTGAGCTCTAAGTAGAAAACTAATGGGATAAAACTGACTACAATATCATAAAGACAGATACTTCAGCCTCTGACTTTGAATATGATACAGCTTTGCCCAAACAAGCGCCCTGTTATTAGCGGGCATTGCTGATAAGCAGAATTGCTGCAATCTGGATTTATTGGAGTGTTTAAGAGAGCGTTCCCAGATTGAGACACTCAGACTGAAGGCCACAAGGCTTGCTTTGCCTTGATCACCATATAACATAGATCTGTGCCCTAAAAGACAGTAGAACTGAGACAGAGCAAATACAGACAGGACAAAACATCTTTAACTCATCAGGCCCTACATCTGCTCTCAATTTTGCCTCTCGGTGCCTGTGCCTGGCTAGCAACTTCACCAGAAACACTGCACAAGTGAGAAATTCTGACCCCAGGTTTAGTTTGCTCTTTGGGGTCTGGTGTGAACAACAGGATGAAATCTAGACTAATGTTGGAAAATCCTGCTGTGTCTGTGGCTTGTCTGTAAGCCCATTTTGCAAACACTTGATGTGGACTGTACATGCCTCTGACATGCTGGAGACGCAACTTCCAGCTCACGATCTAAATGCTAACCAGCAACCAGGAATTCGGCCTGCTGGAGAAAGGGAGCCTGCCAAATTCTTTAACAAGCTAAGAAAAAAAAAAAAAGAGATAAAACCCCCACAATAAACAGTATTAAAGACCTGTCCATCATTGTGGTACCATCACCCAACTTCAGTGTTACTTCATTTACACTGGGCAACAGGAAAGGACAGCAGTTTTTCACATCAACAACTTGATGCAAGGACCTGTCATTATGTTTACGAAGTAAAATAAAGTCAGCACAGGTCAGCAAAGGAGAATTAGGTGGTTGAAGCCCCCAATACTAGGGGTTCACAAAGTGCTTTCTTGGCATCTTCATTGTGATTTTTTTTTTAACAAAAATTAATTACTTTAAAGCAGCAACATTCTCAAGAGCAAAATATAGTGAACAGTCAGTATCAGTTGAAAAAGAACAAGTCTCAGTAACGTCACTGAAAAGCAAACACGATGACTGCTGGCATGGAAAGGGCTGACACAAAGGACAAAAGAAAAGGTGCAGAACAGCAGCAGACTTAAGCTACGAGCAAGACAGCAACAGGCAGGAGACAAGAGTAAGAGAGTGAAGGGCTTTGGATGCAGGAGGGAAACAGCACTGGGAGGTTATCATGTTGCAGTCTTAAAACAATGTAGGCAAGACTTATCCAAAACAGTTTGAATTATTTGGGCAAATTTCAGAGTCTGGCAACATGAGAACTGCAGTAGGGGCTGTAGGAGAGGACTGCAGGGTGGTACGTACTTTCAGCTGGAATGGCTGTCCCTGCTTCTTGGTCAGCTCTAACAGGCTCCGTGACAAGCAGCGCAACCACGAAAACTAAAGGAACTGTAAGGACTGCCCTTCTCAGAAGGCAGGGTGCCAGCATCTTGGGAATGGGTGCTCCTCTGCTGGTCAAGAGACATAAACAAGTTAGTGAGGAACACCACAGGTACATAAGGGTTACACAGGTGTACATTTTGTTACAAAGAAGTTAATGTTCCTGATAGCTAAAGCATTGTCAGCGCTCCTCTGAAAGAAAACAGAATACCAGAAGATCTAAAGCATGGAGAAAAGTTCTCTGTATCTTTCCAGAGTGCACATAAAACTCAACTGGGAGAGAACATCCCTACACAAGATAAGAAGACCCTAGAGTGTCCTTGGTTTCATTTAAAAGCCAGGATGCCAGCAGCTTTGCCTGGTCTGTGACTTTTTTCTAACTACACAGTCACAGACATGAATCTGGAGAGCTGGTTCACTGTTAGACTTTGAGATCAAAACTGCAAGGATTACAGAGCTGGCTGAAACAGAATCTGGAAACAAGGTCTTTGGCCTCTGGCTGATGTTACTGCATCATCTTTTCATAAGTATAATAACTGAAGTTAACCACTAGCATTACACAGCATGCTAATTATAGAAACTCCTTTATGAAAGTATTTGAAGGAACAGACTTTTGTTAAACCTCCACAAATTCATAGGTAGAATTTCTAATAGTAAATGTATCAAAACTCTTTGACTTTCTGTTTCCCCTCCTAATCTGGGCTTCAGGTCATTATTTGCAGCCATCCATTTGTTCCTGAACAAGACAGCCCAGCCACACCATGGCCTGAGGTCGGTACAACCTGGCCCAGCAACAGTTCCCCTTCACACAGAGGCAAGTTTTTTTTATAAGTTTCAAATTAAGTATTTTCTTGACCCAACAGGTAAACTGATCAGAGTGAAAGGGACTGGCTCAAGTTGCAACTGCTTGTTAGAGATCTCAATCCATGCCTCAAGGATTCTGGCACACTGCTAGGGATGTCCTTAGCTCAGCCAAGTTTACCTTTCATTCCTGCACATCAAAATGGAAGAAAGAAAGACTTAAATAAGGCTAAGTTATGGCAATACAATAAAATCCACATTAAAAACCCATTCAGCTAACTGTGGGAAAGCAGGACAATATTCTGCCTTGTTCTGATTTTCAAGTTGGTGTTTACTGAGCAAAATATGTTGTATAAGAGCATTAGATCTGCATGTACTGAATGCAAGAGTACAGCACTCCCCAGAACAGATTGTATTCACATTTAGAAAGGCAGTAGAGGGAGGCAGAAGAGGAAAGGGTTTTCCCCATTTTGCCACAAACACAGAACAAGACTGCTCTTCAATATATGCAATCCACCTTTTCAGACACAGCTAAAGTGAAGCTACAAATTCTGCATGAATACTTGCAGCATGTGCAAGCCAGAAATTTGCCCAGGGAAGGAGCAGCATTATACACATCTCCTTCCTGTGCACCTTGACCTAAACACAAGAGGAGGGAATGGCTCAGAAGCAAGAGACAAACATGTATGATAGAGTGAAATATATACTTGAGCCCATGCCAACAAAAAGAGAGGGTAATGTAATTTCTATATCCTCACACTGGGTTTCCTGTCCCACCCACTATTTAGATCCTATGTGACCCTTTTTCTTATGTCTACAATCCCTAAAATAAAGGGATTAAAATTGCTAAAAGTGGCTTGGGTTTTTTGTTTTAATTAATGGTGATCTGCAATCAAAACAAGTACAATCAAAAATATCAGTCTTTGCCATAGGATGTAGCAGAGTGTCTCCAAGTAATGGTAAATTAGGACAACACCAGCCCCTTTTGGAAGTACCTGATGAAGAAGCCTCCTGGTCAGTAGGAGCAGAGACTATTCTCATAGTTGACTATGAGTACTATGAACAAAGGTTCAATAAAACAAAACAGACACACTGTTAAACTTATTTTGGGTACCTAACCCATCACCCACCCCAGAGTCCGCTCAGCTTTGGATGTGAACCCCACTGTGAAACAACTGCTTCTCTAGCGCAGCAATCATTTTAAATCACACCTAACTCCTGCCTCTTAGTTATTACGTGGGAATTTGCTAGGAATAATCATGACAGACTTCAAGGGTAGTCTCTCTCTGCAATGCAACTGGGAACAGAGACAGATCTGTGCACGGACTTCTATGAAAGAGAAAAGTCACCCCCTTTAACAAAGGAAAAAATATCAGTACCTGATCTTTCTCTTGTCTTTGTGATGGTTTCTTTGAAATGGCCGCTGCAAACTGCTAAGAGAACAAGTGCAGCATTTCTGAGCATGTGCACTGTCTCTTTTTAACCTTCTCTGAAAGAGGTTATTACTATGGGGAGATTTCTGCCATGGCAACAATGCAGAGCCCTGCAGCACGCAGCGCAGATTTAAAGAGGCACAGGCTGAGTCTCCCAGGTCTGGGGAAGGATGTTTCTGCTCTGACATGCAAGACCCAGCAGTGACTCACCTGCTCTGGGTAAGGTTTTTAAAGCCAGGCCATTTGATTAATCTCTCTTGAATTCTGCTGAATGGTTTTCCTGAAGTCTGAGCCGCTGTGGTGCCTGGTTGAAACAACTTGCTTCCCTAGAGCCTGAAAATCCCATGACAAACCACGGCTGCTTTATGGGAAATGAGGACAGACCACGGATTGCACTCAGGAATTGTTTAGGGCACTGCCTGCCATTTGAATGGTTCTGAGTTACAGGGGTCATAAACAATCGTGCCTGCTTTCCCAGGTGTTTCTGTGATTCCGGTCCCAGGGCTGCAAGGAGCAGCTGCAGCCACTAAAACTCTGAGTGGGAGCCTGAGCTCAAACTCAGAACCCCTCTTTTCCAGACTGCACTTCTATCCCCCTTTCAGCCCCCTGTGAGCTGCACTCCAGGACAGCACTGACTGCACTTGTTCTGCATGCAATAATACAGATGATAAGAATGATTTTGGAATGCAGATGATAAGAGTGATTTTGTCAAATCAAAGTAAAGTTCAGGGATTACATCACCCCCCAAAAACCACATTTCCCACCACAAATAGACACTAGCAGTGCTTATTTCAGAGAGAATGAACCCAGCTGAGGCCAGGCACAGCACGGAGGAGTGTGCACAGACCTTCAAAAGGACTGTGCACTGTGTTTGCTTTAACTAGTTCAGAGGAGACTCAATCTTCAGTGATTTCATGGTGAAAGCTGGGAGCATTCTGTGCCCAGGAAGGTCAGGCACACAACTTTTTTTTTTTTCATGAGCAGAAACTTCTTAGAATTATGACTGAATTGTAGGCTAACATTTTTCTTTTCAACTTGCTCTGTAACCTATCTCTCCTGTACAGCCTTAGAGGAATGGTTTGCTCCCATTAATTCAGGTATGTAAGAAGCTAAAATTTCAGCTTGTTCAGTGAGTAACTAGGCTGCTGTATGAAGTTACAGCATCCATAAGCAGAGTCAAGAGGGGATTAATTATAGTACTGCCATCTGTATATGTCACAAAAACAGAAAGCAGGGGAAAATAATTTTTAGAGACTGTTCTTTTGGGAAAACAAGATTTAGCATTGCAGAGATAACCATTTGGTCTGATTTAGTATCTGCCTATACATAAATTACAATGCAAAACTTTATTCATGATCACTCTCTGTCCTCTAATCTCACACCTTGGCCTGTCTTCCTGATAAATAACATAGATATTCATACAGACAGACACAAACAACCTGCCCCCCTCTCTCTTTTATGCCTTTTCTTAGCCTGATCAGTCCCAGTAAATATGTTCTCCTGAATCCTGTCCTTTCTCTATCACAACAGTAACACCAAGCAGCCAGTCCTGGTACCTTGGGTGTTATCACTGATTCGTTCTTCTAGATATATGCAATGGGCTTCCAATTCCACTAAATAAACTTTAAAAAATCTATTTCTGCCATTCAGGTGCTAAATTGCTTGCCCTAAGCATTCCGTACCAAGTATTGCAATGTCTCATCTTTAGCCTTGTCTTAGACCTATTTATCCTTCAAGGAAAAACTTCCATTTCAGTGTTTTAAACACATTTCCTCTTTATTCACTTTTCTCCACTTTGTACTCTCTTAAGCACTAGTTTTTCTCTTCACTGAAGCTAAAATTTTCTCAAGTGGGAAATACCAGTTCACCAAGGAGGAGTCTTCTATATAGGAGGCAGACATTCCATTTCAGGATATTTTTCATAGAATCATAGAATGCCCTAAAGTGAAAGGGACCACAATGATCATCAAAGTTGAACTCCTGGCCCTGCACAGAACCATCCCCAGGAGTCACACTATGGGCCTGAGAGCATTGTCCAAACACTTCTTGAACTCTGTCAGGCTGGTGATCTTTTCCAGAGGGAGCCTGTTCCAGTGCTCAATCGCCCTCTGGGTGAAAAACCTTTTCCTAATGTTCAACCTAGACCTCTCCTGACTCAGCTTCAGGCCATTCCCTCAGGTCCTGTCCCTGTCACCACAGAGCAGAAATCAGTGCTTGCCCCTCCTCTTCCCCTCAAGATGAAGCTGTAACTTCAGTGAGGTCTCCCATCAGTCTCCTCCAGGATGAACAGACCAAATGCCCTCACCTGCTCCCAGTATGGCCCCTCCAGACCCTCACCATCCTTGTGGCCTCCTTTGCGTGCTCTCTAATAGTTTAATGTCTTTCTTATATTGTGGTGCCCAAAGCTGCCCCCAGCACTTCAGGTGAGGCTACCCTAGAGCAAGGCAGAGCAGAGTGGGACAATTCTNATTTTTCATAGAATCATAGAATGCCCTAAAGTGAAAGGGACCACAATGATCATCAAAGTTGAACTCCTGGCCCTGCACAGAACCATCCCCAGGAGTCACACTATGGGCCTGAGAGCATTGTCCAAACACTTCTTGAACTCTGTCAGGCTGGTGATCTTTTCCAGAGGGAGCCTGTTCCAGTGCTCAATCGCCCTCTGGGTGAAAAACCTTTTCCTAATGTTCAACCTAGACCTCTCCTGACTCAGCTTCAGGCCATTCCCTCAGGTCCTGTCCCTGTCACCACAGAGCAGAAATCAGTGCTTGCCCCTCCTCTTCCCCTCAAGATGAAGCTGTAACTTCAGTGAGGTCTCCCATCAGTCTCCTCCAGGATGAACAGACCAAATGCCCTCACCTGCTCCCAGTATGGCCCCTCCAGACCCTCACCATCCTTGTGGCCTCCTTTGCGTGCTCTCTAATAGTTTAATGTCTTTCTTATATTGTGGTGCCCAAAGCTGCCCCCAGCACTTCAGGTGAGGCTACCCTAGAGCAAGGCAGAGCAGAGTGGGACAATTCTCTCCCTTGCCTGGCTGGAGATGCTGGGCCTGATGCCCCCAGGATATGGTTGGCTCTCCTGGCTGCCAGGACACACTGAAAATTTTTGAATTTTTAAAAGTTTTGAAATTTTTATTTGGAAAATGTTTTGAAAAATATTTTGATAATTTTAAAATTTTGATAATTTCTGGCTTTCTGATTCCGAATTATTTGTTTTTTAAAACAAAGCTTAACACAATAGAAATAAAATGCAATTCATGGAATTGCAGAGTGGGAACAGCTCTCATTTAGAGATATTGAGGCACAGCCCCAACAGAACATTATAACCCCAACAAAAACTTTCCTTCTTTTATATCCCTCACACACAAAGCACAGGTCACAGAGATGCTAGCTCAAGGACACCTGAAAATTGGAAGTGCAGACCAGGACTGGAGCTATATGGCACCTGCACAGCTCCCTCAGTGGTGATATCACTGATGTGTTCAAAGCTGCAGTGGTGCTCATGAGGCACCATGGGCTGAGTGTGAAAAGTGACATTTGCATGAAAGCTGGAACAGCTTGACTCCCCAGCTACCCTTGGGGATCATTCATGAGGAAAGCAGAGAGAATTTATAGCTTCTTTTCTATAATGAAGTCAAACACAATGGAATTTTTTTTCAAGATCCCCACCAGCTAAGAAACATCAAAGCACTGTTACGAGATTTCATTTTTTCATCTTGATAGCACATGTCTTGATACTATAAATAGTTCTGTGGGATTGGAAGAAAAGCTGGAGCCTTTACCTCTAAGCCTCTTCACTGCTTGGTCTCTCCTTGGCTCTTAAATCTAATATCTTGTCACTACAGAAAACTTTCTTCCCTCGCTAAAGATAACAGATTCTGTCATTTCTACTGGAGACATTTTTATATTTTCTCATAGCATTCCCTCTAAATCATGGTAAAAATCTCCCCACAAGGTACCATCTTGTCTTCTATCAACTACATTTTTATGCTTTACCTCTGCCACAAATCCCATGAAGCAGAGCCTGGGGATGAATCTGGCTGGGGCTGTGGATGCCATGCAAATGTGTTTATCATACCAGTATGTCCCTGCCTCACACCTCTGGCTGTCACCCCTGCCACCCCTGTAATCCTGGGCTGTGCTATCTCGAGGGCAGGGGCTGTGTTTGCTCTTGTTGGCACAGCACCACAAGGCTGAAGTGTTGATAGAGGGCTCCAGGAACATGTGATGTATAATAAAGTCAAACTACCTAAAGCTGGTCTCATTCTCCCACACTCTGATATATGAGCTATTCCTAGAGCAAGGCTCTTATTCTTTTCCCTCCAATGTAAAGCTCTTGGGATGTGTCAGAGTGACTGGATTAAGAAGTAAAGCCTGCCTTTGTTCCCTGAACAGGTCTCGCCTATGTTGGCAGCAGCAAATAATTGCAATTGTTCCTCCTTCCGTTTTCCCTGCCAGTAATTTTAGGAACAATTTCTTTGCCACTAACTCCAAATCCACAGTTCCTATCTGTCATCTGAAGTCATTCTAGGACCCAAAAATCTTGAGTTTCAGCACAATGCTAAGGCTGGGCTCACATCCAAGTCTGACTTTTCTACACAGATCTTAGGGAGGCCTGCACTGTCAGAACTACTTACTGCTTTTTGGATGAGATGCTAAATTGGGGTCATATCTTCCTGCATCTCCCTGGGAGCTGAGAAGTGTCTAAAAATCCCATGGCAATATTCAGGAAGGGTCATCATTAACCGAGACATCCTTGGCTTACACTCTCCCTGTGCACCCTCCTGCACACACGTCTCTGAGGAATAAAGCTGTGCTTGAGCTATTTCAGGATACATAAGAGTTGCAACTTTAACTTGTTTGAGAATCTCACAGGGATGTCTTGAGTACTCTGCAGCAATTAAATATGCAGGTGCTTGAGTGGGCTTTGAACTAGAGGGGAACAAACCTCTTACTTCCCAAGCTCCCCAGTCTGGAACCAAATTTCAGAGTCCAGGGGCCTCTTCTAACACTGGAGAGATCTCTCAGCTGAAAAACAGTGCACTGTTAGCCAGTTTCCTTGCAAAGGCTGCTTGCAGAAAGAGCAATTGAGGAAACTAAGGAAAGTGACTGCTAAAATTGGAAGTTTATTGATGATCTTTTTTTTCCTTCAAAAATATGTTTATTATCCAAAGTCTGCGTCAGGGTTCTCAAACTACAGAAATCAGAAGACCCACATTCAGGGGGCTCCAGATCCATTCTCTGCTTTATGAATCAGCCCCTTCCCAGCCAAGAGACTAATCCAGGATGATTTTTATGACACCAATACTTGGATCTCATTGAGAATCAATAGTCCTGACTTTACAATCTCTATGATTTAATAGCTTAAGCATGGATGTATGTTCACACATTTGTGTTTGAAAACTGCATCTCTAACTTGAATTCATGTTTACAAGGTATCTGCAAGCTGATGGATGTAGTTTCTCCTTGATGCATTTTTTTTCTCCTTTCTGCATGACAGTGCTACAAATTGTGAGCTGGATAGTGCAGTACCATCCTGATGCTGCACTAGCTGTGACTACACAGTTTTCAGCTAAAAGCTTACTCATGTCTGCCTTTAAAATACCTTGTAAATTAATTCCTCATTTGTGATCCTGGGATGTTTTTAGACTGAGGCCAAAGGCAAATAAGCAATTAAAATTTCATAAGTATCACTATAGTGGCCATAATGTTGGCTGAAATCCAGGCAATCAGTCCAGAACCATCACTGTTAAAGGCATGTTTAGTTGGAGTCTAAGTCTAAGCTAGTGTGAGTCAAGAATCAGTGATCAGAGCTGGGACAGATTCCCATCCTTGGGAGGTCCAGAACTTGATCTAGGCAGGGGCCAAGTTCTAACACACACTCACAAATTACAATCCCCAAATCCTCAAACTCATCTGGCTGTCACTCTAGAGGGATGCAAAGTGACCACCAGGGCAGGGTGGGTGACTGGTTTCTTGGAGAACTCAGTTTCTAACTGTTGGCAAAAAACCCCTGTAGGTCTACAACCCTCAAAACAATAGATTATGTTCAGATTATGTAGGATCCTATGTCAATCTTCTTATTTACTAAACTACAGTGTGTAGTAGCAACTACTGTTGACCTGTGTTAGTAGACACAATGCTGTCTAAATGGCCTGTAGGGCATGTCCCACACAGCAGCTGAATGCCTTCCTGTGCTCTGACATCCAGTCTCAGTTTCTAAGCAATGTGTCCTTTCATTCTTATCGCCCAGGGAAATATCTCAGCTTTTTTTTTCCACACTCATGCTCTCGGTTTTGTTATTACTGGGTTTCACTGCATGTAGTTAACGTGGTAACCCACATGAGTGTATGCAGAAAGAGTGGCACTTAAATATCTCATGCCCCAGCAGTATCAAATTCATTTTACAGAACACAATCCTGCAGCTCTGAGATTATGCAGAATGTACTTTAAGAGAGCTGAGAACAAATCAATCTTGTTCAGGACATTTGTCTGCACGAGTAGCTTCAAGAGAAATATTGTGAACGCAGAGTCTGACCAGAATTAGAAAATGCTGCAAAATCTTCCTCTCAATAAAAGCCTTTCAATATTTGGCAACCTCCTGGGAGGTTGAAATGCTGAAATTTTCCACTGAAATGCTTCTTTTTTTCTCTCGAATTTCTCATCTTCACTTCACATCTCATCTGCCCACTTAAAAAGCAATAGAAGTTCGTACCATGGGGAAAAAAAGTGTATCCTAAGGAGTTGAGGATATAGAAGGAAAACAAACAAATATGCTATGGTGAGAGGTGTATTTAAAAAGTCTAAAACAGATGGCATTTCAGTACATAAAGGAGGCTTACAAGAAAGAGGGGGGCAAACTTCTTAGCAGAGCCTGTTGTGATAAGACAAGGGGTAATGGTTTAAAACTGAAAATAAGGTAGATTTCACTTAGATATAAGGAAGAAAATTTTCTGTGTGGATGGTGAAACACTGTAAAAAGTTATCTCGGGAGGTGGTAGACACCTCATCCCTGGAAACAGTCAAGGTCAGGTTGGACAGAGCTCTCAGCAGACTGATCTAGTGGAAAATGTCCCTGCTCATTGCAGGGGAGTTGAGCTAGATGGCCTTTAAAGGTACCTTTGATTCTATGATTCCATGAACTACAGTCTTGCTCACTTTGTCATGTCCCGTTACCATGATTTCTGTGGATTACTGGTTTTAGAAATTTAGACCTCAGCAAATCAAGAAAAAGGTGATTTTCACTGTTGTGGTGGACCCCGGAGCTGTCAGGATGCTGTAAGCAGGTCTGTCTGATAGGTGAATCTGCCTGCCAAAGCAGCCAAACCTCTTCCAAAATTCAGCACTGCCTGCGTGGGAGTGGGACAGGAGCTTATACAATTTTAATACTTTGAAACAGTGCTTATGCTTAAAATCAGGAATGGGTTATTTACAGTGCAGCTAAATTTTCAAGGTGAGGAGGAAGAGAACTCACAGAAGATATTTTACCAGGTGCTTAGAGATGTGCACAGGAAAGTGTGGCAGTTGAGAGAAGGGTCTCTTAGATAACTGCTGTAATTACTGATTCTCTCTAGCTTTTAGTTCTTTGTCCCTATTTGACATTTTTTGTCTCTCAGCCTCGGTAGTCTCCAATGCTCAGCTGCAGTGTTTGAACGCTGACCCTTGTTTGGGTACGCGGCTCTCTGAGTGCATTTTATCAACCCTCCAAAGAAATAGTTGCTTCTGCACATCTCCCCTGCCTTATCCCTCTGCCAAAATGCTACTGTTCCGTAGAAAGATGGCTGGAGGAAGCACACTGGCTCCTTATCCCCTTGTAGTTGATGGTCTGGCACAGTGGACCACAGAGTGCAATGCAAAGGGCACCACGGAGAGTCGCAGAATGACCCCTCCCTTGTCCCATCTGCCAGAACCAGCATCATCAGCTCGGCTGCCTCGCTGCTCCTAACACAGCTGCAGCCAAACAGACTGCAGCCAAGGACCGTGGAACAAAGGGAGGCTCCTGGTCTTAAATGTCACATAACCACCCTGAGAACTCCAAACACACCTGGGAACCTCTCAAAATACTGTGGAGCCAGTGGGGGGCATGGGTTCCCTGAGATCAGTCAGTAATTCAGTATGGGTGCTGGGCCTGTGCTGAGTCAGTGTGTATCAGCTGTTTGGGTACAGCAAGACACAACCATGCATTTTTTAAAAGAAGAATGTTATAGGCAGGGGAGGGCTGAGAGAAAAACCTGCCCAATCCATCTCCCAAAAATAACAGCTGGCTCCAAGGTGAACAGGAGGCTGTACCAGTGCTGGAAGGGCCCTCTCTAGAGGCTCTCCATCTGTTTCACACTGAATCCCATCTTACCTTTTCTAGAACTTTCAACTTAATTTTAGGGATATGGGAAAGACATCGCAGTAACCACCTGGCTATTTCTCTTCATTTCTTCTGGGTGAGGAGTCTGCAACAGGGAAGACTGTCCTGTCCCCAGGAATGTGAGCAGTCCACAGTATCCCCCTGCATTATTTTAGGTGTTGTGTTTGAATTTGTGATAATGCACAAGCTACTTTGCATGTCCATATCCCAAAAATGGAAAGAGCAGGGGAGAGCTCTTGGTTGCATAAATATTTGTCTCTTGCCAAAGAATCTTCTCTGGGCCAGCATCCGGCATTTTTATCCCTGAGAGCAGCATCCACTCCTCAGAAAACAGGTATCTTTAACTTCATTTCCCACTACATTCTGGAAATTGCATCAGGAGAAAGAAAAAAGAGATTATGTGAGAGTTAAAAGTCCCAGTTTTTCAAAGCATAAATTCCTGCAATGTCTGTGCTAACAGTGCACTTGTGATAGGTTGATTTTGCTGACATGGGCAGCCATCCCTCCAGAGTTACTGACCCTGAATCACTGTGCGGCAATGGGTTCACATCTAGGGAATGGGGCTGTCATATGAGGAAAATTTTTATGAGCAATTTGAAATAAATAGTTTCTCAAGATTACAAAAGAAAAAATTCTCATGGATTTGTATCATTTTTATGATATAGTTGAGGCAAAGAAAGGTTTTCTAGTAATGTTAGATGAAGTATCCTTTTAACAAAGAGGTACTAAGGCTTTCTAGAGTGTTTTAAAAAGCATGCACTATGCAGGCAGACAAATGTTGCTGCAGCATCCTGGGCTGTTAAAGCTGAATTACAGCTTTTATTGTGATCCTCACTTAACCTCTCCAATTGCTGTTTTTTTCATACACTGTCCTGGAACAGAAATTAATTCAGAGAAAGCACTTGAAACAGAATTTATGTACTGGTATGAGAACAAAACAGGCCTACCATTCCCTGTTGGTTCCAGTGGGGTTTTTGAGCCTGAAATGCTCCCACTTAGCTCAGCTGCTTTTGTATTTAAATTTGAATGGTTTTGAGTCAAAACCAAAGAACATCTGTTTGGCAGTTTTAAAGCTAGAAGTATTTAGCATTTTTCCCTTGATGTGCACGATTTGATTCACTGCCCCGTGGCACTGATGCTACTGGAGGGGCTTTATGCATGGTTTAGAAGACAGATTGGTGGTGTGGGACACCCGGGATGGCCCATGGCAGCCAACAGTGCTGTTGGGCTGTGGCAAGGCCAGGAGCCACAGCCCCCTTACAGAGGCATTTGTGAGAGTCTGTAGCTGTCAGCTCCTGGCTTAAACTGAGTTCTGAGCTCAGCAAGAGCTGCTGCCTTCCGGAGTGGCAAAGTACTTCCCATCAGCCAACCAGCTGCGGGACCTTGCTTCCTTGGGAGGCAGGACTGCCAGGTTCCGACAGGTTTCCTTTCTGAGGAGAGAAAAAATTATTCACTTCCAGACCAGTAGTATAGCCCTCCTTATCCTGAACCTCAGGAGTGTTTCTCCTCATTATTCTCCTCATTCCCCTCATTTAGACCTGCCAAGCTACTTTTCTGCTCCAGGTCTGCTTAAAAAAAAAATAAATTTAAAAAAAAATAATTAAAGCATGTGCATATTCTGGAATTTTAAAATTCTGAGAGAGAAGAAAATATTTGCTGTTTTACTATCAATTATTTTATTAGTTGGACTGTTTCTACTTAGTCAACTATTTTATTTATTGGAGGAAGTGTCAGATGTATGTTTTTTAAAGTCTGTAATTAAGCAAAGTCAAGAGTCATTAGATTATTCAAAAAGACTGCTGCTTCTCATTAACTAATAGCAACTACCAAAACAAGTGGGGTTTTATAGACCAGGTCTAGATATAAGTGTAAAAGTATACTGGAAAGCGGAGGCACATACTGTACTTAGACATCTCATCTTCATGCTATGGAATGCCCTAATTGGCAATTAATTTCTTCCAAGTTGGAGCTGAAAATTGCTACTTTCCAAACACTGAAATTAGCAGAGGATTAAACTGTCACCTTTTCCATAAAAATGGCCTTTGAAGATTGATTATGCCATGAGTCACCTTTTATCTTGAGATCAGCTATTTAAATTTGATGCAGGTTGCACTTTTTTTTGCTAGCATTTTCTATCTAGGTGAAAAAGAGGCTGGATATTGTGGTAGGGGATGTTTCTCAACCCATGAATTATGGCTCTTCTAACCAGTGTTAAATTGCAAATGTCATTGGAGAAAAGGAGAAGGGTATAAAGATAGCAGAAATGGTAACTTTCCAGAATAAAGAAAATATCATTTTAAGACCCCATCTTCTGAGACAGACAAATGTTAAAAAATACCTTTATAGCACCAGCAAAAATAATGGAATGTATAGAAAGAAAATGTTTGGATGCTGTTCATGTCAAATCATACTGTGTTGGCATTTCCATTTGACATGCAGACTTGTCAGTTTTGATCATAGCTATGAACTACAGATGTTTTGAAATATAGGACAGAGGAAAATAGAACCTGTGCTGAATGTCTATTCCAGGTCGAAAAAGGACTGAGATTTACAGTCATACGGATAATTTTCCAGCTGTGCTAACGAGAGAGAGAGAGAGAACATACTGAGGTGCTCTCTGTTCATCTTTCAAGCTGGTTTTGAAACCTCCAAAGAGAAAACATTCCTCTGTTTCTAGAGACCAGCTGTTCAACAGGAGGTGGGAAATGAAGGGAGCAAAGGACAAGCAGCTTTGAAATCCGCTCATATTGGCATGGCTGAATTGTATTAACACATCACCTGGCTGACAGCATGTAAAATACAAGATAATTCACAGAGGATTTTTTCCCACCCATGCATTTCTAAGTACATACAAGAATATTAATTATACTGTCCTTTTTCTGTCTCTCTGATGATAGACATAAACCCAAGTGTGACTGGTGGGAGGCATCCTTCATCTGAGTAACAGACTTGTAGGGGCTGGGGCTCACCACAGAATCACAGAATGGGTTGGGTTGAAGGGACCTTGGAGATGATTTAGTTCCAACCTCCCTGCTGTGGGCAGGCACAATACGCACCACTTTTTGTTGGTTATCATCTCTTTCCAGAGTCAATCCTGACACTATGGAAAGGTGGCTGAACTGAGGATAGATAAAACAGGAAGGCTGAACTGAGGATAGATAAAATAGGAAGGCAAGTTCCAGACACTGTCCAGCCAGAAGCAGCCACTCACACAGCAGCCAACAGCAAAAATTACTGCACATCAAACCACCCACCCAGTGCTGCGCTGCTGAGGAGCACCTGGATACAACCATCACACCAAAATCCACCAGCTGCCCTCAAAGGCAACTCTACCTATGACAGACCCAGACTAGTGCCTGGAAATCCTTCTCCATGCGTGCTTTTACATGGCTTCATTGCTAAGTATATTTTAGTACTTTGCATTTATGTGCTGGGCTAACATCACATAAAATTTTCATATAAGCATTGTTATTCCTCTTCTACTCTTAGGAGGGAGAATGTGACATTTGGAGAGCTTTTTTAGTTAAATGAATGATGTTTCTGTGTCAGAGACGTCAGGCCAAGAACCATGTTCCATTTGGAGGAATGAGTAATAGTTTAAAATGACCCTTAACTTCTGCAAGAGTTGTGTCCTCAGCCTGACCTACTCCCCAAAAATGCACCTACACTGGCAGTTATGACTGAGACAAAGGATCCCTTGTTCACAGCCACCTAAGCAACCCTCCCTGCATCTGCATCTTTCTTGTCAGCACCAGCTTCCACATCATTCTGAAACCTCCATCCAGCTCCGATCTCCAGTCAAGGACAGCAAAGAGAAACACTGCCATGTGGGATTGCTGCTTACCACAACCCATACTTGCCAGCTGCAGCAACCTGGTGAACTAAGTGTATCATATAACTTCAGAAACGCTTCTGGGCTCAGACTGAATGGCTGTTGAGGCTTGTACTTATGGGAGTTTTTTTATAGGCATCTACAGAATTGGAGATTGAAAGTGACCCTAAACCTTTCTGTAATTACCAGATATTTTCTTATCCTTCCTGCACACCTGTTCTCCAGCTGGGGCTAAGAGAAGTTCTAAATCCTCTCAAGCTGAAGGGCTTTGTTACCCGTGTGGTAAAAAGCTCCCCAGTACCTCAGGAACAGCACTGTTAACTCCACCCAACGCCCCAGAGAGTGTCACAGCTCTCGGGCTGGGCCACAGAGCAGCTGGGAAATAATGACTGAGATCTGGAGTTTGAGCATGGGAAATGAGTGCAGAGAGCAGGAATGAGTTTGACATGCACGTGGATGTTTGAGTTGTTGAGGACACACACTGCAGTGCTCTGTAGCAGTTGTGTTTCCTGAGGACTTGGGGCATTGTGCCAAGTACACAGCACCCATGTAGATCTGAGAGCAGCTTGTGTTTCAGAATGCTTTCCTCCACCTCCAGATCTCTTTACCAGCCAAATGGGAAATGAGTGTCTCTGAGCATCTTTCCAGAAGCCTCTGAACTGATGCCTTCATGCAGCAAAACTGAACGAGTACATTCACCTTGGTATTTGCACTACATGAAGTATTTGCCTCACCTTTGCTGCTCCTTTGGATGCCCACTGGCCTTCTGTCTGTTTACCAAAGCAAGAAGTACCTAAGTAGGAACAAAACTGAGTTAAAGTCTGACATAGCAATAGTATTTGGCAGATACTAACATTATCAGCCTCAGGCCTTTTAACAATCATTAATGTTAACAAAAGTGTAAAGCTCTATAGGTAGATGTCCTTTCTGAAGTTATGACACTGAGCTGAAATTTAACCCTTCTTCACATTTCAAAAAGTCAATCAGGCTGTCATTGAAACAATGGAATAAAATCACCAGACCTTGATCTATTCCTGTTTCTATTTAAAGGTGATAAAGAGTTGATTTTACATAAGATCTCATCAGTGCTCCTGAGTCAGCATGATTGGTCTGGACTTCCTGGCATTCCGACAGACTGAGCAAGTAAGGTTATTCAGGAGTTTAGAGCTGGTATGGATGGAAAGGGAAAGGAGACAATATGCTGCCACCTTTTGGTCACAGAAATGAGAACATGGAAATTAAAACATCTATGCTTATCTTCTGTAATAAAACAGCCTGAAAGCCCAGATGCTGCAAGGTGCTTCCCTCCATGTTTTAAACAGTTGCGAAAAGCTTAGCCCACTTATTTCACTTTTTTTTCAGTCTTGCTTGAATGAATTAATAATTATCAAGCAATAATTAATAATTTATCTAATTTAAGACGTAAAGGCTTGACTTCTCTCAGCTAAAACTAACTGCATCACTAAACTGATTTGAGGAACAGAGCTGCAAGAATTAGAAGGTACAAGACCTCATAAATTAGTAGCTTGTAAAAGTAAGTGACTGCATGTCATGACTTCTGACATTTTCATTACTAGGTTTGTCATCAATACTTTACAAATTCAGCTTTAACTGTTCAAATGAGATCTTCTGTGCTGGCTGACTGCTGAGGACCTGAAGGGTATTTTGTTTGATTGTTTATTAAAAGATTGGTTCAGCTGTTTATGAGAATTAAAAATTGAAGAATGGCCATCTTGATAAAAGGAATGCAAGACTGCTCTGTTAAAATGTTTGTGCACCTCCTAGTTTGATGCAGAGCCTCCAACTCTAACAGGGAAACTCTCTGTAAGGGATGTGCTGCTCACTACTCCTATGAGTCATTGTACAAATTTGGGCCAAGTGATGAGCCTGTGAAAGCCTCAGTTTAAAAATGTTCTGTAAAAACATATGGGGGCTTGTGAGTTTAAGTCCATGAATGTTCTATTACTTTCTGCTGCCGTGAGCCAGAGGCTCTTCACATTTACTGCACGTATAGATTCACCAAGCATGCCGCATCCTCGTGCACAAAAATCCATCAAACACTTGACTTCTTTCTCAATGTTGGCACTGAGTTCTCAGTCTCTTCTCCTGACGTAAGGGTAATGGAAAGGTGGATCCTGTCAGCCTGTACTGCAGAAGGAAGAGGAATTCTCTGACCACTACTGTGTTGGCGGGCCTGAAATGCCCACCTGGAGCAGCCGCAGCCACTGAAGCAGACAAAGCAGAGCTGTGCAGCAGAGCTGCACCTGGCCCTGCTGCCACCTCAGTGTTGTTACACTTCACACACGGGTGCTCATGCAAGATGTCCCTGTCTCAGGAGAAACCTGCAGAGCTGTAATACACTAATGGTGCCACCCTACACTGCCTGCTGCACACACCCCACTGTTCTGCTGCACCTTGAGGAGTTCCAGGCTCATCTTGAGGAGTTCTAGGCTCTCCTGCTGTTTGGAAGGGTATCCAGAGGACTACAGACATGAGAAAACCGCTAGGAATTATCTTGTTTATGCGCTCATCACTCACTGACAGTCCCAGCAAAAGTACTCAACAGCTTCTAGACACTGTCATATAGAGATCAGGAAGCTGAAGGAGACCCACAAGAAAGCTGTTGGTAGGAATTTCAAGGCAAAACATCCCTCCCCTACGTGTTCTCACTTCTTCAAGGGATTTAGCTCCATCACCCATCAGGAAAAGGATGAGAGGAACCGATTTTATCTTGTTCCTTTTTAAGGAGGGAAGTGGTGCAATGAATTACAGTGCTTAATCTCTCAGGGTGAGGGGCATCCTGTTATCGTTCACAGGTCAGGATCACATTAACCATCTGGGCCAGTGGTGAGAAACAGCAAGATACATCCTTCCAGAGCTAAATGAGGCCTCCTTTTCCTACCAGCAAATTCCCCTAAGCCTCTTGGCAACCAGAATTCCTCCTCTCCATCTCAGCATTTGTCTTTCACACACCTCATGAGACATTTTTCACCCATCTTTCAAATAAAGGGGTTTTTATACATTTAACCTACATGCTTAATGCCAGCACAGACACACACTGAAGCCACATCAGGGTAGAGATGCAGAGAAATACCAGGACCATTGGGCCTGCTAGAAATATTTCAAGAAATGGTCTCTTTTTTTTCTCTCATTTTTTTTCTTTTTTTCTCCCTCCACCACTTTTCCATCATTTTTAGGGAAGCATATCTGCTTGTTGGCATAGAGCTGTATATGGCAACTCAGCAAACAGAACGGACCATGATACGGAGATGAGTCAGGATTGTGTGATGAATCAGATCTTGTCCAGAGAATCCTGGCTCATTTGTTGCAGACAGTGAACACAATGACTGCAGGAGGAAAAAAAAGTGGTCCCAGGCTAAGGCATTTGTATGCAGCTCAGAAGGACTGGATTCTATTTTTGTTCTTCTCACAGACTACTAAATTAGCCATTTAAAAACCCATTTTTCATGGCTGGCCATGAACTGAGTACAGGGTTTTGCTGAAAGTCTAAATTCTAATCTTGTGCTTTTATGGCTAAAAATGTAGCTGCAATGTAATGTAATTAGCTGTAATGCTATTTTCTCCTTAATTTATGAGGATGCTATCAAAATGCACTGAATTCCCTTTGTGAAGCTCTCAGCTCCTACCCTGTTGTATATAACTGAAAAATGCAAACAAAACTGATAACTCTGCCTTCCCAGCAGAATTTGAACAGCAAGTAGTAAGGCAAGGAGTCCCATAACAAGCACCAAAAAGAGAACAAAATACTGAAGAGTGGCTCCTTATGTGACTACTGTCCCCTCCAGCCACTAATGAGCTCCTGTCATTAATGACTGCCTTGCAATCAAATACAACAGAAGGCAAATCAAAGTTCTGAAAACAACACAAATCCTGGCATTTTTCAGCTGCAGAATGCTTGAATTTGCAGCCTTAAAAGCTTTTATATTATTTTTGTCACCCTATGACACAGCTCAGTGCCGGTGAGTCTGTTGTAGCTGACAATCAGATTGCTGTTTAGTGCCTCCCTACTATGTCTGACCTCCTAATGACGGTCTCCTAAGTAGGATTTGAAGATACTTTAAGAAACAACATGAAAAATTTGTATCATTAATTTTTCCAAAGCATTTACTTGCTTTTTTAATTACTAAGGATTTTAATTTTTCTCATTTTCTCTTTCCCCTTTTGCTCTTCTCATTCCCCTCCTCCATCAGTTTGAAAAGCTGAGTCCATGATGTCACCTTTGAAAAGGGTGTTAAGAGCTGCCAGAACATTTTCCTTCAAGCTACTTCACATCACCCAACACTAAAAAATGGATTAACAGACTAAGCTGGATTTAAACATCCTCCTCATTAACAAAACTGTAAATTGGGAAGAGCACAACATTATTTTTATCTCCAACTTTCTCGTCCGTGGTTTACCCAGTTTATCTCTCTCTTTCAGATGAGCTAAATTCCAGAGGGTGATGAGGCACTGGGACCATTTTTCCAGGGAATCTGGGGATGTTCTGTCCCTGGCAGTGTTCAAGGCCAGACTGGATGGGGCTCTGAGCACGCTGGTCTAATGGAAGGCAGCCCATGGCAGTGGGCTGGAACAAGATGATCTGGAATAACCCTTCCAACCCAAACCATTCTATCATTCTGTGATTCTTCAAGGGGAAAAATGTCCAGTAAAAACCACCAGTGAGATGCTGGAGAAATTAATTAAAGACCTGCCATATCTAGTTTTCTTACCTGTCCCTAAGCAGAGAATTTTATCTATCCTAGTCCTTTGCTGCCTCTTTGTTAAACAGGGTAACACATGTACAAATCTCATAAAATGGTGAAAATCGTTTTCAGCAGGGATTGAGCCAATACAATCTACTGGCAAGCAGAACTGCACCAACAGATACCATTAGTATATGTAAACCAAATTTATGCCATGTGAAGGAATGTGTTCATCAGGATATCACCTCAGTTACTAGAATACAACAAAAGTCCTGCTGAAATAATAACAACTTTTTTAAAAAAGAAAGAAAATTCTTAGCAAATCATACTAATATGAGTTAATTTACTGGTTCTATAATGGATATGCAATATCAATTTGTTCTGAGAGTAGAAATGTCTCAAATAATCAAATAATTAATGAACAATCACATACAAATATTCTAAGTCTGCTGGCAAAAGCTGTAACTTTGTAATCTATTATTACAGTTCTGGAGGAAATCCAGCCATGCTGGGAAAATCTGTGCTGGAAAAGAGAGTTTGGAAGGAGAGGCAATATGTTTTATTAGATGAAATCAGACCAAACACAAGGACTGTAAGCCTGAAAGATTGTTTATTTTTCCAATTATATCTGATAAAATATAATTATGTTTTGCTACAAGCCTAGCTTTTCTTACAGATTACAGAAGTATTATTTTAAAAGTAAAGCATTTGCAAGAAACACTTGTACAATAAAGCCAATAAAGCTTAAGATAACTTACAAGTGAGAAAAGATTAGAAGATTTACAATAATTCACATTGTTCTCTACATAGCTCCAAAATTGTGGAGTCAGCTAGTAATCTTCCCCTGCCTATTTGGATTTTTCTCATAGCAATGAAGAGAACAAAAATAAAATGCTTTAAAGTGTTATTTCAAAAATAAAAATAGGTAGAGAGAATTCACTGACATAAAAAACCTTGATGGGCTTTCAGTTCATTTTATCTTTAAGAGACTATAGTTCAAGTTCACAGCATCCCTTAAATTATGAGAGATGTTTTGATTTCAGCCAGACTCCTCAGATACGTTAGTCTTGTCATGGTATTTGGAGGTGTCTGCATTTTTTTCCCTTCTGTAATCTGTGTTTCTCAAAAAAGACTCCACTTCTCATAGCAGAATCTGAACTAACACCAGAGATCTTTACTCTCAGGCACTAACTGGTACGTCGGGTTTATTCAGACAAGCTGGAGAGCTGGGTGAATTTTTATAACTTTTTGATTAATGATTTGCATCAACAAACGTGTGTGTGTGTGAGAGAGAGAGAGAGAGAGAGAATTCTTTGACTTTATGCTTGGAACTCAAGCAAATACTGCCTTAAGGAATCTCTCTGTTAATTATAAGATTAAGAAATACATCAGCAGCAACTCTGGAAAGCTCACTGGGTCAGGAGCTACCACTAAAAGCAGGAAATTTTGTCTGTGAGAGTTATCAACTTCTAAATTTGAGTACTTCTATCTTGTGTTGCTACCACTGTTGACCAGGATTCACAGGAGGCAGAGGTGGGCTGTAAAATCCAAGTTCTCCACTGACTCATAAAGTTTCAGGCCCAGATACCTGTATCTCCCAAATCACACCAGGAACATCCAGCTGTATCACACATGGAGTATCTCAAACCCGGGAAAAGGGCACTTGCAACACAGCCCTGCCTGGTTTAGACTTAGATGCTGTAACTCCTATCCAGATATTTTGTCCTTTCTGTGCCCCTTGAGCTTTAAAACTCTTCTTCAAGTGTTCAGTGTGGGATCTGTGACAAAAACCCTGACAAACAACAAAAACAAAACAAACCCCAAAACCAAACCAAAACAACAACAAAAAAACAAACCCAAAACAACAACAAAAAAGCTCATCCCCAAAACAATAAAAAAGCCACCAAAACCAAAACAGTGATCTTCTACTTTAATTTATACAGTGACACAAAAAACAAGGTCGTTTTTGAGAAAGCAAGGGCTGGGCAGCCAGTCAGTCAGATGGTTTGAAAACTAGCTGGATGTCCAGGCTCAAGGAATGGCTGACATGCAGCTAGCGAAGAACGCAGTGTGTGTCAGATGATGACACAGAATGCACCCCCAGCAAATTTACAGACGCCAAATTAAGGAGTGCTGACATGAGGACTGGCATGAGGACTGGCAGAACATAATCCAGAGAAATCTTGATAAATTTGAGGCCAAAAGACACCTCAGGCTTGATGGAAAACCCCAGGCATGAGGACAGGTGGGAAACTGGCTGAGCATGAGCCCAGGAGAAGAACCAAGGAATCGTGCTAGTATTGGGCTGAGCACAAGCCCATTTAGGCCAACAGTGCATTCTCACTGCAAATAAGGTAAACTGCACCTTGGACTCCATCAAGAGGTATGGCAAGAAAAGCATCACTCCACAGTCATCAAAACAGAGAGATGAGGAGCAAAAAATTGTTAGAGAGGCTGAAAAATTCTAATTTAATTCAAAGTTCATCTGTTTTGCAAAGAAAGAAGAGAAGAAGCTGTTCATAGAAATGGGTGGGGTCTAGCTGGGAAATTAGAAGGCAACAATCCTTGCCAGAGCAGTGAGTTTCTGGAATACTCTTCTGCCTTGAGCAGCAGGATTAAACAGTAAAGCCAGTTGCAACATCGAGTTTAATAGCTTTTTAAAAGACTGATGTAATAATGTGGCACATGACAGCAAGTGGTCATGTAGGATGTCTCATCCAGTCCTACATTCCTGAATTCTACATGCATGGAGAGTGATAAAAATTGAAATAGGATAAAGAATAGTTTCTGAAACATAATAAAGCGGGAGAGAAAAAAGGGAAGAAACTTATGGGTTTTGGCAAACAAAGTCCCAGGGGGTAATGAAGAGGGAAGCATTCTTCCTTGAAAACTTCATGACTTCCTTGTGGAAGATCACAACATTGTCTCAACGTGCCCTGATGTCACAACCTTTAATACCTCTCATTTCACAGCACAATCTCATTGTGACAGCTGCTGAAAGCATTATGCCTCCAGCAAAATAGCAATAGGATGTTTTATACACTGTATGCATGAGACGTCAAGTAACAGATGATCCAATGCAAGGCCTTTCTACCATTTGGCCACATCATCATAAGTAGACAATTTGAAGCACAGTGCATGGGCAAATATATGACTTTAAAACTACAAATTTATTTGTGTGCAACGCTTTGTGTTTTAGGTCCTAGGGGTTTTTCAAAACCTCTAATGGTCTTTAATTTCACACATTGTTAGGTCAGATTAATGGTATTTGGACTGCTCATAGAGATGGTGTTCTTATTTATTAGAAGAAATTGAGAAGTCAATTGAACTCTGCATTCATAGTTTCATGTTTTAAACAACATTTTAAATTCATCCTTTTGTTACATTAATATATTAAAAATCTTATTCCAATCAAGAGTAAAAGAAAAACAATAGAAGAGGTGACAAAGGCAACCAAAGAGATCTGTTTCCAAACAGATGGGTGTTTCCTCAAGGATGGGACCTCTCAGGTAGGAGTGTTGCTCTCCAGAGACTTCAACCAAATTGTTTCATCACTGCTGACCTTCAGTGTTCAGGCCTCATCACCACACATCAGAGCCCAGAGTGGGAGTGTATCAAGTTAAACTGCTCTAGAGCAAGATAGAAGGGAAATTACTGTCTTGAGTTCAACCTCTCCCTTTATGGGCCTTTTTCTTCACAGGTCTTAAGTTACTACATAATTTTGAAGTTTATTTGAGAGGGAAAATAATCACAAAATCATGTGGCTGAAGTTGCAAGAGGGTATGACAGCAATGTAAGCATAATCCTGGACACAGGCAGCTGGATGGAGCACCATTGAAACAATTACTGCCCATCATGCCATGCCAATTCACAGGAAAAGATGTAGCAGAACATTTTTCATCACTTCTATCTTTATTTATCTTTATTTCTGCCAGAGGCTTTGCCTGCCAGGGAAGGAAGCTGGCTACATCACAGCTGATACAGGAGGTTCCCATAAGGAAGCTTTGCCTTAGACTTAAGGAAGTCAGATAATGTGGTTTTATTTGCGTGAATTCTCGGCCAGTGTGTCCTTTCAGACCACATTGCTACAGCAGTCTTAAAATGGGTCAAATAAAACTCCCACACAAAATGATCTACCCACACAATTGCATTAACCCATAACAAGCAGCATTTTACAAACTGAATTATTATAGAAATGTACAATGTATTTACAGATCTTCAAACTGACATTAAATACCATTTTATAAAATCAACTACTGCTTAATAACAATTAACTGTGTACCTTAGACCTACTGACAAACCTCTGTTGTCAGTTACCATAAAGGATATTACACTTGTACTACTACCAGTTACTCCATTAGTGCCCCGATAGCTCTAAACCCTTAACCCCACAGTAAACTTACATGCCAGCCTGATATCAAAGAATAAAACTTATCTTCTTTTTCTGCTTTGAAAACCTAGGAAACTGCTCTTTAAAAGCGTATAGAAAAGATCTGGTATTTAGAACTAAAGATACAAACATAAAAGTTCACAGAAAAGCTGTTATTCAGTCCTAATGGCAATAAAAAACGAGCAGGAGGATAAATTATATGATAATACACAAACTACTGCTTTGTCTGCCTTCCTGGGCTGGCCCCTGTCAGCATGGCATGAATCACAGCCTAAAGCCTTGTTGGCTCAGACCCTGCCATACTTGCCATTGCAGGATGAGGTACAGTGGGAACTTAGTGCCACTGCTCATGCCAGTGTTTATTGCACATACCTCAGCACTTCCTTAAAATCAGTAAAGCAGCTTCTTGTTCCCTGAGAGATCAATGGCAGCACCAAACTGCAACCTCTGCCTATGAGTGTACCAGATGCTGTGCTGCTTTCCCTTGAGCCACGACAAATCCAGGCTCTACGCCTGGAACATCCTGCTGGGTACAAACAATTACCCTGAATCAGAAAGGTAACATGGCACTCTGCTCTGGGTAGTGCAGGACTAGATAGATGATAGATAGTATTTCAACAGGTAACAAGCTAAAACTGCAGGTTGGGAAATTCATGGAGCACTGGTTTTGGTGTGAGACAAAGTTGCAGCTTTCTTAAAACAATTATAAAGCAGATTCAAATAAATGAACGCTTGTCTATTCTGGCTCTTGAATACTGTCATGACTGAGTGAGTGAATCTAGGGCGTTTCCCCCTGATCAATTCTGTAGCATGCTCCAACTCTTCTCAACAATTTCATATTCAACATCACCACCTTTGAAATAGAGACCTGCAACTTAGAGGAGAAAACATCTGCAGACTGTTATCTGTGCAATGCAATATCTTGAGGGATATGAAGCATTCCAGAGAAATCAAGTACACCCTTTCCAGCTCCAGAAATCCCTGAGGAATGAGCCTTTTTATATTTGCCGTATCACTCTGAAAATCACTACCCAAGCTAAGCAAAATTTAGGTTAAAAAAATAATAATGAAAAAAGCACTTCATTCCAACAGAAATTTAAGGTACAAGTAGCTGGCAGGACAAAAGCTCTTACAGCTGGCTGGTACTTTGTCTTAATCTCCAGTGTCTGATGCCACTTCAGTTAAGAGAGAGGGACAAATTTGCAGATAATAGGGCTGGAGCCAAACTGACTATGCAAATCCTTACATTCCAGATACACATCACAGAATAGGCTCCCTTTTCAAGTCACACTTCAGATAAAAGCACAGAAGTGATCACAGCAGCTCAGACTAGGTGACCTCGCAGCTCAGCGCTTTAACACTGACAGTGTCCAAAAACAGATGCCTCGAGGAAAGCACAGGAACAGAGTGTGTGTGATAACCCTTCCTTAGCTTCCATCAACCTGCAGTTTGTCTCTCTTGAGAAAGCCAGCACCAAATCCCACAATAACTTTACTGAAACAGAGCTACCCTTTCAGAGGACAGCCAGCCCAGCCACCTGAACTGGTGGAGTTTGTGCCATCTCACAGAGCCAGGTTAACTCTCTCACAGTTACTGCTGTGCAAACATTTTCTGATTTACCTCCCCCAACATAACTTTAGAAGGAGTTGGTTACGGCTCTGCACAATTAGAAGGTGAGAACATCACTAGTTTTCCTTGCTCAATTGGATTTTTTTACTTTTTTATCTCATGGATTTTACCCGATAGATAAGCATGCACCAAAGACTTATCAATACTGGTGCCTACCTTGAACAGCTGGATATAATTAGTGGAGGGCAAAGGTTACTAGTGATAATTACATGTTGATTATATGACTAGACGAATACAATTCCTTTACAGCTATTTTTAAACCTTTTGCTTTAATTTCCTATTCTGTTTCTAATTTAATAGTTCACCTCAGTGTCTTAATTACTTTTTTTTTTTCTGTACAAACTAACAGATAGTTACTCGTGGATAAGTAAGTTGCCTCCAGCTACATACTGAAGTCACATACCAAGACAGAGGTCAACAGAAATTCTGAATATTTATGTGCTACACAAACTGCCTCAACTTCGATTTTGCGGTTCTAAAATATCAGCTCACTGCATACAAAAGATCTGTCTTAAATCAGATAGGAGTACACATTGTTTAATGGTACCAACAAAATGCATGATTAGGTATAGAAAAAAATTCACAGTGTACTAATATATAATTTATTCACACAGAAACTCTTTTCCTTGAAGTACTTCCACACTGACAGAAGTCATAGCACCCAAGAGCTGCAGACACTCAGCATTTTGGATATCAGTAACATGAACAAAATAAAAGATTCCGCGATGCCATATTCGGATTTGATATTAAGAAAAATATTTTCACTGAAAGGGTAGTTAAGTGTTGGAATGGGCTGCCCAGGGAAGTGGTGGAATCAAGTGGAAGTGTTCAAAAGGCGTGGAGATGTGGCATTTTGGATGACATGGTTTAGAGGCAGCCTAGACAGTGCTGAGTTGATGTTTGGACTCGATGAACTTCGAGATCTTTTCCATCCTGAAGGATTCTGTGATTCTATATGTAAAGCACCTCGGCAACAATTGCTCTGCTCTCCCAGAGAAATCAGGTTGTAAACAACGTCTTTTAAAGGTGGAATGTTGTAGAGAAAACGTTTTCATTCAAAAACTTAGGAGAAAGAGATCAGCAGAATCTGCTCCACACTCCTACAACCCCTGAACTTTAATTGCAACTAGAGACGCGCTAAAATGAACCGTTTATGTTGCACTTGAAAGCCCCCTGAATCTTACGGGATTTAGGCAATCGATGAAGTTTTCATATTGTAATAATAACGAGCCGAACCGCTAGGGAACACGAATGTACGCGCTGCGGGTTTCTGAGCGCCTATTCCCTGTGCTACGGCCACCGAGTAACCTCCTCCATGGCTGAAGCACCCAGCCATGGCTGAATCTCCGGGGAAAATCATGGAGGAGATCCTCGGCCCGTCACAGGCCGGGGTTCTCCGCCTCGCCCGAGCTGCTCTGGGCGGGCAGGGCTAGCGGCTCTCGAGGGAGAGAGCTGGCTAAAAGCATTTTAAGGGGGCATTAGCGCCAGAGAGCGGTACGGGAAGGGAACACAGGCCGGCCGCGGACAGGGCGGGAGAGGCGCGGAGGGAACGGACGGCCCGCCCCGGAGGCTGGGGGGCTGCGAGGGACGGAGACGTGGTGCTCCGGGAAGCGCTGCGCTGGACGCGCGGGGGCCAACCCGCCTCGGGCAGGAAGCCCTGCCTCCCAGCCCCGCCGAGTTCCCCGCCTCGGTTCGGCGGCCCGCTCACTGTTCTCCTCCCTTTTCCGCCCAGGAGGAGTCGGAGCGGACTGTGAGTGAAAATGACTTAGGGCTGACTGAGGAGCTACTCTACAGCGAAGCGGCGCCATCTTGCAATACGGACGAAAAGCTGTGGCGGGCGCCATTTTGCATTTGGCCGAGACATGGGAAGCGCCGTATTACATTTCGCCTCCTGGGCGCCGCCATTTTAGGTTACGGCAGAGCCTCCGCCTTCGCAAGAGCAACCTCATTGGGCGCCGCCATTTTGGCTTACGAACAAGACGGCGACCCGCAGGGGTCCTCACCCCTCCCTTCCTCTCTTTAGGTGCCTTCATAAAATGCCCGTCGAGAATCCCCTCTTTTTTCGCCCCGCTCCCAAGATGGCGTCGATGCGGGAGAGCGACACCGGCCTGTGGCTGCACAACAAACTGGGCTCTACGGACGAGCTGTGGGCGCCGCCGAGCATCGCCTCGCTGCTCACGGCCTCGGTCATCGACAACATCCGCCTCTGTTTCCACGGCCTTTCCTCGGCCGTCAAGCTTAAGCTGCTCCTGGGGATGCTGCACCTGCCCCGCCGGGCGGTGGATGAGGTGAGAGCCGGGTGGGAGTTGCAGCGAAGCGGGGCGCGCGTGTGTGTGTGTGAGTGTGTGAGGGGGAGAGGTCGGAGATGGCGTGAGGGGAGAAGGGGGGCAGTGCCAGCACCACCTCCCCCGCCCGCCCTTTTTTTTTTCCACTTCGGAGGCTGCGGGGAGGGGGGGACCCCGGGCTGCCCGCGGGGCGAAGCCGAGCGGCCGCAGCCCCTCAGGGCAGGGGCGTGTGGTAGGGCCGGTCCCCACAGCCATCCCGGCCTCTCCCTCTCTCAGCCTTCCTTGAACGGGCAAGAATAAGTGAAGACTCGGTCCTCGGTGTGCAGAAAAGCGCCCAGATTCCCCGTGATAAGGGAGTGAGTGGAGCGGGAGCTTTGCTGCCGCTCCTCCTCTTCCTGCTCTTAGGGGATTCCCTGGTTGGCACTAGCCTTTTGAAAGCAGTTTGGACATGAAACGCGTTGTGTGGCCCACAGGGACTCTTTGTAGGGCTGTGTTTTGGGTGCCTTGTAGGGAAGAGGGCTTTTCTGAGGCAGTGGTTGTACCACGGCTAGGACAGAGGCAGGACCATTTAGGAGCAGTCGTGTGTGTTCAGCTTCCTCCGCTCTTTCCTCAGTACTGGCAGCTGTGTAGGTGTCACAAGTCGAGCATCTCGGCTTTAGGAAGGACAGCAGCAAGTGCTGAAACTTTGGGAGTGGAAGATCTGGGGTCTGCACTGGGCAGTGCTTTTCCCCACCCTCCTGCAGTCAGGTCTTGACTGGGGAAAATTGCTGTGCTTTTTGTTTGCCTCTCTGTACCTTTCTGGGAGCAGCTGGTGCTTTCCTCTGTCGTCCTACCCCAGCTAATAAACTGGCTGGCTCGAGTCTGAGCTGCCTCTGCAGGCTTTTTCACTTGGCCCTGGACCATACATCATCTGCACCTGGCTTATTCTTACCAGTAGGCAGCTATTGATATTTGGGGCAATAGCTGGAGAATGTCTGGAAATCTTAAGTCTCTTCAGCCAGATTGAAGGAATTCCTCTCTTTCTTCCATCATGTAAAGTAGTATTTCCTGGTAACAATCACGGAAGTGGTGTGTAGTGAGTTTTCACCCTCCTGTGTAGAGTATCCTCAGCTGTGCTTTCACCAGTCTCTTTCTTGGCTAAGACACAGCTGCTTCTTAAGCTTAATATACATATATACCAGGCAGGGTGTGGTATGTAACTTGGATTGTTGTCTGCTCAGCTTTTGTGCACTTCTAGGCTGAAAATGGGCAAGCATCACCTCTAAGCAATAATTTAGTGTATGTCAGTATTTGTCTTGCCACATGCATCTGTATGATTCTTCGCTGTTACACTGGTGTCGCTTAAAAAAAAATTCTTGTTCAGCATGTTTATGCTAGTTCTTAAAACATGATACTCATGTGTAGTGCCTGTCCAGTGAACAAGCTGTCATCCTTGTGTGAGATAAATGGGGTCGTGTTCTGGACAAACAAAATAATCAAGGCCAGAAAGGGGGATGGGAGCTTGTGTGAACTTGTGAGTTTGCAAAATTCTTGTGAACTTAGTATGAAAATCCAAGTAGCCTGGAAGAAATTAGTATTGCAGGGTTTGGAAAAATCAGTGGTGGTTTTAGATTGAAAAGAGCTTCAAAAAGCTTAGGGACCTTCATAAATAGCACTCATGGCAACTCTTTGAGGGAGCATGATTCAAGCAAACTGAAATAATTTGTTGAAATGCTTCAAGAGTGTTCACTAGGTGAATGTTTTAGACCAAACCCGAGGAAGATGGCAGCCAGCAGCTTTCCTGGGTCTGTGCTTGTGTTAGCCATGGAGATCAAGTGTATGTAAAGGAAAGCAAGTCTGTCAGTCAGCCAGTGTGCCTTTCACTGTGTACTTAAAGTGATCAGTTGTGTTCCAAATGTAAAGCTCTTGTTACTGCTCTAACAAAATATTGTGGGATTTTTCAGTTCAGTAGAGTTCATGAATTCAATCATAAGTTTAATCTTTCACTGTAAACTGATGATGCTTGGTTGAGATCTACCCTTAGCATCTTTAATTATTTCAGGAATCTGTGATTTCTTTTTCCTTAAACTGGGAGAAGGGCCTTAAAAAAAAGGTTAAAAATAGAAAAATTCCTGAGCCAGAAACCCTTAACACTGCTGGTAGGCCTACTATTATCATTACAGGCTTCCTTCTATAGATGGTATAAATAGCTGATGTAACCAAACTGCTGACAGAAAAGACTGTTGTCTTATCAGATGCTCATCGTTTGTGGTTAGTTTGCTAAGATACTTTTATTTGTGCAGATCTGTCACCTAACTTACTGTCAAGAATTTTGGTGTTTCAATTTGCATGGCGTACCTTGCACACAATATCCAGAAAGTAGATAAATACGTCCGTGTCCAGAAGGGCTGTGCTGTGCACATCTCTGCAGCAGCCTTTGCTTGTGTGTTGGGGAGTGCTGGGAGCGGTGCCTTCCTGCCAGGACGGGGTTGCTGTAGCTGCCTGGAAGTGAATTTGTCACTTGGAAATCACCCCCATGGCTGAAAATGATTAAACTTAACTGTGAGAATACTCAATTGTTCTCTTTTTAAGGTCGTGTGTCCTTCCCATGCCATGTGCCAGTCTGTATCAATTGTGTGTGAGACACTGAGATGGCACCTGGAAGCTTAATTGTATTGGAAAATATATTGCATCAGCTTTGTAAAGCTTTGGGAATGTCTAGAGCAGCTACAGAATATGTTCCACGTTAAAAGATATTTCCCTCTCTAGATAACAGATTCAGCTGAGTTATTTTCTCTTCAAATTTTTTTTTTCTGTATAGTAGCATTTTCACAAAAGCTTAGAATAACACAAGAAACCATTTGGGAGCAGACATTTGAGTAAAAAGCAATGTGGGAATCAAGGAAACCGGTGGTATTTGGTTTAGAAGGGATTTAATTGCTCCTGGTCCTTTCTAAGTCTCTGTGAAAGCTTCAGTCTAGACAAGGAATCTTCAGTGAGCTCTCTTGAAAGCTCAGTCCTTCACTTAAGTGGTTTTATATGTAATATCCTTCAATTTTCATAATGTTTTCATTCAACACTCCAAATACTATATAGATGTAAGTGACTTAATCCTCCTAATATTCTTGTGGGACAGGTAATAAACCTAATTTTTTATCATGCTGTGAACCTCATTACTGCATGTTTGTTCCTGCTGGCTAATAAGAATAATTGGCTCTCATTTTAAGTTTTGTTTTGTACGCAGTTATCAAAAATTCCTTCCCCACTGTAATTCTCTGGGCAGAACTAGCAAAGTCTTGAATCTTATGGCTTTTCATCTGCTAATTTTTTTTCTAGATAATTGCACTTATTTGAAATGGTGCCTAAAGCTCAGTGTAGTGCTGACCACAGTTTCAGTTGTGAATTTGGCAGAACTGTTATTTCTGTTTATTTTGCATATCATAATCTTGTTACCCTGATTCGCGATGGCAAGTACAAGTTTTATTTTTATGCCAATGTTAAATTTATTTGTTCAGGGTTAGACTGTGATGTTACAATCAAGTCTGGAGCAAGGACTGTACTTTTGTGCTCTCTGAATTATCTTGAGAGGAAGATCCCTATCCCAGCAGGAACCTGCCTGTTTATCACAGTAGAAATCAGAACTGTTTCTTTCTGCTGGCCTGTGTGCACCAGGAGCCATCTGTGCAGGGAAGTGGGAATTGTGGAGTGTGGGTGCAAAGGAGTAAGAGGGGACATGACACTTGCATTTCCCTCTGTATTGAGAACACACAGGCTGCTGAGCACCTCTCTGGCCTGCCCTTAGAGCTCATAATTGTTCTGTGATGTAAAATGGTATATTTTAATCCAATACTTCTCCTGGCCACTTCAGCTCTTTTTCAAAATGTGAACCACATACAATAGTGGTATTGACCCATCCTGGGTTTGTATTGTGTAAATATTAATACTGTGTTTTTTATCCAGTGCTTTTAGTTTAATGAAAATGCTCTATAATGATAATGCAGCTACCTATTTAAAATACCATCTTTCCTATAGCCTCAGAAGGATTAAAGCTGCATTTGGTTTATTAGCCAACTGTTGATGCAGTTGTCTTGAAGTATTGTCATACACATTAATTTAGGCAGAGTATAAGGTAAATGAATGGGAATTCTTTGCAAGTAGTCATCTTGGAGCTGTCATGTTGTATGTTACTAGTTACATTTCCTTTTTAATAGCTTCCCACAGTCCTGTTTGTCCTTCCAGCACAGCCATTATTAATCTGCCTTTGTCTCTGTTCCCAGACACTTCCCACCCTGCCTGATGGCTACTGGCTAGATGTTTCCAGCCTATGCTTTTTCTTGTGTGCTAGCAGGCTGAGAAAAACACTTAAGATCCCTAAGTTTTAGATGAGAATGACATTGGAACATGTTACATTAGATCTTGACATCCATACTTCGCAAGATGCTGGTTGGAGCTGATGGGAGGCTTACGGACCCAGTGCTGCAATCATAGGCAGTTAAGAATTTGCCATTCCTGTGCTCTGTAAAGTAACAGAAAAACTGTATGTAGGATTCCCCGACGAGTTGCATTTCATGCATTCTCAAACCATAAATGAAATGGTTTCTTTTCAGCTGGCAGTGAAGTGGGAACATGTATTTAAATTGCCATTTCAAGACAAACCTGAGTCAAAACTTGAATCCAGGCTTGTTAAATGCAAAGCTATATTCAGGCAAGGTCCCTGGTTAGCTCGCAGTACTTGTTAGTGTGCTTTGCTTCCCTGTGTGTGATAGTGACTGCTCTTCCACCACGTTCTTCCTTTCATTTCTTTCATTTCCTTTTGATAATGTTATTTGCCCAGTTCCAGGCAAACAAATTGTTTCAGGGCTCCTTTCTTGAAGGAACCAAAAGCTTGTAAAGCAGTGGGTTTTGGCATAAATAGGCTGCCTGAACTTTAGCCCTGAGAGCAGAGGAGATGCAACGTGCCCAGACCAGAGCTCTACAGGAACTTTCATAGTATAGCATGTAGCTCTGTGAATTTTTGGTACAGATAGTTTTGTGAAGTAAATATGAAAGGTAAATTGTGAGCATGGCAAGAGACATTTTTCCTCTAGATATTGCCTGACTTTGCTTTGATGAAAGAAATTACATTCTGTACAACTACCTGTGTTACTGGTGTCCACAGAAAAACTTGTAGAAGTTTTGAATTTGTCAGCTCTTCTGGGATGCTTTAGGTTTCCAGGTGTTTTGTGTAAATCAGTACCTTGATTCCTTTGAGATAGGTAAGAGAACAAAAGGCTTTGCTTTGATAGTGTTCACAGTCATCCTCATCCACCGTAGAAGTGACTTTTGTTCAGGAGTTGAGGGTTAGAATAGAGAGATGGGCAAAGTGTGTGGAGGTTCGGATGGAGTTACATTTACTGAGAAGAAATCAGCGACGGAGAACAGCAAAGACCAGAACCTCAGAAATTGATTTTTTCCACTGGGTCAGTGCTGGTTAAATTTGACAGCACATCAAAGAGTGTGTGGTCTTGGTTATGTGCTCAGTTAAACCAAAGCAAATCAGTGGCACTGCTGAAGATGGGAACTGGCCCATGTAGTGTCTTCTTCCTGCTCCCTTCTTTGTGGGTCTGGTGTTTGGTCTGGTTCTGGTCGAGCTTAAAGCTGCAGAGATGCTCATTTTGGGTCAGATGGACTGATACAGTTTTTGTTTCACAAGCACGTAATGTGTGAGCCCTCAAACATGCTGGGGGTAAAGGACAAACTGGCTCTGTAGTGGACTTGTAAACCCTTCCAGAGTGAGAGGGCAATAACATTGTGTGGATGAAAGGACTTGAGAAATGTCAATGTTTGTTCGCCTCTGAGCTTTAAAAGTGGATGGGAGAGGAATGGGGAACAGAAATTTAACTTTTATTTCTTGTATTTAGAGTTTTATGCATAGAGTAAGCTTATTTTATTAAACCTTTTCATCTAAGAGTGCTTTAAATAAAGAGAAAGAAATACAGCATAAAGGTGAAGATGAGTCTCTTGCTTGTCTTCCTGTGTTCAGAAACATGACTGTAACTAAGCTATATGTGCCACAGTGGGTGGTGAAAAATCAAAATTCATGTATTTCCTTATACTTGTACATTCTGCAGTGTTAATACAGTGCAGATAGAGTATGGTAAACTACTTCATGTGACTTTACTGTGGTGTTTTGTGGCATGTTAGTCACACAGAATATCTCAAACATCTTAGTTCTCTGAAGCTAATGCCGTCATGCTTCCATGAAAATTTACTTAGAAAAAAAATAGTATTCAGTCTTTGGGGTTTTATACTTGTGAATGAAGTAAACCCCTGCCTGTAGTCACCTTGATTTTCATGTCATAGTGCCAACATATATGTTGGTCATTAAAAAAAAAAAAAAAAACCTGTTACAATGAAACTTAAAATTTATTTCATGTGTTATTTTTCATTTTTCAAAATAGAAAAATAACTTTCTTCTGACTATGGAAACTTTGGATAGATGGAAAATCTTGTTACTTGTGGCATGTTAGAGGGCTGTGTTTACTTCTATGTATACATAATTTTTGTCAACACAGTATTGATTAGGCTATTTTGGCCTAAGCTAAAGTCATATTTTGAAGACAATTATCATGCAGATATAATCTGTCTGCATAATTATGCTGTAGGCTGGCAAGGGGCACATCTTCATTTAGATGCCTGTTCTAAATAACTTGTGTTCTATTTGTATATTCCTATCACTGACTAGAAGGTGTGGGTCCACAGGGAGTATGAGTGTAAAACAGAAGGAGCCAGTAATGTAAAAGTTTGGCTGCTGCTTTTAGTAAAAATGCCTAGTGCGAAACAACGTTTTGAGCTGCCAAAAGCTCAAAACAAACTTGCCTTAGATTGGCTGGAAGCTGTAGAAAAAACTTACCTTGTTTCATTCTTTGCTTGGTGCTAGAGTTAATGTATAACTGTGTGGAAACAGTTTCCCTTTTCCTTCCCCCCCAATAGTGAAACATTGTGCATGTTTGTGTCTGTTTAAAATAAATCCAACTAAAACCTGTTTAAAACTGTTTCCAATTGGTTGATTTTCTTTTTCTTTTTTTGTTAGATGAAAGGGGCACTGACTGAAATTATCCAGCTCGCTACCTTGGATTCAGACCCCTGGGTCTTAATGGTAGCTGATATTTTAAAATCCTTTCCAGATACTGGCTCCCTTAACCTTGATCTTGAAGAACAGAATCCCAATGTTCAAGATATTTTAGGAGAGCTTAGAGAGAAAGGTAAGCCTTTTCTGTTGGTGAAAATTGCAGGAACGTGGTGCCTTTTTTTAGGAATAACCTGTCATTTCACAGGCAGCCTTGCTGTCTTAACACTAGCGATAGAAGAACAAGCACTGTCTTGTCTCTGAACTACCACAGTTCATGACCTGGAATGTTACTGGACTGGGAACTGTGGTATTTGAGGAATGGTAGCTTCTTAAATTATGTTTTCACATATCATCAGAATTTAATGTCAGCTACTGCCTGGAGTGTGAAGGGCAGCACAGAAGTTTGTGTGGATTCATTAGTATCTCAGACCGGCTGTGCTGCAGCTTGGTCAGTTGAGGCTTTTTCTATGTTTCTCTGTCTCCCATCTGTGGTACCAAGACAACAGCGAGTGTCTGTCTTGTGTGGAAGCACCACCACTGTCCTGGGCAGGGGCTGCCTCTGCTGGACGTGTCTGGACAGCAGGTGAAGGGTGCTGGAGGGAGACTGATCTCGGGAAGAGATGTGCTGCTGGTGGCCAAGTAGATACAGATTGCCCAGCAGCTGAAAATATGGGGTCAGGCACTTGCACAGTTGCTGCTTCAAACAGTAAATGGTGATGCAAATCTACTCCTGCTTCAGTGGGTTTATTTTAGCACATTGTCTAGAAAAAGCCCTCAGGCATCCCTGGACAGACACCATCTCGGGCTGGAGATTGCAGCAGAACAATAATTAAATGACTTGGAGATGGAAACACTTTGTTGTCTTTCTATAAACAAATGATCATTTGTTTGTCCACGCTTGTGGTTTGAATTTTCATTCAGTAGTTTGATTTTCATGTGTCATTTTTAAGGAATCTTGGAATTCTTTTTTTTTTCTTTTTTTGACAATAGTAGCATATTTAAGGTACCTGTGATTTGACTGGGTACAATTAAAATGGAAGCTTTTATGAACCTAATGGGAAAAACAAACATACTAATAACCGGTTATATATTGTGTAATAATTGGAACTAAATTACTCTTGGTGTTTATACAAGTAATCTAAAATTTAAAACCACCTGTACAGTCTAGCTGTAAAATGTTTTGTCATTAGCTGTCAAAGAGGTGCTAATACCCCTGTGTACTGTGTTAACTCTTTATGCAGTAAGTGAATGTGAAACTTCAGCTATGTTGCCGCTGGAATGCCAATACTTAAACAAAAATGCCTTGACAACACTCGCTGGGCCACTTACTCCCCCAGTGAAACATTTCCAGCTGAAAAGGAAACCTAAAAGTGCCACTCTCAGAGCTGAACTCTTGCAGAAGTGTAAGTACTGTTAAATTGTGTACAAATTAAATGGCGAAAGGAAGAGTTATATTCGGTGTATCCAGTCTTATTCTCCAGAATGGTGATACACAATATAATTTTCTGTTATAAGAGCTTTCCTGGATGAGGATGGACTGATATGTGGAAGAGCAGGTGCAAGTCATTCCAGCCAGGATTGCATTAAAATGTTAATCTTGATTTAAATGCTGTTCAGATTTCAAGGCATACAAAGAGCTGTAGCTTTTTAAAGCACAAATAGGTCCTCTCCTGGGTATATGCAACAGCCAGTTGGGAAAACTTCTGAGGGACAGCTTTGGTTAAAGCTCCTGAAACAAAAGTAAAATGAAAACAGTTTATTTTGCCATGTGCTTTTAGAGCAGGGAGCAAGAGCTGCCAATTAATGCTTTCTTTCACTCAGTATGGCTGTATAGGGTGTAAAAACCAAGAGGGTTTTCTCTTAACAAAAGGCAGCATATATGTACATGTATGTATTGGTAGCTGTGTACATGTATGTCTTGGTTGAACTAAGTGATCTTAAAATAGTTTACTGCAGCTGCTGTTTTGTTGCAGCAGCTTGCTGCTTTCTTGCATGTAACTTGAATTGGCCTGGCTAAATACAAAACCTGTAACTTTTCATAATGTGCCATGTAACTTTTAAAAATTATTTTAATTTCTATTGAGTAAATTGCCTATTCTGGTAATTTCTTTTAGCTTAGGTCACCTTGTCCATTGCATAGTTGTATTGGTTTTTCATTTTCTTCTAATACTGTGCTTACTTCACATAAATGACCTGGGTTTTAATTAAAATATAATTCTTTCTTTGGTGCTATTCCTATCTCTTTATTGGTTAATAACATTTTATGTAAGAAGCAATGTGTTGTATATTTTCAGCACAGGTCCTGTAATAACTAAAGCCATTTTTCCTTTTAGCAACAGAAACTGCACAACAGCTCAAGAAGACTGCAGGAGTGCCTTTCCATGCCAAAGGCAGGGGACTGGTCAAGAAGATAGATACAACAAGTATGGCTCACTTTCATCAGTTCTCAGAAAGAAAACCTAATAGAGTGGCCTTGATGAAGAATAAAATTACCATCTGTTTTTTACAAAAGCTTTTTTTTCTTTTTTTTTTTTTGAAGCAAAGGATTTCTCCCTTTCTGCCTCCCTCTCTCCTGATACTGAAATATTTCTCACATGTCTTGTCAGAAAGAACAACATTGTGTGGGGTTTTTTAAATGGCAAGTATATCTGCCATGCTTCTAAACTGTATGCAGCTAGATCATGCCTATAGACTTTGATAGGAATTTAATTTGCATCGCTCCAGGAATAACTCCTGACTAAGCCATGTTGCTCCTAAAGGGAGCAGTGTGGATCACAGTAGTCTGCTGTGCTCTTTGAAATGCTGCGAAGTAGACTGAAACTATCTTGTATTTGTATAATTCTGTCTGGAGAAGGAAGAGGGGACAGTGTGTTCTCTGCTGCCAAGGCTGAGCAGTGAATTCCACATGGTAAACGTGTGGAGTGATCCTTCAACGTTGTATTAATGCATTTCACCTGTTTGCTGAAGTTCCTGAACAGCTTGAATATTTCAATTAAGTTGTGAAAAGAGGGTTTAAAATGAGTTACATACTCTTAAGTCACTGCACAGGTATAACTTTCCTGGCCACCAGTGATGCTGAGGTGTGAACTTTTGAGTGATTTCTTGGTGTTGTGGCTAGAAGCTGTGATGCACTTTGTGTCGATGCTTTTTAAGATGTGGCTTTGAGGGCCAAAGTTTATGCAGAAAATGCAAAAGGTCTAGTTGTAATTTGAACTAAAAGGACTGTTAGTTCTTGGCATTCTGTGTAGCTGTTGAATTACTAAAGCCAGTTCTTAGATCTGGCCTTTAGAGCCAGCTGGCCTCTAGAAACAGGAGTTGGGGACCTGCTGAGGTTTGCTCTGCTGAAAGGTACTCACATGGGTCAGAGCATTGTCCTGTGGTGAAAACATTTTCAGGGCAACGTTTAGAGGGATACAGAGTCTCTAAGCTCAAACTGAAGTTCTCTGTTTATCTTCAACTTACAGGGCATGATGAGATTGTGAGGAAGCTCAAAGACCTGATCGATCTGTATATGTGTCCCATATCTTTTAATAGCTAAGGGATTGCTGTTTAGTGGTAGCACTAGGTGTGAGGTAGAGGGGCAGCTTCACAGAGCTGGGAGGAAACAGATGCTTACAGGTGTAGCTGGTGGTACTGAGTGTTCTCTTTGCACTGTAGACCCAGACTGGGTCCTCCTCAGTGTGCGAACAGCAGCTCTAGGATTTCGCACCCCTGGAGGAGGCAGTAACTTACCCTTGCAGTAGGTCATGAGCCCTTAGCCCTGCAGAAGCTTGGCTAAAATTTTTGGTTAAATACAGTTTTACCAAGTAATTAGATGGTGAAAATGAAAGAGCAACTTTGACCATAATTGGATTCAAAAGATTTATGTCCTACACGATTTTACATGTTCAGAGTTTAGTTTTTACAAGTAAGGAGAGCATCTGTGTGTATAGGAAAAGTAGATTTTGTTAGCAGTGCACCTGATTGGTTACTTCATGTAGAATGGGGTTGCAACCACTGGTCAGAGATTGGCTTTTACTCCTTCTTTGAAGAGTAAAACATGACCTTTGAGGGACTTGTAGTGTTATAGCCAAGTCCACATTATAAACATTTTAATTTAAAGGGCAGGTAGTGTGTCCATTAAGAAGAAGGAGAGCTGAAGAACTCGTTAAAACATTTTTCATAACCAGTTAAACACATATTTCAGTTGTTGTTTTCTTTGCTCTTCCCTAAGCACCACTCAAAGGAATACCAAAACAAGCTCCCTTCAGGAGTACTTCAGCACCCAGTGTTTTTAGTCCCTCTGGAAACAGAACTCCTATTCCTCCTTCAAGAACACCTTTGCGCAAAGAAAGAGGAGTAAAGGTAGGTGCACTCCTTGTTTTTCTGCTCAGTTCTCTCACCTAAAGTGAATTTCTGCTGCTGCTTTGAATCAATATATTCAAGGAAAAAAACTGAGGATTATATTTAGATATAAACTACATAGATGTAACAATGATTATTAAGTTCTCTGTGGTCTTCCCTTTTAGCTTCTAGATATCTCTGAGCTGGATATGGTAGGTGCTGGTCGTGAAGCAAAGAGAAGAAGAAAGACATTAGGTTGGTACAGCATTCTACTTACAAAGGTTGTCAGTACACCTGCAAATAGGATCAAGATTTGTAGTACCATTTTGTTCTTAATCTGCTAAAGCTTAGCCTGAGCTAAACTTCAAAACATGAGGAGATGTGATACCAACCAACCCAAACAGGTTTTAAGGGAGGATTTTCACTTGTTTCAGTGCTCCTACTCATATTGCCCTGGCCTAGGTAATATTACTCAATCATGTGAAAGGATTGAGCCAATCATTTGTGCTTTGGGCAGCCCATAGGTGTGTGAGTGCTTCAGTACTGGAATATTCCTGAGTTATTTTCATATGCTCGCTTCTACTGGCTATATGGCCATGTAAATTAGGTGAAAATAATGTTGCAAAAATTTGTAGCACTTTCCAAAATTTTGACTGAGACCATATCAAAAAGATACACTATGCTGCGTATTTGTCCCAAAACAGCTTTTTTGTATTTGTCACCAAAAAAGAATACCACCTCACAACAAAACCATAATTGCAATTAAAATGTTGCTTGGTCTTTCATCCTTTCTAGTATCAGATTACTCAGTTACTGTATCCTGTACATTGTGGTTCAGTTCTTTATTGAGTTCATTATAAAACTGTGTTTGGAGATTACTGTATCTATTTCAGCATACACCTCTTCAAGCGTGTTTTAGTATACTTTGAGAAATGCATTTTTATATCTTTATTTAAAAAGTATATTCAGTATTTCTGAAAAAACTTTTGGACTCCCTTCTGTTTTTATGCAATAGATACGGAAGTTGTGGAAAAACAAGCCAAAGAAGAAACAGTAGTAGAAAATGCTACCCCAGATTATGCTGCTGGCCTTGTGTCTACACAGGTAAAACCCAGCAAAATCAATCAAACAAAAACCAACCAGTCAAGAAAAAAAGAAAGATAGTCTTGGCATGTGCTGTTCTAAACCACTTAAACATTGTAATGGTATTTTACTTACTTGTTGAAACGTGTCTCTTTATGTAAAAATTTTTACATAATTTTTTCAAAATTCCATTGTATTTTCACCAAAGAAAAAGGAAACCTCTTGCTAGAAGGTGTTCAGTCAGGGAGAGGGAGAACAAGTCATGTTTAGGTTTTTTTCCTCCTATTTCAGATACAGCATATTGGAAACCATGGTGCAGCTTTGTTTTCTCAGTCAGGATGTAGGTTCTACAGGACTGTTGTGTCCTGCCCTTACTTTTGAGTGGGAAACTGTCTGTTGGGCATGTGTGACAAGCCAAGGCCACATACAGGCAGATAGATCTTGGTAGGCCAGAGTCAGGAGTGCAGGTCATTGCCTCTCTTTCTGCAGAGTGCTAAGAAAATTTTTGTTTTAGCAAGTTCCACATTTTACAGACTGTCCATATTTTATATAGTAGGGCTACCTTAAATGATCTGTCAGACTTACTCCCCCCAAAACTTCTTTCCTCTCACCACCTTAGGTTCACAGGGCTGGATCAGGCAGTGAAATCATCAACCGTGCTGCTGTCTTTATGCTGTGTATGCAGTGTCATGCATAATTAAGTACAAAATGAGGCTTTTTTTGTAGGCTCATCATCCTAGGTGGCATCAGTCATGTTGGTGTTGACTGCCTGTTTCAGTGGGAGTGGTGTTTTTGCCTGTGCTGTTACTGCTGCCTTCAGCTTGTCTGTGTCCCAGAGGCCTTTGTGTTCTCCTGGGTGATACCTAGCAGGCCTTATGCCCATGGATGAACATGGTTCTGCTTGCTAATGGTGAAAAGCATGTTTCCTCTGGCAGATCACTTAATCCTAGAGTGTAATTCTTCATAGAGTGCCATCTGCACAAATTTCTAATGTTTGGAGTAGAAAGTTAGTGTTGAACAGGTTGTTAGGTAGGACTCCTAACACTGCAGAGTCTGCAGTTAAGTTCCCAAAAGGAGTATCTTAGTAAAACTAATGTTGAAGTTGTATTTAAAATGCAGAAACAGCCCGTGAATACTTGCAGTGTGGCTTTAATACTTTCTTTTCTGTTCTGTAGAAACTTGGCTCGTTGAACAACGAGCCTGCACTACCTTCTACAAGTTATTTACCTGCTACCCCCAGTGTGGTGCCGTCTTCCTCCTATATCCCAAGCTCTGAAACACAGCCAGGTAACAGACACTTCTTTACTCTTGGGACCTGATAGCTCCAACTCTGTACAGTTTTACTGTCTGGCTGCTCTTGTATTTACAAACCTACTGTCCCTCGACTTGAGTGAAACTGCACCTTAGCAAAGTAAAATCCATTGCAAGACTCCAGCCTTTGAGTTTGGGGAAACCAGACATATCATTTAACCTAAGTAAAGAACATAATTGTTGGCTCTAAATTTTTAAGAGTGACTACTAGGTAAGTCAAGTAAGTGAAACGATTTCCTGGTTTGTTTTTTTTTCCTTACACAGTAAGAGAAAATCCAGCTTTTGTAATCCCCAAAGAGTAATCAGTTTAAGTCTGAAGTATATATTCCATGCACACACATGGTAGCACATACAAAACAGTTGCTTTAAGAAGTCAGTTTTATTTCTAGAGGGAAGTGTAAATTACCTTTCAGTTTGGGATTAAGCCATCCATTTTTCTTCTACCTTTGTATAATAAAGATAATAGCTGACCTGCTGCATATTTTGAAAAGTGCTGTTATTTTCAGTTCTAGAAAATTGCCAATAATAAAAAAATACTTTGTACAAATCCTTTTTTCCTACACTATTATTTTAACCAACTTGATTTTATTTTTCCTTCCCTGCTGTGTGTGAAGTCTTTAAAGGAATATGTCAGTTTGTGCAGAGGTCCGTGACTGGGATTCATTACCAGATCTGTCTGTTAACAGAGAACCAACATTTCAGTTTAATACATTATTTTTACTTTTGCTTGTTAGCTGTGGCATTTTGGGCATTATGGGATACTGCATATGCAAAACCCAGTGAATTAATTTGGCCCCAAAACAGTTCAGAATCTCTCTGAAGGTCTATGCACATCTTTCTCTGGCAGAAAATTGGCATCTCCAGAAGGAATGCAGCCAAGAACACATCAGTGTGTCAGCAGCTGTAGTACTGTTTTCCAGAGTAGTTGGCATGTGTTCAACAGCAGGAAAAGCCTAGTTTAAAATTCTCTATTCTCTGCTCTTTGCTTTAGGAGTATGGATTATTTAGGTTTTTTAATGGACCAGGAGCATAAAACTGTTTTCTTGATATAAGATGCACACAGAAGATCCACAAATTTGACCTCATATAATCTGAGGTTGCATAATTAAGACATTACTTCAGGAAAGTCAGTTATTCTGACCAGTAATGAAACTTGTACAAGAATAAGGAATAACTTATAGTTGCAATTGTTCATCCTCTCAATTGTTCCACATCTACTGAAAGATACCACTATTGCTAAAACCATTGCCATGTCTGTGCTAAGCTGGAGAATCATAGAAGTCTCATTTCCTAAAAGCTGATCTGAAGGGCACCAGCGTGGCTCTGATCCATGTCTGCCTTTAGTCTGCTGTGAACAGGTCAGCTTCAACCTCGTGAGGTTTGTGAAGGGTGCCTAAGCAGCTGTGCCTGTGGCCAAGAGCTGCCAGAGAACTTAGACAGAGTGTGCACTGGGTAATGACCACTGACTGGACACATGGTAACTTGCATGGTTAAGCTGCTGTGATTTCATGAGTTGCCTCCAATTGCAGCCAGGTTGGGAATAGTGTAACTTCCTTATTGCAGGTGAATGGATCAGCTTTGAGAAAGAACAGAGCTAAGCCTTGTCAAAGTTGTGGGGTTTTAACTTCTAGCAGTTAGTGTTTAAATAACAAGTGATTTGTGACATCTGTTAAAGTATATTCATATGTTTTCAGTATCTTAATGGCACTTCCTTTGAAAGCTGCCACTACGTTAGGTAAAAACTGATGAAATACTTTTGGACTTGCTCTGTATAATAGTACAGCAACAATCCTGGTAGGGTGAAAGTACAGTTGTTATAGCTATATAATCTGAAAAGTAAGAATGGCAGTTTCAGTTTAATAAATTGGATATCGATTAAACATAAAATTTGATGCTAAATGTAGTGTACCTATATTGAACAGCTAGTTATTCTGTTGTCTAATTATTTCTGAAGATAATTGAGTGGAAAGAGCATTAGCTCTTTTTCATATGGATCTTAGATGGCATGTTGAATTGTGGTGCTAAAATGGAATCATCAGAACTTTTAGTTCTCTTTAAAGGTTACTGGTGATGCTAATCCCTATTTGTGGATAATAATGTTTTTAATTATCCTGACTGGTTTTTGCAGCTGGCTCTGCACGAGAGGCCTTGCAGACCAACAGACAGACTGAAGAGCCTGCAGCTCCAAATGCTACTACAACTCTACCTGCACAGTTCAAACAAAGGACACCCATGTACAACAGTAACTCTAATCCCCCTGCAGCTACACCTACCTCACCCCTCACACCCACCACACCTCCTGCCATCTCCCCTGCAGCACAAGCACCCCAGGTGGCTCCCCAAACTCAGCAGCAGCCACCGCCGAAGAAAAGCCTCTCTCTCACAGTAAGTAAAACCGGGTTCTTTTAGACTGGTGGTTTTGATGTGGATTGGATCTCATTTATATGTTGGCATTTCTTGGCCCTTGGATCATGGAGTGGTTGAGGCTGCTTTTTTATAACTGAAGATTACAAAAATACTTTGTGGTTTACCACTGCTGTCTTAATGTTATTCACTACATTTTTAGTTGTGTGGTGTTAATGTTGCAGTAAGAGGTCATTGCTTAATGCTGTTTGTTGTGTAAAATAATGTGTTGCTCATTATATAGGATTTTGGGAGAAAGGTGAATTTCTTGCAGAAATTGCCCAGCCAATTGCACATTATATAAATTGCTTAAAATTGTCCTGAAATTGCTGTAGTAGGAGAAAATACATCAATAGATTGTTTTAAGGTAAAAGATTTTATTTATGATCCACCTCATCCCCCCATTACACAGTTTTCAAAGCCTGAGAGTGGGGATATATTTTGAAGTTTCTTATTCCTGGTATTTGGTATATATTATGTGCATGCTTGGCGTTTCAGTTCAAGATGCAACTGATCTGAAGTCTTTGCTATACACGTCTGTAAGCCTGGCTTGCAAGATCTAAACTTTAGCAAGCTGGGTGACTTCTTATCAGTACCTCTGCTGCATTTATTAAAGGAAAAGAAATCCTCTGAAATTATTGCAAGCCTGGGTTTGTTGGATTGTAGAGAAAGGATTATTTTCTTTTTTCCCTAATGTCATAAAGGACACAAAATTGATAACATGAACATCAAGCCTCTCACATGTTTCTGTAACCATTTGAATTTGGAGTGTTTTTTCCAATGTCCAGAGTTCAATTATCACTGGTGTGCATGTTAGGTATAAGTACTGTGGAGGGGAAGCCTTGAGGTTAAGATGCCTTTTTTTGTTAACATTTTGTAGGTCCTACAAACTTCCACGTTATTCTTTTATGCTCCTTTGTGGGTATTAATGTGGTCCTTGTTGGCAGAGTTTTTCTCAACTCAACAATTGACATTTGTTGTGTCTGTTGCAGAGGGAGCAAATGTATGCTGCACAGGAAATGTTCAAGACTGCAAACAAAGTTACAAGGCCAGAAAAGGCTCTCATACTTGGATTCATGGCAGGATCCAGAGGCATGTATTGATATTAATTTAGCTTGCTTCTGCATACACAAATCTGAAATACAGCCCAGTGTTTCTAAATATGCATGTGAGAGTGCATTGCTTTCACTTTGTATGTGCCGGATTTGTTGCTTTACATCATTTTATGAATTATAGTTCCAGCTACCTGGAAATGGGTCTTTAGGGTCTATTTCCACTAAGTCAACTGGTCTGTCAGAACAGCTGCTGACCACGATATAACTGAACTCGCTGTGGAATCATGGCTTAGGATTGAGGAGAAACAAGGCAGCTGGTAAGAAGTGAACAAAGTGGTTGGGTGCTACTGCTCTGCCTAGAGGACCAATGAATGTAAATTTTTTTGTGGCCAGTTGATGTACTAGCTGGGCAGTACAGAACCTCTTTGCTAATTCCTTGCTTTAGAAACTGGCAACTGCTGTCTCAGAGGCTTTAGATAACAACTGGTGCTGTGAATCACAGGGAGATAAGCTGTCTCATAGCTGGATCCTGTTATGTATTGGCCTTGATAGACCAAAGCTGTTTTACCTAGAAGATTATCGGATGTAAGATGAGAAGGGGCTTAAGAATCCTTAAATGAACTCCATCATCTGCACTAGCTCTGGTTTCTAATTTGGTATTTGGGGGCTCTGATAACCAGAGTCCTGCAGCCTAAGTGTGACTCATGCATTGGGAGTAATGCAATACACTAGTGAGGAAGGCCAGAGCAGAGTTATGGTGGTGATCCCTGAGCTTTAAGTTTGGTGCATCTTTCATTAATGATGGTGTTTTCAGTACTCAATGCTACTTCAAATTGCAGTAGGAGGCTGTACTTTAACATCTACATGGACAGCTTTTACTAATGCAAGGTAAAATACTATTTTGGAAGTGTGTGTGATATAGTAAAGTATATATTAATATGAATTCCTTCAATAATAATGTCAGCACCTTCTGAAGGTTGGATAAATAGCTACCAACTGATATTCTTGGGCATCATTCCAGTACCTTGAAGTGTAACATTTAAAACTTCTACTGGCATGGAACTGAGTCTGGGACAAGTGGTTTCAGTGAAGTTTTTTGGGCTTCCTTAACAGCTAAAAAGTCTTGAGGCATTTAACTACAAAATGTGTCCCAAGTAAAGTAACTCTGGTAGTTCAAGTTGACCAACTCCATTTAAATATAAGCTTCTCTTCTGACTCTTGAGGCAGAGAGAAATGACACTGGCAGGCTTTACTCCCTCTTTTTTAGTTCTTCCAATTACTTTAGCCTTCAGCTTCATCTTTTGGTGTCTGGTTTTGTTATTTTTAAAACTTGGTCTCAGGAGTATGGAGGGAGAAAAATCTTTGTCTGTGGTTTGCTCAGCTTTGGGTTTGAGAGTTGTTTGTGTTTTGGGTGGGTTTTTTTAAGCGTAAGGACCCCCTATCTTGTCTAATACACTGCTTAAATGTATAATGTGTTTCTCTCTTGTTTCTGCAGAGAATCCTTGCCAAGAGCAAGGTGACATCATCCAAATTAAACTCAGTGAACATACAGAAGATTTACCAAAGGCAGATGGCACTGGCAGCACCACTATGTTGGTTGACACAGTCTTTGAAATGAACTATGCTACTGGTGAATGGACCAGATTCAAGAAGTACAAACCTATAACTAATGTTTCCTAAGAGATGCAGCAGCAGCAGACTGGACCAAATCAAGCTTAGAGTCAACCAGCTCGTAGAGTATGTCAACTGTACAACATGACATTCATATGTACATTTCTTATTACCCTCCAGAGTAGAAGCTGTGCTCTTCAAGCAAACTGAGCTCAGTGAACACAGATGATGGTGTCAAACTTGCTTTATTATTTTTTTTTTTATTAATCTTGGGAGAGGGAAAGATAATCTTGACAAGGGGGGACATTGTTGGCGTGTTTTTGTTTCCCTGCAGTTCAGGATGCTGAAAAAGGAGATCACAGCTGAAAGGTTACAGATGGGAGCAGTTTACTGCTAAGTACCAGAAGAGAAGACTACTGCGCAGTCATTCATGGTTTACTGTTAACTGAGGGCACAGATCTTTATTGTAAAAACATTTTCTTTGGCAACATGAGTTCTGTCGTAAGAATGGATGTTTGAAGCACCACAGGTCGGTGCTTGATAATTTTGTATTTCAGCTGCAGTATAACTATTGCAGATGGTAGATGTCAGTGTCTAAAGGTACCCACTGTATGTTTAGCTTATTTATGCTTGGGTCATAGGATGAGATTGAGCAGCTTTGTTAACTCTATATTGTCAATGTACATGCCCAGCATGAGTTAATCTATATTTGGCATTATTTGAGGTAGACTGAAACTGAGTATCATAACTTTCTGAAGAAAAAAGCCCATCAAAATTATAAAAGTAACTGTGGCTTGTCGCTGCCTGGAAGTGATTGTTTCTTGCCATAGGAGTCTTGGGGTAGAAGTGATCTACGGCTCTTCCGTAACAAGCCCTTTGCACAGCATAACTTACCTGGAGGAAGGGCAACAACTACATGTCAAAACCAACTGGAGCTTAATTTAAAAATGGCCCTAGAAGTGGTTGAAACACATCTAAGTAGAAGAAGTAGTTTTGTTGTCTTGAGGCACTGTTAATGTATGGTTGAGCAGTTATAGAGTGTTTGATTGCCAAGCCCTGACCCAAAAAGTTTTGAATGACTGTAGCTGTGGTTCTTACCAGTGTAGTTTTATCAGTATAATTGCTAATGTGATCACAATTGCACTGGCATATAAATGTGCCTTGTACTTGTCCCCTGCTAGTAGAAGCACATTTTTATCTTTATAACTACATTCATACCACTGGTGTAATCTGGCTTTAATAGTACAAACAAAGCTGGCATTGACTGAGAGGATTTATGTACATAAGTCAGGATTCCTTCCTGGGAGACTTGGCTTCATCATTTGAAGGAGTCTTGGATTCAGTGTCTGGTTTCTGCCAGTACTTGTGTATGGAGCTGTGCTTGGTTGGGACTGCTGCTTAGAAGCAAGAAATACAAAGATGAGTAGCAGCGTGGTGATGTGTTGAGGAGGTATCTTGGGCTGACTTAGAGGTTCCTGTTGAAATAGAACTTTTTGGACAAAATGAGGCAATTTTTTTTAATTCCTTTTTTCTGAAAAGAAAGCAGACCAAATCCCATAGTACACTTGTATACTAATAAAGATATTTAGATGTTTGATTAGAGGTTTTTTTATTGGGGAATTTTTATTGCATTTTAATCTTAGTTTTTCAATCAAACTACCCAACAGGACAGGGCAAGTATAAATAATACTAAAAAAACACCCTGTATTCTACAGTGTTTTAAGATGTGACCAAAAGTGTAGATTTCTTAACTTTATTTAAGCAAATACACGGAATGTTCTAGCTCCTGTAACGGGCAGGGTATTTGATGGTAACTGCTGCTGTTACAGAGTGTTGTGCATGTTTTAGTGTGAAAGTCAATCACGTATAACTGGCACATTGGGGCTGTCCTCCCCAGAATTACTCATTTCAGAAACAACGTAGATTGTAATTTTGATTCCAGCTTTTCTTTTTAAACCGCTAGAAAACAGCTTGACAACTGAGGGTGAGTAGTGAGTTTTAGTTTTTAGGAGTTTAGTAGAATGTGTTATGGTTATAACTTATTTGGTTTTAGAGTGCTACACACTGAGGGCTAACGATAGGATATGAAATTATTCATCTTTTACACGAAAGGTTTAAAGAACAGTGACATTCCTTTCGTTGTCTGCATTCTGATTTTAGTTTCCTTGTGACAACGAGTTTTCTGTAAATGTGTATGATACTTCTGTCTTAACTGTTCCTGCTTGCTAGATGAGCTGCAAGTATCAGATACAGTTGTTAGGAATGAGCATTTAGAAAATTGCCTGGCTTGAGGGGCATGTACTGTCCTTGTAAACTGTTGATGCAAGACCTGTGCAGTTCAGTCGTGGTCAGGAGCTGCTGTGTGGTGGCTCTTTTGGCTTGCTTGAGATTAATGGTGGTCCCTCACTAAATTTTATGGGTCCACAGAAGTCTGCATTTCAAATCTGTGCTTTGGGTGGAGATAGCTGTCCCTCTGCTCTTCAAGAAGCCCTTCTAGAATGCAGTGGAGTCATTTGAGTGCAGTAGTATGTAGGAAGCTTAACCATGCTGCTGTTTGTAATTGCTGCATAATGCAGTTGGTTTCCAGGCTTGTTTCTCTAAAGTCAGTCATAGGCAATTAATGGAAATTTTACGTAGAACTATAGTATATTTTTAATTCCGTTACCTCGTTAGGATGAGACAATTTAACACTGCAAAAAAAATTTTTTTTAAAGTCATTCTATGACCCTCAACACAGAGCATTACTTCAACTTAATCTGTGAATCTAGAAGGTGTTTAAATGCCTAAAGAAAGGGAAGTTTCTGAAACATTGTTAAAATGATACAATAGAAGGATTAAAAACTATATGGAGTTATTTAGTTCAGCGTATGAAATAATCAAATCTGTGTTCTGAAAGTAGGAATCATGCCAGACAAATCAGAAAAGGCAACAAAACTTCAGTATTGAAATTCCAGTATATTCGAATTGTTACATACAGAACAAAATCTGGCCTTGGAACTTGATGTTTTTTGTCCTGAACGCTCAGTCACTTGGATGTGAAGCTGTTCAGTGAGGCTCAGTGTGTGCTGTAGGTTAAACAAAAGCATTTCTCTAGAATGACTTGCACATGTACTGAGTTGACCAGAGAAGTAATTCAGAGTTTTCTTAAAGCTTTGCTTTTGTCCTTTCCTCATCCCTTTATCCAAGCATGAAGTTTTAGGAAATAGCAAGCCCAAACTTTAGAACTTGGGGCTTGAACTGCATCTCATGAAGGGGGATGTCCCAGTCCCTCTTGCCCTTGCTTTTAGAGAAGCCCCTGTCTGTGCAAACCTGGGCATGATATGAATTATCTTCTTTGATTTGAGTATGAAATACTGGAGAAAACAGCAGTGAAAGGGGCTTGTGTTTTCCCTGTCTTGTCCAAACTTTGTTTTTAGGGGAGAAAGAGCACATTCATCTTACCCAGGGTTCTTCAACAACTTGTCCTGTAGTGAAGTGCTAGGTTTCTGAAGGCTCCATTTTCTTTCATGTGTGCTGTGAAGATCAGAAAGAGTGAAATGAGTGTAATGAGGAAAGGGAGCCCAAGAAGGGATGCTGAGCAAGAGTTCTGATCACAGATTCCATCTTTCTGTTCATTCTTGCGCGACTCTAATGCTATGTCGTTATCTCCATACAAACCAGTCTAGGCTTAGTACAGTTAACACTCTAGTATAGGGCTGGTATTTTGTGGGTTAACCTGATTTTCAGTGCTGGCTTTGCCATTTAATCTTTCAGTTCAATACCATAGGATCCTGGATACAGTGGGGAGGAGCCTTTGGTAGTTGCTTGACATCTCCATGTGGAATTGGTCACTTCTCTCACTAAGTTGTGTCAAAGTGCAGACCACTTGTCTAGATAAAATAATCCGGAGACTTTGACATCACACAGTTTAAGAGTGAATCACATTTGCATAGTAAGATCTGACTGGAAAAAAAAAAAAGACTAAAAAATGTTAAGCCAGAGCCCTCTGGGAGTCTGGTGCCTTTAACAAAAACTGTCATTTTCTAAAATGTCACATCTTAGAGCATAGCCCGTATGTTTTCTATTGGTTTTTGTTTGGGTTTGTTTTGTTTTTTTGGTTTTTTTGTACAGATGTAAATTCAAAATATTCTGTCTTTGGGTACGTATTTTCAGTGTAATACATTATGTATAATAAAAAATTTAGATTTTCTAAGGAAGTGGACTGATGCTTTTCTTAATAACCAAGTTGTTCATTGTACTAACAGTTAAATTGGTGTACCACCAGCCTGAGATCAAGCAGCCAAATTCCTGATAACGTGTATCTTTTCAGATTTGTGGCATTGTTTCTGTAGGTGCATTTCAAAGTTGACCAAAGGAGTTGGCATTTCAAAGCTGACCAGTGCTGATTTTGCTGGTTTAGGATATCTGTAGGTAGATTTACTGAAATACCTGCTCTTGGCTCTGTGTGGGTTCACTGGAAGCTGGTGAGCCCTGGGTGCTGTGTCTGCAGTGTGTGGATGTGCCTGTGCTGAAGCACTTGAGCCACAGCTGAGCTCTGATGGTGTGAGGAAGATCTGCCATGCCCAGGTTCTGTGGATGGGGTATAGAAGTGTGGAATAAACCCTGTTGTTCTTCAACGCTGCCTTTATCTGAATTGGAGCAATGGTGGCTTCTCTCAGTTTGAGTGTTGCAGAAGGTGAGTGTGTTTTGGGATTAGTGGTTTTTAGGGTGGGTTGTTGTGGGTTTTTAGAAACTGTTTTCATGCTCGTGTACTGTTCGTGGGCTCTGGTTCTGTGATAAGCATGAAGGTTTGTCTTACAGTGTTGTGTGGAGATGTGTGGCTGGCCTTACCCCAGTTTCTCTGTGTGCAGCTGTGTGCAATGGCTCTGTTCCACTTGCCTGTGCTGGGGTGGTGCCAGACATAGTCAGAAGTTTTTCTTTTCTGTGTCAGGTCGACCTTATCAAATAGCAAAGAAGGGAATTCTGTTCCAGGTCAGCTGCTCTGGTAGAATGCTTGGGACAAAGGCTTTGGGAGAGGTTGAGATGCACACTTCATTTGTTACTTCATAGGGAGCTTGCTCCCTGAGATTTCCTGGAGCCCTGATACACTGCACATGAACAGGGATGTGCCAGTTACCTGCCTGCTGAGGCTGGCCTGGGCAGAATCAGACCCAGCTGTTTTTAGCAATCTCTGTGCCACTGGACACTTAGGAGAGGCTTAGCTGGTACAAGGGTGTAGGGGATTTAATGTGTAGGACGTTGCTCTAGTGCTAACCCTTAAGACTGATGGACCAAACACTGACCTCTTCCAGACCTGGACAAACCCGTGCCAGATGCTGTCTGGTATTTAAAGTGCCTTCAGACAGAGCTTGAACATCTTGGACTCCACTCCTCTCCCTGCCATGCAGGTGTGTACAGGCTCTCCTGAGAGCAGGAAAGGGAAAATAAGGCAAGAAGCAAAACCTGACTGCCCAAAAGTAAATGAGGGAACTGTTTCCAGAACCTGCTGTGTTTCAAGACACTTGCATTGTAACATCCCTGGAATTGCTCAAGGACAGGTTGGATGGGACTTGGAGAAGTCTGGTCTAGTGGAAGGTGTCCTTGCCCATGGCAAGGGGTTGGAACTGAGTGATCTTTAAGGCCCCTTCCAACTGAAAACAATCTGGGATTCTGTGACCTGTTCCTGAGGAATGTGGGGAGATTCCTTTATTTGGCTCTCAGAATGTGGGTCCTGTGTAGTATTTGGCTTTATAATATATTTATTCCTTCTTGGCAGAAATTTAATGAAAACAGAAAGCTCCTGGTTGCTCTGAATGGTTGATTGAACCCCTCACTAGTATGTAAGCTTGGCTCTAGTGCTTGCCCCATCCATTTGGTGGTGCTGAAGTCCATAGTCTTTCTCCTTTTTCCTTTTCATCTTTCAATTAATTTTTTTTTTATTGGCTGTTTCCTGACATAGGAGAGTTGTCAGGGCAAGCTGCTCTTGGGCTAGAATTTTGTGATCTGCATTGATCCATAACTGTTGGCCAGGGATACTCAAGCTGTGCCTCAATGGAAGGTGTTTCCTCCTTCCCTCCCCCAAGTGCTGCAGGCATGAACAGCACAGGCAACACCCCCTGCACTTGTTCTGCTTAAAGCACCAGCTGGGTTTGACCCCTGTCCTTGGAGCTGACTGACACCCAGGACACACTGGTCCATTAAAGACCACCTTCTTAACTGATGGGGGACTAAACAAGAACTAAATGTTCTGTGCTGCTTGTAAGAAAATAAACTTCTGGCCTCTGTATATGGTTATGGTTGGCTAAACCATCAGATCCTTGCTGCAGTACACACCACCTTTCCTTTGGCTAGCTCTACTATATTTTTTAAATTATTCCTTCTAAACCCAGGCACAGAAGAAACACCTTTTTTAAAAAAAGAAGAGCTGTGATGTTTTTGCTTCAAAGTGACTGTAATAACTTTTATTTTTTACTTAAATTTCTCCAGCTCCCCCCTGTGGGTTTCGTTATTCCCCCCCACCCCCCACAACGGCCCCCGCTGCCGGAGGTTTCTGCCGGCGCAGTTTGGGAAGAGCGGCTCCCAAAGGCAGTTCTGAGGTGAGGCGGTTTGGGTGTCCCTGCCCGGTGCTGTGGTGCCATCGCGTGGCCGATCGCTCACGAAGGGGTTTCACCGTCAGGGCACAAGCCCCTGCCTGTTCCTTTGGGGACAGCGGTGGTGCTTTTTATTTTTCTTTTCCTCGCTTCTGTAGGAGTGTCTTGGTCCCCTCTTGGGCACAAAGCGGGGGCCAAGACACTGTTGACTGCTTGTTAGACCTGCATCCCTAAAGCCTGGATACCTGTCCTGTTTTATGGGAGTCAGTGGATATACCTTGGAATAACCTTGCCCTAAAGAGGGGTCTGGATTCGCTGTTGCTTCCCAACACAGCCCGTGGGGTGGTGCATCCCTGGGGGGGGATCAGGAGTGCTTCTGGTTTTTTGTCTGCAGAGGAGCCAAGTGATACCTGCGGCTGGTACCTCTTCTACACACACACCCAGGTTTGGGTAGGAATCACAACCTATATTGCTTGAAGAAAAGACTTTTCCAAGAAAAAGCCTCTGTCAGAATCCAGCTTGTGGTTTGCCTGAATATGTTGCTCTTTCCCAGCCCACCCCCAGTTTTTAGCTCAGCAGCAGGGTGAGGGTCAGCAACACTGCCAAAGGGCCACAGTCCTGTCAAATAGCTGGACACAGCACACCAAGCACCACCATTTTTCCTTGAGTCATGGGAACGGGACAGCTTTGCAGCACCTTGCCTACCCTGGAGAATGACAGCCATTTGCCACTCCAACAGGTGTCTGTTAGGCCTAGGACACCAACAGTGCAGTGGTGGATAGCCATGGAAAGTGCCAAAGAATACAAGAATAAAGTTATCTCAGTCCAGAGGAGGGCAGGTAAGATCCTCAGGGGCCTAGAGCACCTCTGCTGTGAGCACAGGCTCAGAGAATTGGGGTCGTTTAGCCTGGAGAAGGGAAGGCTTCAGGGAGATTTTACAGCGCCTTCTACTACCTCAAGGGGCTATAAGAGAGCTGGAGGAGGGACACAGGACAAGGGGGAATGGCGTTGAACTGAAAAGGGTATAGGATTAAATTAGTTATTAGGGGAAAAAAATCTTAACTGTGGGGATGGTGAGTCACTGGAAGTGGTTGCCCAGAGAAGCTGTAGCTGCCCCATCCCTGGAAGTGTTCAAAGTCAGGTCGGATCAATCTTGAAACAAGCTGGTCTAGTGGAAGGTGTCCCTATCCATGGCAGGGGGGTTGAAATGAGATGATTGATATTTAGCAGTACCTTTCAAGCCAGACCACTCTGCTCTCCTCTGCTTGTAGTTAATACCTTCCTGACCTTAAAGAGTCACCTGGTGACCTACTGTTTTCAGGCTGATGGATGTGACAGTCTGCTGCCAGCTCACGCATTCCTCACCTTTGCACTATCCCCACTGCAGGTGAGACCTCACCTGGGGATTTTCACCCCACGGCACTTAAAGTCACATCCCAGCTGACAAAAGCTGAGGCAGTGGTGGGTCACATGTGACACTGCAAAGAAGGCTGGTGTTTGAGACAGTCTTCCTGCTTGGCGTTTCTTATTAAGCAGGTAGCTCTCCTTGTAAGCAGGTCACTGGGATATCTTAACACTCAGGTGACTTGCAGGCAGTTAATGCAGAGCCCTGTGGTGATCCTTGGGTTTGTAAAGCCTGGGGAGCTCAGAAATCCAAGTCTTCCCTCAGCAGATGAAACCTCTAATGGCACATCCTTCGCTTGCTCAGGTTGGGTGGATTAGGGCAGCCTTGGACAAGAGCTGTCCTTTCCAGGCTGGGCTAGGGCAGGGAGTTGGCACAAACTGCTGGAGTGTCTGAACGGGATGCTGTGCTCTTGGGAGAAGTGTCACTGCTCCTGTCTCTGCCCTGTAAGCTCTGAGGGTGGAGGGCACTGTCTGTTTTGTTTGAGGACACAAGGTCTGCCAACTGTGAAAGAGCAACAGAACTGACAAGAACAGGGCCCTGTGCCAGCCTAGGGCATTGCTTTTGATAAACCATGACACTGCTTTTCATTCTCTGTGAACCAACTAGCAAAAGTGTTTAATCTCAATGGAGACAGGCCCAGGCAGGTCAGGAGTTTTTGAATTTGCCTGTTTGTACTTTTCTGCCCTGAAGTGGCATTAGTTTTTCCCCACTGGAAGTATATTTCCAGCTTGCCCAGTTGCTAAAATAGTTGAGAGGAAAGCAGCCTATCTCATCTCTCACCTGGGCTCTGAGGGCACAGGAAGGGCTTTAATGCACAATTTCCCTTCCTCTTCCATGTGTTGGGCTGAAACTCACTGTGAAAGTACTACCACATCCGGGGCTGAACTGCTTTTCCAGTGTGTACGTGAGTGCTATAGCTGCTCAGCAAATGTGTGACTTGGTTCTGGGACTGGAGAGTGTGGGAAAGCTCCCCACTAACCAGGGAGGTGCAGCTTGTGGGATGGAGGGAATGATCTGCTGCCAGCTTCCCTAGCAGGATAAATCTCACTGGGTAATTGCTGGCAGTGTTTCACCCATGCACAGAGCTGCTCCATCCTGCAAATGCTTCTCCTGCAGAAGTTGTCCCTCACTGCAGAGCCTCAGCCCACTGGAGAGTGGATGACCCTGCACAGGTCTGGGTGGAACAGGTTCTTTACACGGACTGAGATCAAACATCCTGTGCAGAGACTTGTAAAACCTGCCAAGCCAAGCAGAGCACTGTCACGCTGAGCTCTCCTGCCTGCAGGGAAGGGACAGCCCTCTACCCAGCCCTGCCTTGTCCAGAGCCACTGGCAGTCTCTGGGAGGGGCTGCCAGGGCCGAGTCCTTGGGCCTGATGTCTTGCTTGGGATCGCTTTGGCAGTCATCCGTTCATGTTAAGGTTCTGTCTGACAGTGCTGGAAGACAGCTGGTCACAGTCTGACCTGCACCCACCCAAACTGGTGATAGTGGAGGACACTGCCCTGTCTCTGTGCAGCTACCACGAAGCAGGATAGTTAGGCAGACTGTCACTGCCAGAGCCAGGAGGACAAGAAAGTGTCCCTGGTCCCAAACTAACCCCACCTGGGCCCCCGAGAGGAAAGCCTGAGGGTTTGTGTTAAAGCTAGTTTTGGCTCATCAAGTTGTGTCCTACTGAGGATCCTGGAGCACAACGGACACGAGCAGTGCATGACAGTGCCTGATCCCACTGAATGTGCAGCTGCTAGGGTTGCATGTGGAGCATCTGCAATCCTGTATCAGCAGCCCTCTGTTCCCTCAATTTGGGCAAAGATGTGACATGTGAGATGTGGCATTCAACTGAATGCTAAAGGAAATCCTCTCACACTAGGGGCTTGACAATGCTGATTGCTGTACAGCCGGGGTAAAGGGAAATGGGGGATTTTTCAAGGGCTGCAAGGTAAGGAAAACATGGGGACATCTGTGTCCTTAGGTGGCCCAGCAGGCAGTACAGACACTGGAACACATGGAAAATGGGGTGGGGCCTCATTAAACTTAATGCTCTCACCTCAAAATCATCGTCATCAGGATCTGTGAGCTTGATCCTGATAACAACTTGATGCATCCAGCTGGACACTGTGGGGGCAACTGGGAAGGGAGGGGGAGCGAAATGCTGGTTGGGAAAGCTCTGTGCTCACCAGAGGCTGTGTTCTGGTTACAGCCTGGTTGGCCTCAGTTAAAATGGGAACTCTTCTGCGGTTGTTTTTCTTGTTTCTCTTCTCTCAGGAAATCTTGTGTGTCTAAAAAATGAAATCCTCTCACTTGATGAGGTCATGGGGGGCTGGCCTACAGCCAGGCTGGGTTCCCTTTCCTCCCCGGGAGCCCATCTCTTCCTCCGGATCGCACCTCTCGCACGGATTTCTGCCGTTCTGTGTGGGGAGATCTGCTCCTCTGGGTGCCTGGTGTGTGCTCTGCTCTGAGGAGGCCGTGTCGTCTCAAGACCTGTTCCAGTCTCTGAATATAAACCCCCCTTTGTTGGGGAGAGGTTGACTTGACTGAGCCGCATGATCAGTCAGGTGACAAAATTGGGCACAAAAGCAGAGGAGAATGAGCAGCTGGGTGAGGGTATTAGCTGCTGATCTTGCCTCTTGACAGGCTGTGTTACTCCTCAGGGAAAAATGAGTGCCTGGCCCTGTCTGCTGTGGAGCTTAAGCATGGTGTGTTTAACAGGTAAGTCCTCCTGACAGAGGGTTTCTCTTCACTGGCTGAGTACGGAGGAGGGTAAAGCCATAATGGGACTGTGGGAGCCCTGGGCTTCACCAGTGTGGGCTGAGGCTGTGGGCAGGGCTGGCGGAAGGCAGGGAAATGTTGAAACACAGGCGGTGTTGAAGTGGGATGCATGCGGTAAATACAAAACTTTGCTTTTACAAGAAGAAAAGATAAAAAGGAGGAATAGTGCTGTATTACTCTGCATATTGAGGATTTGCAGAGGCTTTACCTTAAACTCCAAGGAGCAGGATACCTGTTGGTAGGCTGGGAAAGACCAGCTCTCTATCCTTCCTTGACATTCTCAAGGCTCTTGATCCTACCAAGGCATCACACGCAAAATAACAATCTTCAAGTTCCCCTGGAGATAATTTGGGTGATTCACAGTGTTCCTTAAAAAAAGAAAAAAAAAAAACAAACCAAAAAGCAATGGCTCTAAAAAGCAAAAATGCTGTTCCATGGCATAGACAGTGTAAGTGCAGGAGAGAAAATGGTTTGTCTGATGAAGCTGAAGTTGAGTACTGCTTTTTCACACCTGTGACTGATTATAACTGATAAAATACACAAAAAATTACTAATGAGCAATTTTTTTTCCCAGCCTGCTGACTTCTTTTTTCCCCCGGAAGTTGTTTAAATTATTAAGAAGTACTGGCTGCCAAAGGTTATTGATGGCTGCTGAAGTTTTGCAAACAACGCTACTACTTTTGGTAAACGTGTTGTGGAAAACTACTTTCCATTCTAAAAAATTCTTCTTAAGAACACCACTATTTGACCTTAAAACCAACCAACCAGTGAAACATATTCAACAAAAAAAAAACCCCAACAACAACAAAATTCATCCAGCTATGGACAGTCCAGGTTGTTGAAACCTTTGCAGTGTCTCTGGTTGGCAGAGTTGAGCTGCTGGGGACAGGAGGGAGCTGTGGAAAATCAGACTTTGATCTCAGGGGTCCTTCTGAAAGGTTTTCCTTGGGAATTTGACAGCACTCACAACTTACTGCTAGTCTTTAAGTTAGGATTAGTTTAATGGATCTCAGGACTGACTCTGTTTATTGTCAGAGGTGAGGAAAAGGCAAGCAGACTGGCTTCAACCCCTAAGGCAGGGGAGGCAGATGAGGGGGAATTGCACATCTTGGTTCTGGGCGGTCACAGTAGCAGTGCCCTGTGTGGGCTCTGTGGAGCTGCTCTTCCTACTTCAGACCAATGCTGGCACCTCTGTCCCTTGGATTTGAGCCTGGGGCAAACCAGCATGTTACAAAGTGATAACTGTTAGATTTGGTGTCCCTGTTTTTTAGGGTTACAGCAAGAAAATGAGATTTAGTTCAGTTGGTGCTGAACATTATTGGCACAATGCTAATAATGCCAAAGTTTGTGTGTTTGATCCACATATGGGCCATTCAAGAGCTACAGTCCACAATTCTCTGTGTCCCTTCCAGCTCAGACTATTCTGTGAATTCTTATAACCTGGGCAGTGCCCAGGTGGCCGGGTACTCATCTGCTTTACTCAGTAGTTACACCAAGATGAGTTTTGGCACAAAACAGGCAGTCAACAACAGGAGGGAGCACTCCCAGCAAACTGTCTCCATGTGATCACAACCTTATAAAGACACTTTTGTCCACTGTGCTGATCCTGGTGCAGAACTTTAACTGGAGCAGCCATCATCTTGGTCTGCGTGTTGATGTTCATACCGTGGTACTGCTGAGCACTGGTGCCCACAGTGCCTGGCCTTGCATGGTGGGTACAAAATTGAGAGAGAAATTAAATGCCGGGGGTGAATCAGGGCTGGGGAAGAGCCAGCAGGGATGCGGGTCTGACACCTGACAGCTTGTGCTGTCACCCACCTTGTCACCCTACCCATATCCTTCCTCACCTACATCCCGCTGTCGGATGTCAGCTGCACTCTTTGACAACCTTGAAAACCATAAACCAATTTCATAGGAGTCCTTGTGTTTTCCATGCCACTGGGCATGGACTGCCAGTGAGCCTTAGCAGGTTTGTGCTGCCTGGGAGAGCATTTATACCCCGCAATATCAGCTCCAGTTGCCTACTGGTGCTGTGTAAGTTTGGGTGTTTTCCGAAGTTGCAGTAAGTACTGAGCAAATCCCTGCCCTGAGTTCCTGAATCCAGCTGGTGGTACAGCTGCTGTGGCCAGGGCTGCCTGTTTTGGTTTTGCTTTTCTTCCTTTGCTTACTCCACACTGCTAAATTAACCTGCTGCTTTCCATGCTCAGTTTCATGGGGCTCTCCTCTGTTAGAAACTGGAGGACATTACCTATGCCTGTGCCAAGGGATTATCAGCAGATGATGTTCCAGTCCACTACGTACGACAGCAAAACAACCTGAGCTTCAGTAATACCTCCTTTCTCTACAGATTTCAGCAGTCCTCACTGTGAGGAAGGATTTCAGAAATAAAGCAAGTCTTGGCCTGCAGGTTCCCTTCTGGTTACTGGATGTACCACCAGAACAGCTTAAAAAAACCCTGAGCCTATGTCTTTTCTGGGCTGATCTGTTTAAGGGCTATGAAATAAAGCAGTCAGCTACTTGACAAGCATCTTAAATCAGATTGTCATGACATCTCAGTGTAGACAGTCTCAAGAAGCTAACAGAACTGACTCAGGCAATTCTCACACCCACGAATCAGACCTCCTGGACATTGGCATCTACTTATTTGTGGCCTCATGGACCCACTAATTTATTTCCTTGGCAAGTCCGTCATGTGCCAGACATGCTCAGATGCTGCCTCAGATCCTTGCTCTGTAGTGGAACACAGCAGAGGGGATTTTCTGGGCATCAAACAAGGATACATGGTTTAAGCAGTTGATAAATACCTAAATGAGAAGCTGCCATTAAAGGGAAAACAATAATTCAGCCACTAATTATGTCTTTCCTTCTCTTAGGTATTGCTTTAGGCCAGACAACCAGCACTGAAGTCCCAGTTGCATCCACTCCAGCACCTCCCAGTGCAGCCAGCACTGAGGTTCCCACTGCATCCACTCCAGCACCTCCCAGTGCAACCAGCACTGAGGTTCCCACTGCATCCACTCCAGCACCTCCCAGTGCAGCCAGCACTGAGGTTCCCACTGCATCCACTCCAGCACCTCCCAGTGCAACCAGCACTGAGGTTCCCACTGCATCCACTCCAGCACCTCCCAGTGCAGCCAGCACTGAGGTTCCCACTGCATCCACTCCAGCACCTCCCAGTGCAACCAGCACTGAGGTTCCCACTGCATCCACTCCAGCACCTCCCAGTGCAGCCAGCACTGAGGTTCCCACTGCATCCACTCCAGCACCTCCCCGTGCAACCAGCACTGAGGTTTCCACTGCATCCACCCCAGCACCTTCCAGTGCAGCCACTGCTGCGGCCTCTGCTCCCCCAGCTGCTCCTGCAACCCTCTCAGCTGGACTGACCACAACCACTGCAAACCCTGCTGCATCCACAGCAACTCCATCCGCTGATCCAAGCACAAAAACCCCTGCCCAGACTTTGCCCAGCACCACGGGGACCGTCCCCACCTCTGGCAGCAGGGCCGCCTCTCAGGCATCTACAGGACTGACAGCCACATCCAGCAGTGCCCCAGTGTCCCCTCCAGGAGTGAGCACATCCCCCGGGGTCCCATCGTCATCTCTGCTCCCCACCACTCCCCAGCCCTCCAACTGCAGCAGAGTGAATGTGACAGCCTGTGCCCGCTGCCCCCCAGGGGCTGTCCCCACCCAAGGTAAGGGTCCCTGCTCCCAGCTTCGGTGTTCGAGGGAAAAGGGATCTGTCAGGGGAGGTGAAGCCAGCCCTTGTTCTTGTGCTGGAAGCTTGGACAGGCAGCAGGAGAGGGATGTAATTGATTTCGCTCTTCTGAAATCAAAGACTTGGTCTTTCCTGGCCTTGGGCTGTGTTTTGGTCTTCCTGAGGCTTCCCCAGTGGGGTAACAAAGTAATGGGATTGGGGCAAAAGGCGTAAAATAAGTGCAGTTTGATTTATTGGCAGAACATGATTTTGGGGTCCAGGGCCACATACAAGGTCAATTTCCAGCTGTCTTGGATGTTTGAAGGAGAATCTCTGCTATAGAGACAGCCTTTTTCCATGGCCTTGAGAAAATACTTGATCAAACTCTGTTGTGGTCAGCAGTTATTCTGGGAAATATAACCTTTCCCAGAAGTTATTTGTTGTAACGTGGCTGGGTTTTGATTTCAAACACCACCACCCCACAAAAAAAAAAAAAAAAAATCTCAAAAAAAGAAAATAATTCTCCAACATACAAGCTATGTACTTTTTGCTTATTTTCTGCACAGAAGGGCACTTTTTAAAAGCAGCTCTGATGCTTTAGGGTGACTCTACTTTAGAGGACAGGAGTTATCTCCTACCTCTCTTTTTTACAGGGTCTTCTTTGATAGGGTCTTTTCCTCTTGCCTGTGTTGGTGGTGCAGCTGCAGTAAATCCCACCCAGTTCCTCTGTGTGGCTGGGATTGGTTTTGTGGAGCAAAAGGGGTAGAACTTGCCTGCTGGGAATGCCATGGTACCTGTGCTCAAAGAAAAGCTGAGGCTGTTTATGGCAGATCCTCAGCTCTGGGGCTTCACTCATCAGTTCTGCTTCCTACAAGCTAAAATTATCAGTGTTCTAAAGAAGTATATTGATTTTCTTTTTCTTTCTTTTTCTTTTTTTTTTTTTTTTTGGTCTCTTTTTTGACTATGTGTGTGTGGTGGAGGGAAAACAAGGAAAATTTTCCTGACCCCTCAAATTAAAGAAGGAAAAAGCAGTCAGCTTAATTACTGGAGATTGACACTGACAGCCTTGACTCCTTAGATCATCTTTTGGCTGTTCTACAGCTTGCTAACAGCGGACAGCAGCACAATTAGCATGAATATTGCAGTTTCTACCACCTATGAGTGCCTTGCCAGAGGAACTGCATCCCAAAGCTTCTGCCTTTGCGGCAGTGACCTGTCCTGGCAGACACAGGGTTTTCAGTCAAGCCTTGCAATCCTGATCCTGACTTTTTGTTCCAATTTAGGCACCTTGAGCTGCTCGTGCTGCGCGGGGGGCTTGTGCACAGACCCCAGTGCCTGCAGCCCCTGCCCACCAGGCCACTACCAGCCCCAAAGTGGGCAACCATCCTGCCTGCCCTGCCCACAGGGGTATTACACCAGGTGAGTGACTGAGCCCCTGGGCGTGGGGACTGGATCATACACCACAAAGCACTTCCCAGCCAGAAAAATCTCTTCCTTTGGCCTGTAGGAAATGTGCTGTCAGGGTTGTTTCTCAGAGACTAAATTCTCATCATCAGGAAACCTTGGTGTGGATACCGTTGTGCTAAGGGCTGCCCCTCTGTGGGCTTCCCTTTTTTACCCTCATGCCTTTTGTCTGCACTGAGGGAACACGTTGTTTTGTGGTGGGGAGACACTTGGGAGTGACGTGTGCGTTCTCCTCAGCTTTTCCCTAGGATGTGTCTGACCAATAGGCTCCATCTCCTTGCTTTGCCCAATTACTGTCTCAATCCCTGTTTTCTTGCCCCAAGGGCATCTCATTACATTTGAGTCGCCAGCATCCAAAGCAATACCCTCAGCTGATAGTGTGGAAAAGCTGACAAGACATCCCAGCCAGGAGCCCAGTCTTGCAATTCCACCGGCCTGCCTCATTCGGGGGTGCTGTACAAGCATCCTCTGGCTGCAGGGGCCTGTGCATGTGATGCTCTCTCCGTTTCCATCAGATTTTCTCTTGCTGTATCCATGTCTGCAAACAGTGAGCTGTGTCCTTTGTGTGGTGGCAAGGACAGGAGGGGTGCCAATAGCTTCCCAAGACTGTGTCCAGAGCAGAGCAGCTCCATTTGGATCAGTGCTGGGGAATGGCAACAAAATCTGGCTGTAGGAAGGGTGACCTGACTGTGCAGTTTGTTTGCAGCAGCCCCTGAGTTTGAGGTGCCAGCAGGATCTTCCTCTGTGCTCCCTTCTGTGCTCCCCCCTTGCAGGTTGTGCTGTGAGGACCTGCCTTCAAATGTACCCCCAAATTGCTTTAAAAACCAGCCAGGAGCAGTCTCCGGGCACAGAGAGCTGCTGCTGCAGGGATGTGGGAGAGGGCCAGGACCAGAGAGGCTCAGGCAGCAGTGCTGGGACCACCAGAGCAGGGACCAAAAGTGGTCTGGAGGGTACCTGGGGGTGCAGTGTGTGCAAGGCCATCTCCTGGTGGCTTCCTGGGCCTCAGGGCTTCCATGGGACCATTTAACATTTCTGTGGTATTTGGACAATTTGGCCTGCCTGAAGCTTTGAGTGGCTCTGGCTGGCGCAGGCCCTGCCTTGGTTTGTTTTCAGCAAAGCGTTTGCTATGTTTCCAGTTTGTTTGGGGTTTT
>WBMY01001920.1:576025-661252 GCA_013397315.1 Donacobius atricapilla | reverse complement strand
TTTTTTTTTTTTTTTTTTTTCCTGCGAATCTCATGCAGCCCTGCAGTTTCTGAAGGAATCAAAGAGATGTCCTTGTTTTCCCCCAAAGCATCTCTGAGTATGTTTTCAAATTCCCATACGCACATACTTGTTGAGGGAGATTTGGCTCTGCTAGTGATGAATGTAAAGCTTCCTCTTTCCCTGCCTTTGCCTCATTTCCTCCCCCTCCTCCTGGAGGTCTGACATATTGCCTCCCTTTTCCCACAGTCCCTGCTATTTAAGGTCAGGGCTCTCACACGTCACTGCCTGTGGTTTAGGTCCTTTTTTCAGCTCATGGTTCCCAACAATGGAGCAGCTCCTTTTGAAATCGCTGATGGATGCTGAACAGCAAACACCTTCCCTATTCCATTTTCAAGAGTGGATTTAAGAGTCTGATTTAAAGCCAAGGGTTTTAAGCCTGACCACAACACATCTTTCAAGACCTTCAATTCAGCTGGTCCCTGTCCACATTGCCCACAGGCACAGGGCATCTCTAATGTTAATAACACAGAAAACTTTAGTTTTTTAGTGGACCTTTAACATTCAGGTGAGTTCAAACTGATGTTTGCCTGAACTTCCTTTTCATAATTATTCTATTTCTAATCTAGTCAGCGGCATGTTCTGCTCTCTCTTCTCCAAGTGCATAGAGGCTTGAGTGACCTAAAATTGCGTTCCACTCTGCCTCCTTCCCTCCCAGCTTCCCAAGGAGCACTGTGTGTCTTCCCTGCCCACGTGGACATTTTGCTAATGAGTCTGGGGCTGCAGCCTGCAGAGCCTGTGAGCGAGGTAGGCTTTGGTCTGCATTCAACCCAAATGCATTTTCATAACATGATGTTTTTTCCCAGGGCCAGATGCAATTACCAGGTAACTTAAAAGCACTGAGGGGTAAACAGGCTAAAAATAGCCCAGCAGATCTCTTCCCTATTCTGTTGTTATTAAAATGAAAAGAGCAATCTCAGCCATGCTTGTTTTTGTAACAAGTTAATGCTAACTCTGCAATGAAAGTCAGGAAAAAAGTTCTATGAAATTCAATTTTAGCACAAGCGGGGAGCATTGTCAGGAAAATAAAATATTCTCTATTTCTGATAGCAAAAATGAGTCTAAACCATCTTTGTTTTCACTTAGGCAATCTTCTGCAGTCTGAATATTAAGTGTAATACTCTCCTTATTTTCCACACATTAAAACTGGGGTTTTAAAAAGGAGCTGCTTTGCATCTGGCTAATGCCACTCAAGCCTGGTACAATGTGTTTGCAGACGGGGTAACAGCATGTGCAGAACAGAGCAGCACTTACTTATGCAAAACCCTAATTAACACATGCAGTGCAGCAGCTCCTCTGCACCCAAAATGGGGTCCTGCTTGAACATGCACAAGTCTTCCTTTGAAAATCCACCCACCAAGCTGCTGGGCTATACCTAAACCTTGGCTGTCACTTGCTGAGTTTGGGAGAGACAAAATCTGACTGGTGACAGCAACAGGGTCTGTCACTCCCTTTACTCAGCAGATTTGAACACTGTGTTAGACAGCAGGGGAGCCTGTGGGGGTGACCCCTAAATCTTACAAGTATAAATGTAAAAAGTTCCTTTTTCCTTGCAGGGAGAGGGGAGGTGGATTTGGTTTCATCCTGCTCTGCCCCAGCTTCTGCTGCCTGGTGCAAATCTAGGTTTGAGGCAGATCTTACCCCCACCATGTCCACCTCCTCTCTGAACCTTAACTCTGTCCCATGTGGACAAGTGACCATGTCGTGCATCATCAGGCACCTCCAAACCCACCTGAATTCCCAAGTGCTGCTCTCTCAGCTTTCCTGTTGGTGTGGTGGGACTCACAAGTTGGGTCCTGCTGGCCCCTGGGCACTTTGGAGTACTTCACTCCTTTTTGTGCTCTGGGAAGGGTCTGTACATGTCATCCTGCCCATCCTGGTCCTCGTGGTGCAGGGAGGGAGGCTCTGCTGGTGCAGAGCCATCTTGGCTTGTGGGTCTTGTGTCCTTCCCTTTGCAGGGCAGAAGATGCACCCCAGACCTCCTGGGGTGGGGGAAGGCCTGGGGTGACTAGAGAGGTTTCTCCTGGCCAGAGACCTGCTCCAGCTGAATTACGTGGGAGCTGGCACTGGGATCACCTATTCCAGCTTCATTCCAGTGCAGCCTGTGGCGCTGGGAAGGGTGCCAGGTTTCTCTGTCTCCTTGGCGGGGTTTTGAGTGATGTGAGAAGTGACACCAGGGGAATCTGCTCGAGCCCTCCATGCATCCCTCAGCATGGCAGAGGGCAGCAGGGAACTTTCATGGCTGTATCAGAGCTTTAGACAAATAGAACCCCAAGTTTCTTACATTAACCCCTGAAATGCCACCTGAAGTGTGTTGTGGGGAGTTGTTTGGTTGCTTGTAAAATGGACATGAGCAAATGCACAAGGATGTGGGGCAGAGATGCAGAGGCAGGATCCTGAAGAATTATTCTTCTCTTTTTCAGGCTATTTTAGCTCCAAGCAAAATGCAGCTTTTTGTCTGCCTTGCCAGCCAGGATCATTTTGCAAGTAAGGAGCCTCTGGGGTGCAGGATCTCAGGTGGACAGGGAGGGGTGGGGGGTTCTTTTAGCCACTGAGCTGGAACCACCAGTGTAGTGCCCAAAGACAAGTCACCTGCTGTCTCAGCTGTAGGGGGGTGCTTCAAGCAACCTGGTCAAGCGTTCCTGACCATGGCATGGGGGTTGGAATGAGATGATCTTTAAGGTCCCTTCCAACCCAGAGCATTCTGTGATTCTGTGTGAGAAACTGCACTGGAGACAGACACCCACAAAATGGTTCCTGCTTGGTGTGGTTGACCCTGGAGACTCCAGTTTGTAAGAGCTGGCTTTGGTGGGCAGGGCTGGTCTTGGAAGTGCTCACCCTACAGCTTGTCCTGCCTCCTCTCCCCTCCCAGCACCACCAGCTGCTCAGCCTGTCTGCCCTGCGCTGGGGGGCAGGAGGCTCCTCGGGAGGCGTCGGAGGGGTGCGAGTCCTGCCCACCAGGTAAGTCCTGCTGTGAAAAACGAGGGTCACTTTCTTAGAAAAGTTTGTAAGTTTAACAAAAAATAAAAAATAGACAATTAGGAGACAGGCTAAAGTAAACACAGTTTCTCTGCCGAGGGTGCCTGGCCCCAGACAGCCAGCACACCTGCTAACAAAAAGCTTGTTCCTTAAAAGTATCAGCCTGTTGCATATTTACAAATCCACATGCATGATTCAAACATTCTCCTGGGTATGATTCTCTTTGTTCAACTCCCCCCCAGTCATTTTATCTGGTAGATTTATCTGCAGGTGGCTCTATTCCATCTGGTAGCATAAGGTCCATAAATTCTTCTCCTGAGGTTTTGGTCATCTTTATTTGGATAAAATACTGATAACAGAGGTTCAATAAATTCCTTTTTGTAGCTTCCGGTCAGCAATCTTCATTTGGTTTAATGGAGGAAGGCTCCCCCTACCTCCTGGTTTGGCCAGTTTAAATGTTACAAAAAAACCCCCAGTCTTTTTCTTTTAACATTATGTTACAATCAAAACAAAAAAAATATACATTCATCACATTTCTAAACTCTATTAATAGAAAATACAATACAATCTTCCCACATTATACCTAGAGTATTCATTTTAATATTTGCAAAAAGCCAACTTTATAATATGCATTTATAACACTGCCCAGCAGGTAACTGCAGAGTCCTGCAGCCAGGTGACTGCAGCAGGAGGGGAGGCTGTGCCCAGCTGGGAACACACAGCTTTGGCTCCAGCGGTTCATTCCAGACTCATCTCATCTGACCCAGGGGCTGCAGGTCCCCTGCAGGGCAGAGCTGTGTCCTGGCAGTGAGGGATGGTGCTGGCATGGTTTAACTGGGTGCTGCTGGAGGCTGTGCCTGTGCCAGACCTTCCCACCAGGCTGGTCAATGGCTTGGAGGCGTGCTGGTCCCTGGCATGCCAGGGAGCCCAGATCCACAGCTGGGTAACAGTTCCAGCAAAAAGCATCTTTGTCGGTGGTGGTGGCTTTGCTGAGGGAAGCACAGCCTTGCTCTCAGAGGTGGATGTTCTGCAGCGGCAGCTTGGGGCAAAGGGACACGGGGAGGGGATGTGAGGGACATGGCCGTGCTCCTTCCTGTGCTGCCTGAAACAACAGCAGGCTGCAGCAGGGCTGGGCAGAGCACTCCGGCCACCTCCATGGCAGCGGCCAGCCTCCAGTCTGGACACAGCACCAGGAGTGTCTCATAGCCAAGTTGCATTTTAGACTTGCAGGAATGCATTTTACCACTTTGAGACTTGGAACTTCTGTGACCTGTCTCTCCCACAAAGCTTGGGAAACTGAGCTGGGCTTTGAAGTCTGCTCTGCAAGTTTCAAAGAGCTGGAAAAGGTGTTTGAATCCAGAACTGGAGAGGATGAAACACTGCTGACCTCCAGCTCCCATCTTCCCTCTACATTAAAGACAGAGCTCACTACTAAACCCCTCTCCCACGTACTCCTACTCACACTACTCTTTGCCAAGGTCTGACCTCAAATATTCTTTAGTCCCTCTGTCCCTGTTTGTTCTGTTCTGACCCTTTGCCACCGAACCAGGACCAAAGAACAGGCTCAGCTTTTGTTATGCACATGAGCACTTAATGCTTTTTCTCCCTGTGGCTTTGAAAGCTGATTCATCCATATGCAATTGCACAGGTCCTGAGGTTTAGTCTCAGATTTAATATTGTGCTTATTTGCTGTTTAGGTACATTCAAAGGTCCCAGTGACAGCAGATGCAAGGCCTGCAGGACAGGAGAGTACCAATTACAGCAGGGCAAGGAGAGCTGTGACCTGTGCCCAGAAAACCACTACTGCCCTGTGAGTCTCCATCAGCTGGGGGCAGCCTGTGGTGACCAGAGCTGTCCCATGAAAAGCTAAATACACTTCAATTAACACTTTCTTTTCTTTTTTTTTTTTTTTAACCTGAGCTTCTTTTCTCTTAAACATAGACAGGGCTTGGATGCAGGGAGATGGTTAAAATTATGACTCCAGGAGTGTGGCTTTGTGCCTGGAGCTGCCTGCTCTGACTGGGCCACGAGGGGATGGTGTGTGCATTAAGGAGGGGGTTTTGAGTATGGACTTGTTGTGTAACACCTTCTGCTCTTTCCCATACTCTTAAAACTGCAGGGGCAGACAAGGCTGAACTTAATGATGGCAGTTTCATTCCTTTATTTATTTCCCCCCCTCCACCAATGCTAAAATATTACCTCCCTTTGCCCTGGTTACCTTCTGCAGTTTGTTGGTGCTGAGTTCCTTCTTCTCTTGGGCAGAGCCCAGATGTGAGCCCAGTCAAGTGCCCTCCTGATGCCTTCTGCCCCAGGGGCAGTGTGGAGCCCACCTACTGCATGGAGCTCTTCCTGTACAAAGCGGGGGACTCCTGCCAGCTGACCCCTGCCACCGTCATTGTCCTGGCCACCTTCTCTGCAGGTGAGTCTGGCTCTTCTCTGTCCTCTGGTAAAACCAAACCTCTGCAGCTCTGTGTTAAACCAAGCATTCTCTGGGTGGAGTATTTTGTGTGTCTGAAAAGCTGTATTTCTAATGAAAGTCCTTCTGGCTGCTTTCAATGACAGTGACAGTCTTTTTCGCTTGCTCTGACAGAAGGTGGCACAGTGCTGGATGCTTGTTGTTCGTCCCTGGGAAGTAGGGATGTGTGTAAGGACCCTCAAACAGAAATTCCTTGGCTGCACAAAAGTAGAAAAAAGGATAATTTCCTTTTGGTATGAGACTTTGTTTCCTGAAAGCATTCCTGCCAAAAGTCGTGCCACAGCATCCAGCAGGATGGGGAGCTGCTGGCTCATACAATGTTGGTTGTGTTGATGCCAAATGTACCTTGTATCCAACAGTCAGGACCTGCTGAGTGTGGGGAGCATCCCTCCAGATGCCACCTGCTGTAAATTAGCTCACTAGGGCAAGCTAATGAGTGCATGAGCTTTTCAAGTGGGAAGCTGCACCATGAATAATCATTCCAAAACCATGAATATGCATTTTTAGTCTTAGGAAAGGGGAAAATAGAGTTTTCTTCTTTTTAATCAAAGTTAGGGGGAGGTTTAATGAGAGAGTTATGATGAAAATGAGCAACTATTGCTGCTGTGGATTGCAAAACAGGCAGATGAGGAAGCTGGGAGGAGGAATCTGTCTCCTGTAACCAGAGTGATGAGGAGAAATCCCTAAGTACCACTTACACTACCAGAGATGAAAACCTTGTGTCAAGAGAGCCAAGTCATAGAGATGAGTAAGCCATCAGAGGATAAAGAATATCCAACAAGCCTCGTATTCAGTTTCTGTGTTTCAAGTGTATTTTATGTACTTCCTGAAGACCCATTCTCCACTTGGCTCGCTGCTGTTAAAAGGAGAGGAGAGATTAAATGCACGTGTTACTCCCCACAGTGAACAAGACACACAGCAAAGCTGCTTCTCCAAGAAAGCAGCGTTCTCACCACACTCCACGGAGGCATGGGAGGAGACAAGGACAGCAGGGTCTGCAGGAGCTCTAGCAGCACCCTCTGACTGCTGTCTCCATGGGGCTGGAATGTCTGGTGGGAGCAGATGAGGGTTGTTCTCAAGAGCTGTGGCTTGGAGCCATGAGAAAGCTCCTCCACTGACCCCTATCCCCTCATGCCAGGCTGTTGTCCAAAAATCTGCCAAAACAGATGCCATCTGAAGCGAGTATTAATTTGAAAAAGTAGATTAAACTGAAGTATATGAAAAGACTGGCCAGAGAAGGACAATGGCCCATTAACCAGCATTTGTGATAAACAAGCCTGAGGGTCAGAGAAGAGCATTCCTGCCTCTCCCAGAGCTTGCTGCAAAAAGGGGGAAAGGAAACAGCCCACGCAGGAACCTGCGAGTATTTCACGGCTGGTCTCACAGATCAAGTGTTTACTAGGAGACTGTCTGCTCACACAACTGAAATCTGGGCATATTTGTCTGGCCATATTGCATCACAGCGACAGATTTGTGCTCTTCTGTTCAGATCAATTTTCTCTGATGATGCTTCTGCCAGAAACAAACGAACAGAATGTCGCAGTACATGAGATTTGCCAATTACTTCCATGTCTATGCCCAATCCAAAAGTAATTTTTCCTGACAGCCGTGATCTCAGTCTAGACTCTGAGTTAATCTACGTTAGTTACTTCTTGTGCTTCAGTGTGAGTGCCACACAGAGCAAACTAATTTCTCAACAAGATCGTTTTGGTGGGGTCTGCAGTGAATAAGATGCCAAGAGGAAAACGGTTCCAGACAGCAGACAGTAAATGGCAGTAGGAAAGCAAATTACTGAATTATTTCAGTAAAACTTGGCGTTATTCCTTGCAGCTTCCAGAGTTAAGCTGAACTGCTGAAGCTGAATGTTGTTATTGCTAATGGAACCTTTCTTTCTCCCTCTTTTTTGAGAGGGACAGAGTATGTAGGAGAAAAAGCCCCCTTATTTTACCAGAAGAGAACACCTGAGTTGAGAAGCCTTGGAGCAAACATCACCTGACACTTTACCTTCCCACCTGTGAATAACTACCATTCCTTTCTTTCTAGGTGGAATCCTTGTTGTCTTTCTGATAATTCTGAGAAGGCGGCAAGAGCATGGCAAGAACTCCTTGAAGCAGCTGTTGCTGCCCCAGGGCTCGGGAGGACACCCCACGTACGGGGGCACAGAACACACAGAGCCAGTCTATGCTGGCTGGTAGCACAGGGTATGAGCAGCAGCCACCTGCCTCTCTTTTCCCTGGGCCAACACAGATGTGCTTCTGGGCAAGGTGTTTAACCATGAGCAACCTATTTCTGTATAGCTAAAATCAGTGCTGGGAAATAAAACTCAGTTTTTGAGTTGTGGCTACTTGTGCAAACCAGCCCAGCTCCCTGCTCTGCTGCACTGGGCTCATGGGAAAAGTCTTCCCCTTCCAATTCCCAATTTGTTCACAAGTAAATACTTTTCTCCTTTCTTCAGGGGAAAAACCCTCAAACAGCAATCAATCATATCTATTTCTCCACTTTAACAGTCAGCTCAACAGAGTGAGGACTGACTGCTTATTGATGTCCCTTCTATACAGCATTCACTTCCAAGCACAAACTAACATGAATATGCATCCTTTCAATAATATGCAGTTTTTTCTTTGTTTCCCAATTCTCAAAATTTTACCACAAGCACAAGTCAAGGGAAGGGATCCTAAAGCTCTCCCCTTCCTTTCAGCTGTGGGCAAACTTGTGCAAATAAAGTAATGGTTGACTCCTGGAGCAATATGTCCCTTTTTTTTTCCTGCTGTCAGATGGTGCTTCAGAGTGGAGCTACAAAGGAACAGCATGGTGCAGGCACATGCCTTGCACCTTTCTGCATGCTGAGCAGAGGGGCCAGTAGGAGACCCACTGCCCAAATGCTAGGGCAAAGCTCTGATCCTGGACACTCCATTCATCCCCCAGCCAGGAGAGCAGCAGGAGTGGTTTGTACCTGTTTGCTGTGGCACTCCAAGCCTTCTTCTGTGCACCCAGCCCAGTTTAACCATCTGGGCAGACCAATGTGATTTGTATTTTCCAGAGGTAATTTCTGAGTGTGGCTGGTTGACTCTTAACTTGTTGCTTGCTCTGTCCCCTATTATGTTTTTCTCTGGGCAATGCTTAGCCAGCATGCCAGGCACTCAGAAATGCCCATCACCTGTACTGGAGCCAGTGTCAACTGCTCCATGAAACCAGTACCTGTGGCCTCTTAACCTTCCCACCTTGTTTTCCTTTTCCTCCTACAGTGACATTCCCATACAGGTGCTGTGTAAGCCCAGCCCAGCCAGCTGTGACCCTTTGTGTCAGTGGGGCTCCACCAGACCTCCATGGCCAGCAAAAACAGTATCTCTATCAAAAGATCCACGATTTTAAATGACTCAGCACAGAGTGATAGCAGGTGTTACTTCTCACTTGGTCTTGCAGCAGCAGAGATGGCTGAAGGAAGCCGGCTGTGGGGGGTTAAGTGGTTCCTGGTCAGCTGCTCATTCTCCTCTCCCCAGGGAAGGTGTTAAAACTGTTTAAAAGAATGTAGAAAATATATCAGTTCCCTGATCTCTCTCAACTCTTATCAGGTGAGAGACTGGGTGGAGGAGTGGTCCATCAGCCGTTGTGGGTAGATAGGTTGCCTGGAGAAGCTGTGGCTGCCTTGTCTTTGGAAGTGTTCAAGGCCAGGTTGGATGGGGCTTGGAGCAGCCTGGGCTTGTGGAAGGGGTCCCTGCCCATGGCAGGGGGTTGGAGTTGAATGGTCTTTAAGGTCCCTTCCACCCCATACCATTCTAAACCATTCTGTGATTCTCATCTGGACCAGCATCAACAGGGATGGTCCCTACAACCCTCCCCAGTGCCCAACACGGGCAGTGTTACATGGCCATACAGCCTCTCCCACTGCTGATTTAGGAGAGACATGAAGCTTCCCTCTGGCTCAAGGCTGTGGTTTTCCTCAGAGCAGCAGAGGGACACAATCCTGAGGCACAGGCACCAGGTGACCTCAGCAGAACTATCAGCCACCAGGATCAAAGCAGATCTCTGAAATGCTTTTTAAAAAAAACGTAGCTGCTGTCACATGTGGGGGACTCCACACGTGAAGCCAAACGAGACCCAAAAAAACCTGTCTGAAAAAGCCAGCCAAATTCAGACCTGACCAAGCAGGACCAGCATTTGTGACAGCAAAAGGACCCTGAGGGAGCAGTGCTGGCTGGGCTGGGTAGCTCCAGCTCAGCGTCACAAAAACCTTCAAAATTATGAGCAACAGAGACCAGCACTGGAAAAACTGGGCTGCAAGAAACGTCAGTATTTCTGTGATAAGCAACAGTGGGAAAACAAGCCACAGCACAAGCATTATCACCTCCATGGAAGTGTAAAACAGTATTTCCATCTCTTAAGAAGGCCTGACGTGTAAGTTTTCCCTATGAGAGAACAAAGCCTTGTTCCCCCACTGCCAAACCATGCTTGCTTAGTATGTATCAATTCCACTTTTTTCTTTAAAGAAAAAAAAAGGTACCAAAGTAAGCATATAGAGCCGTTTTACAAAAGACACTTAACAACTTCTTAAATAACTAGGAATAAAATTCAACATTTAATAAGACATTGAAGTTTCTCAAGCAGTCAGACATGGAATAATGAGACTCAACAATGTGGAAAAATCCCATTAATACGTCTTTCAAGGTATTTTGCTTTTCCAAGTAATTCAAATAAAAACCTCCTAAAACCTGACCATGAACACAAAGCTATTGAACAAAACAGACATTTACTCTGATTATTTTTCCTAGGTCGTATGAAAATACATCTAACACACTCAACTGAAAATTGTTTCCATGCTTGCTCATGTGATAAAAGAACAACAAATTCTGAAATTGGCTGTCATGTATCTAGCTTTTTGCTAGAAAAGGAAAGGCATTTTGCTACTTTGATGGGCAAGACACAAAGAACATCATTTAAGGCCACATAATATGCCACAGGTAATGTTGTTTAGATTAATTTATAACAGAAATTCCTTCAAGTTGCTGAATGCTAAAAAGTATTGAGTTGCATCATGAGAAAGCTCAAGTCTTCAGGATTGTTTTACCTTGTGTTTGAAGAGTGGAAGAACAAAAACAGTGTCACAACTTTTCTTTTGTCTTATTTTTACGACAGAACTTTAGCCTGTTTTCCCAGCTGCAGAGCAAGGTACAGAAGCCCTCATTACAATGCACCTAAACCCCACCTGTCCTGGTACAGAAACTAAAATTCTCCCAGCACCACCTGAGTGCCTGAATGGAGCTCACGGGCTTACATGGCCAGTACGTATCAAGGGAGAATATGATCCACATTCCTCCTCAGGACCAGTCTACAGGACGTGCCCAGCAGCAGGAATGAACTCCCAGGAACTCACAAGTGAACTCCTGGTCTGCAGTCTCAGTGATGCAGAACTCCATGGGCCCAGAGGGTCGAGCAGAAAGAGCAAGGAGAGGTAGAAGGAAGCAGAAGGTCCAACAGCCCCCGGCTCTGAGCTGTCAGTGTGAACAAAGTGTCTCTCTGTCCCCGCAGACAGACACCAGGGGTGGCTGTCCTGCATCCTGCTGTGCTGAATGTGCTGTGAGCCCCAGGAGAGGCTGCGAGCTCTGCCTCAGCCCAAACCCCAGGGATGCTGTGACTGCAGCAGCACCTGTTAGTAACAGACAGTGGCTTCTGGAAGTGGGGATCTGCCTCTTAGGACCCGGGGCACCACTTACTGTTCCAGAGTGACAGAGCTGTTACACCTGCACATGAAGAGGAACAAGCAACAAAACAACTAAATAAAAAAAAGTTAACAAGTTATGAAAGCAATGGAATGTAAAGGAAAAATTTTATAATAACTTATTCAAAGGTATTCTTACAAAGCCTTCCTTACACGGTATAGTATTCAAAGAATGGTCCCAATGACATCAAATTCCTTCATTTTGCTTCAAAGCAATGAGGAAAAGATTTCTGCTTTACTACCTGACCTCATTTTCCTTCCCTTGAAACCCAATATTAAAGGAACATCCATAATATCATTTTTTGGTTTTGATTTTATGCACAGGACTGTTCTTCAGCCCCATGGCAGAGAAAAAATTTCCCTCAAAATCAATTAAAGAATCCTGAACTTTAACTTGAGTGCAAGGCTTGGCATACCATTTAAAAAAATGCAAACATGTAACACTTCCCCTGATTTTGCACTGTGCTATTTCTTCAAAATTATTAAAAAATATTAGCCTTCCAACAGTGTTTATAAAAACTGATTCAAAAACCAAAGCATTTTGGTCACAAAACAGAAACCAAAGTGTTCAGCATAGGGCAATGCAACATTTATAACCTCTTTCAATTGGTATCTTCTAATAAGGCCAGAATTTTTACGTGTTGGGATTAAATGGGGGTTTTGGTAATTCCAAGAACTAAATCAAACCCTGAAGAAATACCTTGGAAAAAAACCCCACACACTTCCATGATACAGCAAGGCTTCATTTTCAAAAGGGCTACACAGAGTTCCTGCACTATTCAGGGCAAACTAAGCTAGAACATACACAAATGGCTCCATGGACATGGAGGGCATGGGCTGCTTTGGGAGGGTGGCTCACAATGGCACAACCCAAAACACGCTTGGAATGCTGCCTGATCTCATGCCAAGGACATGCACTGGCAAGAAAACTGGCAAGATGTTTTTCTTTACCGTTTTTTCCTAGTTTCAGTATTATTTCCATTAATACTAAGTCTTGTATATTCATCTCACTGTGAGTCAGTGAGGACCTACTGATGGGAGCGAGGAATTCAAAACAGCTTTGCTGACACAACACAGTGGTGACAGGATAAGCAAGGGCAGAGCTCCTAAAAATGTCTCAAAAAAATTCAGCCTATCAAGTAGCCAGTTTTATACAAACTTTATCCAAAGGAACACAGTAAGGCTAAATTTCACATCAAAATTCTTATATGCTTCTTCAAAAATCTATTTCACCGTTACTTAATTGTTTTGAATTTAGTTTTTGCACTTTAATCACGTTTCACTTTCTGTTTTATTCATCGGGGTGGTTTTGCCCCTTTGTTGGGCATTTCTTGCATTATCACGAAGTTGAAATGCTTGGACTCCAAACATTCCAAAGAAAAGTTTGCCTCTGCATTTTACCTGCCATTGAGGAAAAAACAAACCAAGTAATTTTTTCCAAATAACAGCTTTTGAAAAATTTATTTTTATTAAGACACAAAAATCCTGGAGTACTGGGCCTAGACTGCAAGACAATATCCCTTTAAGTCCAGACCTGTACAGCTCTGCAAGATGAAGTAACTTCTATTTTGCTGGGATGAAATACAGGAAAAAACAGTATAGAAAAAAAATCTCTTACATAGATTCCTCCTCTCTGGTACAGGGCGTGCCTTTCCCACCACGCACCACATTTCTTGGTGGAAGGATATTTATGGTCATCATCGCTTAAGAATCATTTTTGAAGAGCACAAACCAATTGCTGTGTGTGTGGCTGTAGCAAGAGACGCACTCGGGTCATGACTGCCATTCAAGCACTTGCTCAAAAACACACAAGGCAAGCAAGTTTCATTGGGACCACAGACCAAGCCATTTCTTACTCAAAAGGACTTGAGAACTAATAACTTCTTTCAAGGATATACTATTTTAAACATCTGTTGGTTGACAAATACTATCTCAAAAAACTATGTTTATGCCTACCTGGTTTGATTTTAACCTACCTCCAGCCTGCAAGTATTTTGGAGGGAACATTTTACATTCGTAACAATTCAAGTGTAACTGTAATGCTGAGTAATAAGTTTGGTTTGTCCTGAAGTTTGCTGAACTATGCAGTTCGTTATCAGTGCAGAAGCAGCAGAAGACTGCTGTGGTTGGCTCAGTGGATTTATAAAAACAAAACAAAAAAATCCCCCCCCATTGTAACCTTTACAGAATATACGTAAAATTGTGTCCTTCCTTGGTCATATTCACAACTTATCTACAAGATAGTGTTAGCAGTAAAAACTGCAGTCCATGACTATTTGCATTCAGCTCTCATCCATCTGCTCCTCTTTCTCCTGGGCTTGAACTTGTTCAGTTTTTTGCGGGGTTTCTCAGTCTTCTGAGTTTCAACAGAATCCACCCCGAGAACATGTTCAGAGCAGCATAACTGTCCATTCAACATGGAATTTAGTACTGTCCTGTCCTGGTGCTCCTTGCAGAAAGAGTTTGGGCAGAGGTGGCAGAAAGAAACAGAAGGTTTGCCACAAACATCACAGTGGTGCCAAGGACACTCCCACTTCCCTGCAATCAAAACAGGAGAGTCCGTAAGTGGGGAGTAAAAGACAGCATCATCTCTTAAAGAAGTTTTGTGTTGCAGCAGCTGAACAAAGCACAACTTTCCTGACAAAGTAAATGACAGCAACTACCGGGGCTGATCTCAACACTCAAAATGCTACATCACGCTTCTAAAGCCCAGCTGGCAGCTGCAAGGAGCAGACTTGACACACTCTCATTTAAATACAACAGTCAGCTCCAGCTAGAAGAAATGACTCAGGCTTCACTCAGCAGCATTTCACAGAACTTGCAGGTTGATGGAGCATGCAAACATCTGGTCAGCTGCTGCCTACTCTTACAGCAGTCCCCTGTCTGTTGCCAGTCTTGCTCAGGAATGACTGGTGTACTTCTCTTACGGCTGCTCTTTCACCCCAGCATACTTTACCAGTCCTTGTTTTACTTGTTTCTGGGATAACAGGCTTTGCCTGCTTCCCTTCTTCATATCCCACCTGACATGGCTGACTGGGACCAGGCAACTGCTGTGATATCTAGAACTGCAACCTGGTATCTGCTGCTCATAATTTCCCTACTTGCCTTCTTTCAGAAGCTGCTGCTGCTTTTCTGGCTTGAACTCAAAGGGCTTCATGCATTTCTTAGATATAATCAACTTTCCTGTGGCAGGGTCATGGTGCTTCTAACAGGTGATGTGCTCAATTACCTACATTTGTAAAACAAATGCCTCATTTTGCCAGAGAGGCAGAGGAGGCCACCATTTTGTCTTCAAATCCCAGAGGAGCTGCTCCCACATGATGCACAAATGAAATTCCTGCCATACAACCCCAGTGTTTTCAGGATGACACCCCTGACAAGGTTTTAGTGCAATAACTGAGGTACTTGCATAAGTTATTTATACAAGTGTAAGAGACGGGCTGGCTCACCAAAAGGACGTTTCACCAAACCAAGGCAGGAGAGATGGTAAGCTTTAGTACAAGATTTCCTGTCACACAGTACCAGCTGGCCTCCATCACCACAACGGAAACAATCATCTTCAGATTCTTTCTTCCCTTCATTTTTCGTTCTGCGTCTCCGTGTTCTCTTTTTGGTCTTTTTGCCTTTTTCTTCTGAGGCATTAGTGGAAGAATTCTAAAAGAATAAGATGTAAAACTGTAAATGCCAGTTTTGCAAAAGAAAAACGTTACGCAGCCTAGCCAAGCTGTCGGCACATCTGGCAAACCATGCACACAGTCAAAAACCTGACTTGGGGAAGACCTGCCCAGTGCTTCACTGATCTGTGTTCACAAAAAACCTACACTGACCCTTGGGAAAAGTCATCCTGAAACCAGACCTTCTCCCTACTGAAAAAAACCCTTCATTTCCTTGTCACTGACAAAAGGTCTTCCAATTTCCAGCCTAATCTACTTGTGGATAAATTACCCTCATTATGTACTTGCACCACCAATCACTTCAATATCCATTTTTCTCTTCCAGTTGTGAATAGTCACACTGGAATTACTAAAACCTGCCTCAATTTTTCTTTGAGGAACAGAAAGCAGAACTTCAGGAACTGTAGTTAATGACAGGAAGAATATACCAAACCTTATCCCTATTTCAATCTGACTTCAATTCTGCTGCTTGCACTTTACCTGTCCTTCACCAAATCATATAAAATTCTAGATGATTTTTCAACATCCCTACCATTATTCACTCCCTCTCACTCCAGTAATCACTATCTACTTTCTTTAAAATTAGCCCATTGAATCTACCAATGCAGACAGCTCCATAAAACTAAACTGTAACATTTAATTTCTTCATAACTGTCTGTGTAAATGTTCACAGGCTTATGTGAAACCTCATTTAAGTCCATCTCTTATCAAAACCAGCTGTGTGGGTTCTGAAGCTTCCCAGTTCACCCTCTGAAGTGGCTGGTACTGAGCAGTGTGGACGACCACAGGAAAGTGCAGCTTTTCAACATCCACAGGTGGTACTTGTGCCTTCCCTCAAACTCCTATGCCAGCCCTTCAGCAAGCTCCATCAACTTCTGCTGGATTACAGGTTTCAAACTAACCTGGACAGGAACCTCGGATCATTTCTTGATATACTTTGGTAAAACTCACATTTTTTATTCTTCCGTTCAATTTAATTTTTTTTAATGAATCTTAGCAAAATAATCATAATGTGTAAGGTTTAAATGGGGAAATACAAACTAGAATGTCAGAATAATCTCACTGACCACACAGTTAGGCATATTTAGTCCGTTTGAAGCTTCTACAACCCTCCCCCTGACAAGACTGTCAAAATCTTTTGATGTATTACTTGATATATTACTTGCCTTTGGTCTGTCCCCAAGAAATCCACTGCAGTTTGGGGCACCACATTTGCAGACTGTTTTTTCATTGCCCAGACAGTCAAGGTTGTAATTAAAAGTCAGCTCCGTCCCTGAGTGTGAAAAGGACAAGGTAAGAAATTCTATCAAAATTATTGCAAACAAATATAGCTGTTGCTGTCTGCTGGTTTGGGACTTGCTTATTGATGTACTGTTACAGGATTTTCCCTGTCTTTACTGCATATAAGCACTAACAATGATTAAGATATGCCCATTTACCATGATGTCTTATGCAATTACATTTTAAAATAAATTTGACTTCACAAAACTCTGTGTGTGTCTGGCCTTCTCACATATTTATCCATCCATCCAGCTAGATACGTATGTGTGTGAGCAGGTGTGTACACAAACCATGAAACAGATACTTTTAAAACAGCCTCCCACATCCACTCCTTAAGCTTATTATGTTCTTGGGAATGATGCATTTGAGAGCTCCAAAACAAAAACTTACGAAAGATACTTGCCCTAGAAGCAAGCAACAAAAAGCAGCCATGGGACTCACAATTAAGAAACACTAAAGTAAAAGGCAGATAACAAAGCATCTCCTCAGTGTGTCCAGTTCTCTATGAAAATATTTGCACTGAATCAGTTAAGCCATGACTGTCCCACCAAGAAATGCACAGAAGGTTTAACTTAGAGAATGAAACCAAAGCCAACCCAAGCTGAGGTACCTGCAGGAATATCACACACAGCGAAGAGCCCGACACGAGTGTCTCCGTTCACTGTCCACTTTAGAGTTTCACAATTTGGTTGGCAGCTGTGATTCATAAACCGAGAATAGTTTCCTTTGGGGCCAGCATCAATAATACGGTCCTGGAGAATAAACCAGCAACAGGATGAAAGTTTTTTCTCTCCCTCTCACAAAAAAATATAAAAATAACCCATAACTGATTTCAACAGTTGCATTCAGAACTGACATGTTGCTATCCAGAGCACACAAGCCAACTGCTGGTACATGTTGTATTGGAAACTGTAGTGTCCCACGTGGCCTGGAACGGGACACTCCCAAAGCAATACTCGTGCTCTAGCTCACATTTTCCCAGCACCCATCACAGCCACGCGGCAGGATAAGTGTTCTGGTGAGCATTATGGTGGGCATGTTAAGGAACCCCCTTCCCCAGGAAGCTCCAAAACTCAGACTTGTCCTTTACCATTTACTTGGCATTCACAAAGCTGTGAGGTATTTACAAGTACTGTGCTTCATGGCATTTACCAAATCACTGCATGATTATTTCAGAGATTACCAGTTTCTCACCAGATTTCTTTCCCCAAATCAGCCTAATTTAAACAAAAACAAGCTCTTGGTAAGCAAAAACCATCCCATTCCCATACATAATTGCTCTTAAATTTCTGTCTCCACCAAATAGACCACACATGAACAAAATAAAATAAAGTCTTGAAATCACCAGAACTGTGTTTCTTTGCAGAGCTGCTTGAGAAGGCTCTGCTTAATTTATAAAGTGTTGTTATAGTTTCCTTCCAGCTCATTTTTATAATGCACATGTGTGACTGTCATGCCTATGTGCACACACTTCACTGCATGGGCAGCTCAGCCTTATAATGGCACTGCTAGTTTTGGCAAGATAGACCCACAGTGAGCATTTACTAATTACAGTAAGAGTCAAATGTGTGTTCAGTTTAGATATTGAACACACTGATGCTGTATGTCAATCTAGTAGAGGAGTGAGAAACTTTAAGTGTTCAGAGAAATGTGGTTGCATTATTCTGTGGGGGCAACTGCTGTGCAGAAACTCCTCAGTTACAGGACTAATGAAAACAGTAGCTGTGGAAATGCAGAGCAAGAGCCTTGGGAAAAAGAATGGTGGTTGGGACTGAAAAAAATGCAGGACTGGCAACCAGCTCTTGTTTTTCTCCTAACTAGTTGTCTGTGGACTGAAGCAATATAATATAGATAATCTATTACTCCTGCTAAGTTCTTCACTTTCTCCTCCTCCTGAGGAAGAAAATACTCAGAGGTGTACACAGAAGCACAGGTGCTGAATTATTCTCGTGTGTTAATTAATCTGCTGCAATAATTGCTATGAATCAATTTGGGGAGGCCTTGCTGGCTACTAACAGAGAGCGCTTTCAGAAAAGAGTTTCTACAAAAGCACAAGCCTAGTTTTGCCACAAACAATGCAAGGCACAGATGGATGCAAAAAAGATTAAATGCCTTATATAGGACACAGCCTCAGAATTCTATTTCACATTCTTTTAAGTGAGAATTTTATTTTCTGGTGTTGAAATTTTAGTAAAAGGATTGCTAACAGAATTCCTTCCACTGTATCACTTCTATTTCCTCAAACTTCATACTCTATTTTAAGACTAGGCAGGTAGGTACAGCTAAGCACTGTACTTCAGTTCAAGCAACAAAGCACAACCTATACACCTTAATACATAGTTTATTACATAACACAGAACCAAGGAGATCCATTATGTACATTTAGAATGGAGAGAGCAGGCACAGAAGATGCAATGTTGCGAATATGTGAAGCTGTAGAAGGTCAAAGGTAGCAGAGTGCCCTGCCAAGGTGATCAACAGAAGAAGAGATCAAAATAAGGTTGTAAGTAAATAATGGCAAAAAAATCAAATAGCTTACCTTATCAATAGTAAGCATATAGAAGTGGGTGATGTCATTTTCATGTGCATATTTGATTCTTGCCATACATTCCTCTTCATCAATCAGCTCTCCCACATACTCATTCACAAACTCCCCCTGAAAGACACCAAGTATCACTAGTGAAGTATATCCCAAACCCACAAAACACCACTGCAGGTCACCGATTCTCCACTGGGTAAGAACAATTCCTACCTTTTTAATGTCCCTCTTGGCCACCAGCCCCCAGCCTTTGCCATCAGTTTTGATGATCTTTGTCTCGGGGTACTGGCGCTTCGTAAAGCACTGGTTCTGGCAGCGCTCTCCCGCCGGACAAACTTGTGGGTGGCACTCGTACATCAGCATCCGATTGAGGCACTCGGAATCAAAGCCACAAGGGTTTTCATCCGTGGGTTTGCAGTTGCACTTGGGAATCTCAGATATGTCAGCAGTGTATATCTGCACTTTACCACAAGGTTTGTTCACCTGAAAAATGCATTAGAAGAGTGCAAACATGACTTTAGAACAGTTAATTTTAAGGTAAGAGTAACACAGTGGTTGCTAATTTGGTTTTGCACCACTAGATGCTCCCGTGAAAGGAAAATCTTACCACCGCATGACTGTAAAAGTGTCGCCCTGATTTTTCAGCCTTCTGTGTGTCTCACAGTTCATAGTTCTTAAGTTTTTTCTCACACACGGGTGTTATAAATAGAAGCAATGTTTTCCTTAGCTTAAGGAGTTTACGGTCTTTGTATTAGAGATACGGACAGCTGATGGACAGTTGTCTTGACCAGTGGGATGGGGAGAGGTGTCCACCTTCTCCCCCAATCCCTGGCCTTTGTGGAAATACTATAGAAGTGGAGTCAGGTTTTCATAATGAACAGTTCATGCCTTCTCACCAAAGTGAGTGTGTGTCCGTGTGTCCAACAACAACATAAAAGCAGTTACCAGCATTACAACCTGACCCTATCTCACTGCTCAGCTCAAACCTTCCAGTACCCATTTCCTCAATTTTTACCTTAATATGTTTGTATGGTGGAGGTTTACGTTCACTCTCCTGGGTTTCTTTGGCTTCTCGCTGTAGTTTTATTTCTCGAAATCGAGTTTCAGCTTCTTGCAAAGCTGAAAAAGATTGCAGCATCAACAAATATGCCAGAAAGATGATTGCTCCCCCCAAACTGACTTGCTCATTCCCTATGTTAGTTAAAACAAAGCATTGTCTGCTTCCTAGTCCCATCATTCAATTTTCTTGCAAACAATGCTTCTGGAGTGTTAACTTTCTTAACAGATGTATAAATTCTACTCTTTCAGTCTCCCAGTCTGAGAGAGTCTCAGAGAGTCTCTCAGTCTTTTTTTTTTAGTTTTCCAGAAAGTAAAAATCATCAGATATAATTTCAGTCAGATGCCGGTCTTTTATAAGATATTACAATAATGTTTTCACGCAAAGACAGTAATAGCGACTTCTGCCCAGGACACCACAAATTTCTTTAATTCAGTATCGTAAAATGTATGTTCAAACCCCAAGGCTATATGTGAAGAAAGCAAAGCATGCATATCCCAGGATTATTTTTGTTTGCTTTTAGCTATGTACCATTTTTGAAGACTTTTCCAATTCCTTTGATCCCTTGGTATCTACTCCCTCTGTCTCCCTCCATGTAAGGGAACACCCGAGCTTGGTGCGTCCAGTAGTAATCCTTAGAACCAAAGAAAAACACAGGAAATTCTCCGATTTCATGCTTCATTTTCTGGATATTTGGGGGAACGTTTTTCGGATGGCAAACTTCTGCAGGCCACCATCTAGCACAGAAGTACAAATAAAAAAAAATACAGCATTTTAGTCAAGCTCTTTCCGCAAGATACAGTTTAACAAAATCACCCGAAACAGCAGTAACTGATAATTATTTCCAAGATCCAAGAGGATTTAAAACCCTTTCCTCCCCTCTCTCAGTAGAGAGTGGGAGAAGACTAGAAAAGGAAAGCCTGACACTCAGATCTGTGGGACTTCACCTGCCTGCAAGGTAAGTGCACACACAGGACTCCCTGTGTGTCTGGGCAGCAAAACCATCATCTTTACAAGACCTGAAAATATTGTAATTGTCAAAGATCAAGAGAAGGTTGGTAACACCTGTTAATGTTTCAAGGATAACCCCCAGCTGCCTCTATCTCACTCAAATCTCATCCAAGTGTGAAACACCAACAACCCGAGTGACTGATGTCCCAGCCTGCAAGGGAGTAATTTAGCCAATTACCAGATTACCAATTTATTGGCAGAGATCTCTGACACAAACAGGGGTTGAAAGCTCATACACTGGAGGCAGAAATCAGAAGACTTTAGGAGTCCTGTGTGGGTAATGCCTTGGCCAAGAGCAACAGCAAAGCTGCAAGTCTTTGAGCCTGAAGCTTGCAAGGAGGTGAGGTCCCCAGTTCAGAGGGGAGTCAGAAATCAGTGCGCAGCAAGGCTGGCCTACAGGAGCAACCAGTTGTATGATCCTTAGTTAAACATGCCAGTACTGTAAAACAACACAAATTCCTTCTTCAGACCTGTAATTTCCCAGTTTAACCCAAATAATATCCTGGAAATGGAGCTTCTTGCCCGCCCTGCAGTCATTGCAGTACCAGCTTCCATCTGGCATTTCAATGTTTAAGCAGTCAGGGTGAAAGGCTGCTGGGCAGGACTCGCAGCACAGCAAACTTCCACCTGCAGACATAGAAAAAGGCAAAAAGGTTGGAACACATCAAGATCAAAGTATAAGTTTTGAATTCCAGACAGGTTAGAAATGATGCACACATGGTAGGTTCAATTAGAAAATAAATGGTTAAAACACGCTGACCCTCAGCAACAGATACACACATCACTTAGCTGGGTACAGCAGTCAAAAGGTCCTGACTAATCTGAATGCCTGGCAGACTTGGGTTAGTAACACATGCAAAGTAACAAGAAACCTGGTGATACAAATGCCAGAATAATACACAAATTATAATTACTTTGCTGTACTTTAATGACTACAATATGTTTAACACAGTTTTTATATATATTAACATTTCTAAGTAAGAAAAATTGTAACCACAACAGATTTCTCTATGATTTTGGGATTTTTTCCCCCCACTCTTGGGGGCCGAAGGTACAAGGTTGTTAGTTTGTTCTATGAATTGTCAAGTGGAAAGCTGGCTGCAGCTTAAAAGCTACAATGCTGCACGTTAATTTGTTAACAAATCAGGTAAAGTTTCACTGCTACAAGTTTAATCAGCACTATTCATTTTGTGGTTCTCAATAAGGAACAGATTTATTGTACAAGATAAAACAAAACATCCTTAATTAGTAGCAAACCCAGCAACAACTAATACTGAATCCATTTGCAGTCTGCTGCTAAACTAAAAGCAACTCTTAAAATATTTATGGTGTAATATTACATATTAGCAATAAACACAAAAAGCTTCAGTACACTGAACACAGGGCAAAGAACAGAAAAATACTCATTAGGTGTCTCTTGTAAGGATTAAACTGGGCCTCTGGTTGTTGGATAAAGCCCAAAAAAAAACATTCTTTAACAAATTATTTCTGAAAATAAAAAAGATATTTTAAAACCTGAAGCAGCATAAGCCAACTTGACATTATAGCCAAACCTAACGAAGCCTAAGTTAATATGCCACATTACTACAGATTTGCTATGAGGAGATTAGAAGCACAACACTTAAGCTGAAGAACGAAACGTTTTTGACGCCGCGTTTCTGAAGGAGCTCACCTTTGGAGCACACGAAGCACCAGCTGACGTTGACGTGCGCGTGGTGGCTTTTTCCCTTGGTGGCAGTGAAGTGGTTGGTGCACACGATGCTGTTGGAGGCGATGACGGCGCACCCCGCGGCGATGCAGACGTCCCCGGCGTGGTACGCAACGGGGCAGCGCACGCAGCGCATCATCTTCCCTGCAAGGCACAACACTCGCAGCTTACTCTGGGCCAGCGCTGACTCGTGGCACAGCACAGCACCGCCCAGTCACTCTGGGGCAAAACTGACTCGTTATTTTGGCAAAAAAGATGGTAGTGCTGAGACACTCTATATACACACACAAAACCCCGGCCATTATGTTTTCAACGCTTGCATATTTGCAACAATACTGAATTAATAAAGGTTTTTAAAGAACCTTACACCCAATAAAGCACTCTAAGACTTTAATTATGCGCACCAGGGTAGAACAGCTCTTCGTGAGTCACGTAATTTTGTCTGCAAATGTGGCCCAAAGCTAAGAATATGCACAGAATCAAAATGTCTCCACATTCATTGAGCCTTGCTGCAGTGTTTGTACATTCTCAGGTCCTGCCCTCACTACTTTGCCCCTCTCCTTCATCATCTACACATTCCAGATTTCATTCTCTCTTGAGACAAAAACAAGGTTAACCATGGTTAACTGAAAGATAGTTAAAAAAAGATCGCAAACAAGGTTAATACTAAAGCTGCCTAAAACTTACTCTATTACTACTCCTTAAAAAATTCTGAATCAATTGATAGTCCATTTATGCCGAACAAAACTGCAGCTAGCAGCTCTCAAATGGTCACATTCCTTACCTTAACATAGCATAAATAAAATTAATTCATCAGTCATAAAAACGTAAAATGAAACTACCTTTTGAAATTCGTGGATGTGAGGGGTTACTAACATGACAACTGAGGCAGCTGTGGAGAGGACATCGAAACCCCCTGTTCTCAAACACAGTGAGATGAAATTTTTTCACACAAGCTTCGTGGTAGAATTTTCCACAGTGAGACACAACACAGCGTTTCACATCTGCCTTTCTCTCCTTACACACGAAACAGGTGTGTACACCTAGTGGCAAAATAATAAACAGAATGTAATATCCAAACACATGAATTTAAAACACTTCTCATGCCTCTATGTTATGCATGAGGGAGTTGATTTTGTGGTGTGGAGGAGGTTTTTTTCAACAAATCAAACTGCATTACTTGATGGTGCAATCTATTTACTTTAGTTCTTTAGTATTAAATACTTATCTGGTCAGACACAAATAAAATAAAGTTACAAAGCAAACCCATTTACAGTTGAAGTGTACACAGTAACACCCAAAGCCTCACCAATCTGATTTTATGTTCTTATTTACAAGCCTCAGTATGCCAGGACAAGTATGAATTTTTAGTTTACAAATTTTTTTGAATCAATGAAATAGCATGATGGTCTGTGGTATTTGAAGGAGGACCACAAACCAAAGATAAGCATCCTCTAATTTTTTTCTGGACCAACTGGAACAGCTTTGTTTTGAAGCAGCAGTTCCAACAAGGTTTACTGCACGTACTGAAATGAGCTTATGAGCAAGAAAGCAAATCTTATGTAAAGTTTTGAGATTAAGAACTTCCAAGCAGTTATTACAGGATTAAAAGCAAATGAAATTAAAAGCAATAAGGTAGTCTTTTAACAGGAAAAGCAAAAGAATGATACAGACACATAAAGGACTGAAAAATAACTTAAAATGTCTCACTTGTCACTCATTTTTCTAGGATTTCCTAAGTCATCGTGACAGACTTTAAACATGTACTCAGATTTCACGTACTCAGAAAGCAAATAATCTGCAGTTATTAAGGCAACAGAATTCTGATTAAATTAGCCATGTTGCAAGAGAGTTCTCACTGAAAACAGGGTGAACTTTGTAAAACATGGCACACTTAGTGCTACTCCCACCCTGTCAAGTCCCAAAGGATAAATAAGGGTTCTCTGAGGATACATACTCTGTCCAGGAGGATATCCTAGAACAATATATGGGAAAACTGTAACTTTTTTTTTTTTTAATTAATAGGAAGGGACAAACTTGCCTGATGTACATTCACTACAAATGAATTTTCCTGCTGGTCTTCCAGAGAGCCCAAGGCAGCTTACATGAAAAGCTCGATAGCAAAGTCCTTCACACAGCAGGAGATCACCTGTTTTTTCACACAGCTTTTACAACACAAAGGCATTGAATGTTAAAGAAAAGTTCATATGTGGAAAAAAACTGTTTTCTTTATTCCTTTTCATATACTGCTCCTCAAAATATCTTTTCCCGTTGTTGAAATCAAATTTAACAAGTGAAAATAATTTTACAAGCATCATCATATGCTCTGGCATCAAGTTGAAACAGGTAACAGAATCATTAAACTACTAGAAATAACCCTCTCAGACCACGGTTCAGGAGTAAATACAACCTGACAGAAAAAAAAAGAATAGAAAAAAAAGCTGTAAGAAATATTCCCTGAGCTCAGGGAATGCATCTGAACAGAGTTAAAAAGCATCCTTCCTTTCCTTTTCCTTGGCAAAAGGAAATCAAGTCCAGTTGGCACAATGATACTTTTATATCTGAGTGGTTAGCAGTGACACATGCATAACTAAAGATGTTACAATGAACAACAGTGCTGGCACAATTTAAGGATTACCCAACATTTACAGACAGGTACAACCTCATTCCCACTATGTACAAAAAATGGAAATCTAACTGCTTGCCCAGTCTCACAGAAACAAATCTGATTTGTCCACTTGGATTGTGTTATCATTTCATAGCCTAAGAGCCCTTCTAGAACAGTCTGAGGAAAGGCTTTTGCTTTCAGTTGCTTCCTGCCACCACGACAGGGTGGTGCTGCCATCTCTGCTGCATGCAGAGCACAAACCCCGCTGGGCTGGGCTTCCTCCTCTGTGCTAACAGAGAAACCAGCAGCTCTTCTGCATCATCTGACCAGTCACCTGGCAACACTCATGTGCTTCTTCTCAGCTACAAATTATGCTTATCTTACTGACCTGGAAACTCAAGCAGAAAGGCTAAGTCACTTACTGGAGGTCAAGAAAGAAAATAATTAGGTATTAAGAATTCCATTTACGGCCATAGCAACCTCATCACTAACAGACATCTCAGACACACATGATAAACCTGTTTCTGGCCTAATACTGTAATTTTCATATTTAAAAAGTCCTTCCCTGGGAAAGCTCAGAAAACACAGCCCAGCTATCATCTCTCACCTGACACACATATTCTTTTTTTGTTCCTGCTCCTCGCTCAGATTTTTTGGATGATATAGACACTTCAGTCTGAGTCTCATCAGCACTTTCATAGGGGGACTCTGAGCGCTCATCTCCTTGGCCATCAGAGATCTGAAGATTAAACACAGGTGTTAGAGAATGCAGGCACAGATGGTCAGTTTTGCACAGCATCAGATCTGATGGAAGCAAACACACTGCAATTCAGACTAGTAGATTTAGGCACGTTCTTCTGTTTGGTCTCCCCCACCTTCAAAAAAGCACCTTGATTAAAACCAGAATACGCATTTGTGGAAGTCTCAGCAAAAGGATTATACAACAACCCCCCTCATCAGCAACTTAACAGCAGCCAAAACAGAACACCAAAACTTTGTAATATGGCATTTTATTTATACTCAGTTCTATAATACAGTCAGCAAGAAGTGCCTAGCCATAACACAGGGGTATCTTCAAATCCCTTGAATAAAGTCTGAGATGCATGAGATTTTAGAGCAACAGTCATTTTTAAAAAGAAACTTGGAAAACTCCAAGCTGCATATAAAAGTGGCTGACCCAAATATTCTCCAAGAAAGTGTGAACTTCCTTCTACAGAAGACAGGAAGAACAAGCAGCTCTCAATATGTTTAAGAAACATAACAGTCAACAATAAACTCAAAATACTATAGAAGATAGCCCTGTTACGGATAAATCTTATATAACAGATCTAGATGCAATAAATATGGGGTGTTTTTAAAAATAGTTGTAATTTACGTTTAAAAACACATCCTAAGTAACATACTTAAAAGAAAATACAGGGTTAGTTTTCAGTTCAATAGAATTTGAGGAGGTTCATGGACAACCAAGTCATTTGTCTCATCTCATATTACACCAGAAGATGCAGAATTTCATGCTGTTGCCCCCAGATGATACTCAGTGAGTTGTGCCTCACTAAGTACATTCTCCAGGAGAAGATCACAATTTGGAATTGCAAAAGGAAGTCTTCATTCCTCTTTGAGCTCGTTCTAATGGTTATTCACACATACCATCAAAAGTACTGCCTCCTGTCCCTTCTGGGTTGTCCAACTGCAACTCACAGTTGATGATGCCTTCTCCAGGCATTTCAGCTATATTAAAAGTCCCTTGGAAGCAGACATTTTCCTCCTGTGGAAGCATGCTGCAATTAAGCCCGTTTCAATCCTTTTTGTTCCGCCCTCTAATTTTCTCCCTAGGGGACTTTTTCCAACATCTAGAGCTTTTTAGTGGGGTTTCTCTGAACGTTTTCCACGCTTTAAAAAGGTTGTTGGAAAATCAAGCATGGGAACTGGAGGCAATAACCCATTACAAGTCTTGTAAGTGCCTTATCCAAAGCAAACCAACATGATACCACTCTTCCCTGCTGTTCTGCTGTGCAAGAATCTCCCCAAGTCTCTTCAATACAGCACTGAAAGTCACTCTAAATTGCTGTGCTACTTAAGAGATCATTTTGGGCAATAGCCATTTGCCAGCACACAGAAACACACCACTTCATATGAAGAATTTACTTTTTGTTTTCAGACACAGAATCTCATACGTATCTACAGTAAACCCCCTTTTTCTAAAAATGGCCCAACTACATGCCAGAGACAGCTATATGCAACTTCCCTATTAACCAATGCATGTAATGCGCAAATTTATTAGAGATCATTTATTATAAAATCAGAAAGAAAAACATAAGACCAAACCAGGCCTAGATTTAGTTTTTATAAAATCCCTTTAGAAACAGTGGTTTTGAGAGATTAATTCCCACTGCTGCTGCCAGCTAACTTGCATTCCTCCATTTAACATTTGCCTTCCTTGATCATGTCTAAAAATATTATATAAATTGGATCAGACTGACAGTTGTCGGTTAGTTGGTTGGTGGGTTTTTTCCTCACATTACTTGCAAGGTTAGAAATTAATTTCCTCTGTGCAAATTCATACCTCCACTTCACCTATGAAAATTTCTACAACTGGAGTGATTTGGAGATTTTGCCCGACCATTTCGTAAGTGGTTTAAAAGAAACTGCAGGTAAAATCATTGCTTTGTTCAGGCACCAGGAAATCTCTGTCCCCTGGAAGGAGCTGTGAAATAGTGAACTGCAAAGTTCTTGCTGGGAAGGGGCAGATAAGGGAAGGCAGCACCGTAGCACAGCAAAACCACAAACCCAGTTTCCTCTATGGTTTAAGTAAACTTACACACATGCTCATTTCTGTTTAAACTGTTCCCACAGAAACATTAATTAGTGTAAGCAGCCACTGCTCTAACATTTTTAGTACCTCATTATCTTCTTGTTTGAACTAGCCAGAATTAGTCATGGTTAGAAAAGAAAAAAGGCAAAATAAGCTGGAAGGTCTTAGATCCACATTTCTTTTCCACTTAAAAACAAAACAGAACAAAACAAAGCAAAACAAGCAGTCTTGCTGTAACCTGACCTCTCACCTTTCCCCCACACCACAAAACACCTAAACTCAGAGAAAACCCATTTGTGCAGCACCCCTCGAGTTTACAGTCTTCCCAGCAGCAAAAGCAATAGAGCCTTGTCCTTGAGGAAGGTGCTCCTCTTCCCCCAGCTCACTGCTTTTGAAAACAGAGCAGAGAAACAGAACATACCCAGTGATAAATATATTCAGTTAAGAGAATGAGCCAAAGCAACGATTTCCATGATTTTCCCTGGTTTATACACTCTGTTCAAATGAAGGATGCAGACCTCTATACGGGAAGGGAACCCTATTGGCAGGAGGCAGTTTTTCAGAATCCCCCTAGATAGGGGTGACAAAATCCCAGCCATTTGTGAACCTCAGGCTGACATCAATTGTCCTACAGAATGGAGATTTTAATCGCCTCAGAATTAATGCACCAGCCCTTTATTTAAATTAAATGGCTACTGAGCCAAAAAAGGAGCAGTGCTGGCAAGAATCAAACCTGACATCACAAATGCAGCCACAAAAGCCAAATTCTATCAGCCCATTTCAAGAGAAAACTTGGCAATTTATATCCACCTATAGATTATTGCCAGGTTTCAAGCACAAATACCAACACACAGAGCATGAACAAAATATCTTCAGTTCATCAACTGAATGGCTGCCAGGCTGCGAGTATCTTTCAAAATCTCTCCTTTACGGCTGTCAGGAGTCTCAGATGCTTTACAAATCAAATGCTCTATTAAGCACCAGTTTTGTATTACACAGACAAGACCAGATACCTGCTCATGGCTGTCTCAACTCCTAAGAGTCACTACATTCACAGGCAGCTCAGTGATACACTCCCGTGGCCTGGTGCAGGCTGCAGAATGCACCTCTTCATCCCTGCCACCATGACCAAAGGTTTAACCATCCTCTCCAACAGCCATAACCCATGCACAGCTCACACACACTTCACTACCAGATTTCATCAGGGCCCGGATGAAATAAAGGGGAAGGCTAGCAGATTTCCTGTTGTCAGAAAGGGACGCATTTCTTTAGGATAATTTAATTGGACCCTTATTTGTAGCTTGCAGAAGGTGAAACATTGTCTATCAGAGATCTTTGAGGAAAGCTCCCTCTATAAAGAGAACTGGAATTCAACACCTCAGCTCTTGAAGCTATCCCAGAATAGCTAATGGAAATACCAGGGAAGTAAAAAAAGCATCTGTTCCTTGAGGCCTGGGGAGAAGAGGCTGAGACAACCCTTCATCCAGTGTTTCTCAGAGACAACTTAGAACCTAAGAGAGGTACAGCATGAGGAGGCTGGGAAAACTGTATTTATACCCCCAGCAAGCTATAGCAGCCCTAACAGGTTCTGATTCATCTGGGGGACACTGAGTTTTGCAATTAAAATACGTGTAGATTGAAACAGTCACTAAGTGAAGATGATTTACAGGAAGATAGCTAGAGATCAGTTCACGCTGATGTGACACAGCCACCTCTGCAATGAAACGTAACACTGCTGTGGAAGTTTTTAACAGTTCACATACCAGAGCCCAAAACACAGCCTTCAATCTGGAGAGGTTCTGGGGGGCTTGTTACTTTACTTCTTAAGTTACAAATATAAATCTTTCCCTGGTAATCATACCAGAGCTTGTCTTGTCCTTATTTTTGTAATATAATCCCCTCTTAGAAAAGAGAATTGTATATAATTAACTCTTCTGAAGTTCAGGCCAAGGTTCAAAGTAATCAACATTTAGATTACAGGCAAAACGTGTTAATTGGCAATTTGTAGCTATTTTATTCTGCTTTACATTTGGAGTAATTTCTTATTTCTCATAAAGGCAAAGGACTGTTTTAAAGAGCGTAAATTTGGGGGGAAAACAGCCAAGACTGTTCACTTCAGATTTTTAGCAAGTGCCAAGTTTCTGCACCGAAACTGTACCTAAACTCTATCATCATCTCCACTTTTCTTTAGCAATTACTGCTGCTGTGACATGAAAGACACCCTTCCTCTGAAGGGTGGATCATTGCAATGCACCATCAGCCTTCACATACTGCACATCAGTCAGACTTTCCTTCCCACTTCCTCCAATTACTGAACGTCAACATTATTTTGTGAGGGCTCGCCTGCAGAGCCTTTCACACTTCACTGCCTGAACACTGAGCAAGGCTGGTATTTCAGAAACCAAATGCAGCTCTTTCTGCTGGAAACTCTGCACCTGCACACACAAGTGAGAAAAAGGGAGGAAAACAGCCTCAAAACCAATTTCTGCTCTTCATGTGGGGCGGGCCAGAACTTACTTCAGGGCTTAGTGAGGTTCCAAATACCATTACCACTCACAGAAATGACCAATTTCCCATCAGGCTCCCAAGGCAATCCTTCCTTTCCCACGTGTCTCAGTCATTATTCACTACTTACACACGTAAGACTCAAAAGGGAACATGTAGGGACACATTACTGCATTTTTCCAAGTTCCCCACAGCTTTATCATTGAAAAAATACTTCACTACTGAGTCAAACTGGGACAAAACTTTGGCATCTCTGTGAATTCTTTGTGTTTAGTATTCTATTTTTACCCCTGAATAGACAGAAATTGTAGCAATAGGTCATTAAACAATTGGGTTTACTCATCTGAAGATCTTTTGAGCATACATTTTATACTACTGCTGTATTTTTGGACCAGTTAGTCAGGCCCCCAATGGTACAGGGAATCAGCATATAAAGACTTCAAATCCCCCGAAGTATTTTTAATTTTCTTTTGAACTATATGCTAAAATTCCCTGTTCACAATAACCAAAAGAAGTGCTTAAGGGATTCTTTCAGACAAACATCAACTTATTTTTAGAAAGACGGTAACAATGCTTGTAAAAGCCATCTTCAACACGAATTCATAACTGAATGAACATGTTTTGCATACTGCAATATTTGATGTACAAAGCCAGATTACATCAGCAAGCATTGCTGAATACTGGGTAATTGTTTAGTTGCTAAATATAAAGATGAGATTTCCTTTTTTTCTTGCTTCCTGGACTACTTTTACCTGTTATGTGCAAAAGGGACCTACATGTACAAGGACTGTTGGTGGAATAATGGAGTTTCCTTGGCATGATTATATTGAGTAATTAAGGTGTTTAGTTTTCAGAGGTTGCTGAGCAGGCTTAGAGGAGGAAATGTGTGCAACTCTATACAATAGTTACAATAAGAAAACACACTAGAGCACTGAAAGGAATGAAACTGAGTCAGCTGTGTGCATTTTCTGAGTTTATATGTTCATATTCTTAATTTTGTCTTTTGTCTGAAGCACGCTAAAATGATTAAAGGGGGGTGGGCAGGAAGTCAGTTTGACAGAAGACTGTACAGAGATTTTGTGTACAAAATCACTTCTCACTTTTTTTCTCCTGCAAGACTTTCTCCAGCTGCAACATGAGTCCTGCAGCTGCAACACTGAGTCTGAGTTAACTGCACAGCTCATTGCACCACCAGCTAAAGGTGAAAGGATAAGCACTAACATAGGGAAACATTTCTCACAGTACATCTAAATACTGAATCCAGATCCACTACAATTTTTAAAGCATTTTTTACAAGCAGGTACCTGATTCCAGTCTCAGCCACACACCTCGGCAGAAATGCAAGGCAATTCTTCATTCCCTCTGGCTTTTTACAAAAAAGTTAAATGTGAGCTGGTATGTACACTCAGCTTGCATATTTCTTGAACCACGTGGCTGAACTTTGTAAATAGTACTGTTCCGTCCACATCTGGGTAGCTGAAATGCCNAAAAAAAAAAAAAAAGGTAGTGACATACTCTCAGTTGGCGTCTAGTCATACTGATACATGATATAAGCCATGAATCTGTGAAAGCATAGACTGGAATTCAAAAATTCAAATAAGCAGATGGAGTCAAATACTGACGTAGACATTTGCTCCACCCACTTGAAGAAAAAAATATTTTTTCTCCACTTAAAATTGTCTCCTTCCTTTCAGACAGCTCCAAAATCAGAGTAAATACCAGAGCCAGCAGAATCACTGCTCTGTAATTTTAAGGAAAAAAGGTTCAGAGATTCTAGGTCTGAAAATAAAATGTCTGTACTCATGCAATCTGGAGCCTGGGAATTTAGGAAGCTATGACAGTAAAAACAAAAAAAATGCAAATGTTCTGCTTCATCAGCTTGTGACCTGGCTATTAAATGTGCCTTTTGTTTTAGATTTTGGATTAAGTCCTTCACTTTGAACAGCTGATCTAAGAAAGCATCCTTGCTGGCTCAGTGTTAGCCTAGGAGGTGGAGAGGGGGTAATGCTGCGTCTTTTTTTCTTCCCTTGAAGTACTTCCTGGCTAAAAACTGTCCTAAAGGACCAGCATCAGTAATTGTTAAGGCAAACCCTTCTGTCTCATGGAGCAGAATCAAGTCCCAGATACCATTCATTGTGTGTTAGCAATTGCAGACTGAACAACACCAGCATCTCTGTGCTCATCAGCTTCCTTGGGACTTTCCCTCTCCTAGATCCAATTCAGACAAGGTTTTCCTGCCATGTTTGAAGGCTCAAAACAAATTTGAAAATTTAGACTGAGGAAGTTGTTAACATTTGAGCATCTATGGTGCCCACACTGGAACAGGCTCCAACAGTGGCTACTCCACTCAAGACAACGATGTTCTTCTGTCACATTCTGTTTAAGCAGTAACAAGAACAAATAAAGGGCAAATTTTTCAAGAGTCAAGAAAGGTAACCCCTCCCACTTCCTGTTGGTTTACTTGAGCATCACTTGCTTTATAATGCAGGCTGTAGGACATCAAAAGGAAACACACCCCACTATGTACACTTATCTTAAAAGCTAGGGGTATATAACATGAAAATAAAGCATGGCAGGAAATAATTTCCTCCTGCTTGTTTGGCAGGCAAGTCTCCACTGCAGGAGCAGCAGGATCCATAAAAGAAAGGGCCCACAAAGAGTGACCTGCACATTTTACAGGGATGTCTTAAGCAACATCCTCTCTCAGGTCACCTGCCATTATATATATGATGATGATATGATATGAACATATCATATACAAAAGATACACAGCATCTTTTCACAGGCAATTAAAGAGGCACATCTTCATGAGTTCTGAATGCTGTTGCCCACCAAGTTTCACTTTCCTTAACACTCAGGACACTGCTACAATCTCAGATTTCCTGACAAGACTTTAGAGTCGGTGATTTCTACACCACAGTCACCCAGGAGGAAATGGGCTGGGCAGGCCAGGAGCTCTCTCTATAAAGCTTGGAGCATGCATGCTCTGATAAAAAAACTTCTCTGTCTTTCCAACAGATTAAACCCAACTGCGTATTTTTTCCTTATTAATCAAAACCTGAGCAGCTAGAGGGTTGGGGTTTTTCTGTTCTTTCTTTTTACTCTAAGAACAACTTATGTAAGAGTAAGTCAATAAGCAACATACAAACAGGTCAGGCTGTATTCAGAAGACAATCTATCGTGCACCCACACAGAGACAGAAAAACTGACAGAGCCAATTGAGTTACAGTTAACATTTCCTTTATTTCATATAAGAATTCCTGAACTGAATGAAGAGTGATATTTTGGCCCATACTGCTAAACTAGATAAATTCTTTAAGTATGCGGTGCCACAAGTGTACACAGTACTATAATAGCAAAAAAAAGACAGCCTGGGACAAGTTTCATTTTTATTATTAGCAGGAGTTAGACGTTTCAGATAAGGATATTATGCATTTCTGAATTTGCCTGGAAAGTTAATTAAAACTATGAGAACATTTTAAAACAGTATAAAATTGCCTACAGATACTCATGATATTTGGTTGGGGATGTGGAATAAAAACCTACATCATGTAACATTCATTTAACAGATTCTCTGCACTCTGAAGCCTAAGTAACACACAAGAGGAGAATAAGTACATAAGAAACTTAGTTTTCTACACAGAATGTGCAATCAAAGAACAGAAGTGAAGCTTAGAACTTTTTTCCACATGAAAATAGAACCATTGTAACAAAACTGTATGGTCTGATGAGTGATGCAGGTCATGTAAAATGTTTGAGGCTTTAGCAGAGGTTTAGCAAGGAAAAAGTCCAACTACTTGCAGTGTTCCATTAAAATGTACCCCTGACTGCTTACTGGTGCTTTCAAACGGGGAAAAAAAATCACAGGCATACAGAAACAAACACAGGAAACAACTGTCTGTTAAGTCACAGGATTTAAGGTGGCACTATATATTAACTCATCCTTCAGCAATGTTTAGAAGAGAGAATTATATTTGCAGGAAGCTTGAATGAAATGCTAGAAGCACAGTGATTTTGTTTAACAACCTGCAAAGTCAACTGTAACTGCTTTTTCTTTAGGTCAGTAGTTTGTTTAAAATAACATGAATTCTCTTCTTCCTTCCTGTTCTTCGGATCAAAAAGCCAGTTATTTGCACCTTCAGTAAGAGTTTTTAGTTGCATACTCTAGGACAACTAGACTCCAGGGTTGATAAATGGAGCTGATGTACTTTCTGAGTTGCAAGCGGTGCATGTCTCACGACTCCCTCCTCAAGCAAACACCTTACCTTTTAAGAGCTGTATGTGTTTTCTCCTTTGTGTACACATGCTAATGTCCATTAAAAATGCAGCTAAATGAAATCTGTCTCAAATCAGTAGTGTGAAAAAAATCCACTGTTTAATATGAAGAAAAAGAGCCTTAAGGCTTGCATTATTATAATTTGCATTATTAGGCCTTAGAAACACATGAATTTGTAGCTATAACCAGGAACTGAGCTTGTTTTGACACTGGGCGTTACAGAAGGAAGAAAGAATTCCTCTGAGGAAGATGTGATGAAATTAAAATAAAAGCACCTCTTCAAATCTTTCCCAGACTTCTTTAAGCTGCCATCTGCTGGTCAGCTCAGACTTGAGGGGGTGATGAACGACAGGCTGGCTAACTTAGAGAGTTATTTATTACATGTGCTTTATTTTGTCCTCTCTTAGGAAAAGATTACAGTTTCTTTGACAAAGTTTGTAAGTAGTACCTATGGTCTGCACAATACTTCGACACTTATCTGCTGTCAACAAATTCATCCAGTTTAATGAAGCCAGACAATAAGCACAAAAATTGATTGAAAAGCTAAAGCAGATATGTTTCATGCAAACACACCAAGTGTGCCAATAATCCACCAGTAATGGTAATGTAAAGTCTTTTTTATTTATTAAAAAAATACTGATTACACTCTTACTGGCACCTACTACATTATTGGGGGGTGGAGGGCCAAGGTAAAAAAAGAAATTAAAATACACCACCTGCATCTCTTCTCACAAATATGTGCTTCTGGATGCTTACGCTAAGTCTTACATAGCCAGTAAAAAACTACTCTGAGCTTTTGCAGACTCCAAAGTGTTGAATATCTTTTTCACATCTGGCCCTACAAGTTGCTCATTAAGAATTATATTTCAACAAAATCATATTTCACATAAGTGACTTACATCAAGTGCCTAGAAGTAAAATTATTTTGTTTCAAAATTAAATGTAGGTATGAAATTCATTTATTCTTGTATAAACACTTTACTGTTCACCCATCTTAAAACAACTTCAAAGCCCAATTTTTTCAAGGGAGCAAACCTTTAATCTCTAATATGTCACATCTATAAATCTGTTTGAACAAGTCCACACTCCCACTCTTATCTCCCTCCCAAAGTAATTTATTAATTGAAAATTGGGCCTTGCCTGATTTTACAGTATTTCAAATAAACTCCATTTAAAAAATATCCCCCAATAACAACAAAAGGTGTTCAAAACATTTTTTAAAATGTCAAATATGATGCATCTTTCAAAGAAAGAACTGAGCACATCTTTCCTAGAACCTGGTTGTAAAGGACAGACATTTAAGGGGTGTGTAGCTAACAACAGTTCTTGACAAATAACAGTCACATCCAGGTTCCATTCTGGAACAAGCTGTTCACGAAGAGTAAGGGAGAAAAAGAAAGGAGAGGGGAAAAGAAAAAGTCTAGAATCCTCATATATACACCTTGTAGAGATGTATGTGCTTGTAGAATACAGAGGATTTTTTCTGTACTTGTTAGGAGAGCATCTAAACCAACACTTAGAACTATTATAGTGAACACAGAAACGAGAAAGTTAATCATTAAATCTATTTAAAGTTGAGAAGAATTACATCCTACTCAATTAGCTGTGCCAGGCTTTCATCATTACCTGACTGTGTTTATTTTAAAAAAACTTTCCCTTAATACTGGGAAAGTTTCTCTCCAGATGAATGCCCTCAGGACACATACATATTTAGCTGTTTAGACAAGTGCTAAATAAAAACACAAATGGGGAAAAAGTTTTTAAGAGCCACCCACACAATTCAGAATTTCTGTCTTTCCTTGTTTTGTAGAGCAGGTCAGTATTAATTTCTGAAACATAGGCCCGACATTTTTGTTTTATTTAAAGGCAAAAATATATCTAATACCGGAAACAAACTGGGCCCAATCCTTAGACGGTCCAAGTCCAGGTTAGGGTGGCTTTAACCAATCCAAGGATTTATTTAGTCCATTAATCTACTTCCCCCTGCACCCAATCCCCCAAAATTATTTAACAAGGTGGTTTCTGTTATGCCGTTTGGGACTTTTTTTTTTCATATCTTAACTGTTTGAAAACAATTAATTCACTTTCCAGTTTGTGTATCTGTGTTCTGTATACGTTGTATGAAGTTAATTTTTCTCAGATCTTTTACTGTTTAGCAGCAGCTGAATAAATTAGTGCTAAGTTTTAGAATTTCCATCTCAGCCGTATCCTTTCTTACATGTGAACCATTATGTTACAACCCAAAATCCTACAAAAAAAGTGTTTTTTGTTAAGAAAGACTTCTGGATAAATCGTGTTTTAATCATAATCTCGAGAAAGAGAAGAATCTTTCTCCTGAGTGCACCGTATTTAGAGATGCATATTTTGAGCCAAAACCCCCGAGATTTTTCCTTAAACTAGTCTGGTTGAATAGAAGGTCCTAAATAGACCATTACACAGCACATCCCATCAGCAAAGCAAATTCACCAGAAGCTGGTAAGCCAAAAGATGGGAGTCTCTCAATTGAGAAAACAAAGTAATTATTACTTTACTTGGCTGCTTCTGTGGACATTTATTTCCTGTGGGACCTCCTTTGCTTGTTTTATTGGGGTACAGGAGGGAGTATTTATTGAGGTTTTTTTAGTTAAAATGTTTTTTCCAGTTACAGTTAAGATATACAGCCATTAACATGCAATCTTTTTTCCCTACCCAAAGGTAAACTGTTTACTGAACATTGCCTAGGTATTTTAACTGCATTCATTACAGCACCTCATGCATTTGTTAGGGGAGATGAAAGTCTCTAGGAGAGCTGGAAGCCCTGTTCCCTTGTTAGCAGGCAAGTATTTTTTCTCTACAGTTTTTGTAACACAAACTGGGTGAAGCTGTTTGTCTATGGATATTTTACTAAATCCTATCAACTACAGACCCAAACCCACCTGCAAAACAGCATGCATACTTCACCCTCATGCTGCCACTCTTTGGCTGATTGATTTTAACAGTGTAGATGACTTGGGGAATGGTTTAATGGATTGTATGAATACAATTCTGGTACATACATTTCATTTATTGTATGTCATCTGAGGAGAATTACAATTCCAAATATGCAGAGCTAAGACTATGTATGATTAGCAAGTATCAAAAAGATACATCCTTCACTGCCTGTTTAACTCTATTGAGGTTGGAGCTATTTGCATCATAGAGAAATAGCACTAAAAGAGCCTGAAAACTAATTTGAGTTAAAAGGGGCTCTGCTCAGAAGACTGTCCAGTTCCAGATCAAACAGAGGATTAGGCAATTTGCTTCGATATAAAAGCTATGGCAACATGACAATATTGAGTTACATAATGTAACTAATGTAGTACACTTACATAAAAGTCTGTAGAAGAAAATACAGAACACACTGGCATTTTACTTTGCCTCTAATAGAAGGTTACAATTCTAAAACGTTGTTGGTAAATACATAAAAAACCACAATAATATCTCGACGTCCCCAAATCAGACGTTCGTGTTACAATAAATGATTTGCAATGCACACATTAACAGGTTTCACAGAGGCCAAAACTGTAACTTGTCTAGAGCACCAACGTTAGAGAATTCGCCTTTGATTTTTGCTTTTTTTAAAACAAGATTCACACCTGATAATTTCTGTAATTAAATGGCTGTGTGCAAACACCACTTTTTTTTTACCTCATTCTCAGTTAAGGAAGCTGAAGGAGATGAACTCTTGCTAAAAGCAAGAGTTGAAGATTCTGCTGCTGAAGCCCGATTTCGCTTCTTCAGAGGTTTACATGCATCAGACAGATTTTTCGTTGCTGTAAAATAATTTTGGTTTACAAAGTGAAGTTTGGAACTTTAAAATGTTATCTCCCTGAAGCCATTTAAAATATTCCTTCCAACACAGGAAGGAATTATTTAGGTATGTCTTCTGGACACCTATATAGGACTGAGTGAACATGAATCTTCTGAAGCCATGTATTTTGGCTTGATTTTAAAAATAAAGGTTTCCATTAATCAAATATGTGCTAAGAAATGTTATCCCAATTTTTTATTGTCTCATTTCTATTAAAATCGAAGTACCTTGTGACTAAAGACCCCTTTAAAGCAGAGGTAACAGTTCTATGAGAAGGCCTACATGAGCTCATCACAATCTGAGTACCACTAACACTTTGTTAAGAGAAAATTTATATACAGGAGCCAAGTACCACACATTAGCAAAGGCACATCACCAGCTCTACACCGTGCAGGACTTGCTGAAGCTCGCTTGTCTTTGGCAAATCATTTTAACACCTGAAGAGAGACATGCTCTGATAGCAGTTACCTTAAACTTGAGCATCATTAACAAGTCTGACTTTGACATTTTGATCCAAGGTTCTACAGAATTCCCTCTCATGCTCCACACTGCCTCCCATCAAGCACCATTTCGAAGGACTAAAACCCCGGAGTACCTGATGACACTGATGGCCACTGCACTTGTTTTACTGGGCCAGTGCAGCGGGCAAAGGGGAGCAGCAGGGTTTGTTCCCTGCTTGCCAAGATCCCGGGGCACCAGCTTTAATCTGGTGCCATCACACGGGGAACCTGTGAACTGCTGCTCTCCATCAGCAACACACAATTTCAGTTCAGGATAGAGCTGCAGGAGGGCAGTGAAGGAACAGGGCTCCCCCCCAGCTGTGGCACAGTGCCTGCAACTGCTCATCGAGTCAGCAGAATTTAGCCAGCTGCCTCAGACAACCTGGGCATTTTAAAATTATTTAATTGAAAAAGTTACATTAAAACTTATTCTGACCACATTACCTGACTGGTTCTTTTGTGAAGAGGAGGTTTCTGTGACCTTAGAAGAGTTTGTTTTTGCTGTTTTGTCACTGCTTGTCTCCCTCTGTCACAAAAAAAAATATGAAAAAATAAAAAAACTCCTAATTTATGAGTGGTTGGATACAACTGGCAATTAGTTCTGGATTTATGTTATTAAAAAGAAAGTGTCTTTACAAATATCTGAATGGTACTATAGTTAAACTATCCCCACTTAAGAGAATTTTAAAACTCATTTACAGCACAGGGTACAAACCCATAAACAAATAAGAAATTTTAAGGAACACAGTACTTCAGCATCCCACTTATCCATCCCAAATTCAGCATATCAAAAGGGAGAGTGCTAAATGAACACAAAACTTGTAAATTATCCTTACTACTCTTTGTACAAACTGGTCAAATTAAAACCTTTAATTATGAAAGGTAAATTGCAGAATTAGTATAGAAATCTGAGAGTAAACCCTGTGCAAAACTCTAAGTCTCAGAGAGGCTTGCTTCCAACTCCACAACTTATAGCAGTGCCATTTTTTAAATTACTATGGTTAAGATTGTTTCAGCATTTCCAAAATAAAACCACTATTTTCAAAGGAGAATAAACAGCACCTAGATTTGCTCCAGATTGAGAATTCATGATTAAAAGTTTAGGCGAAAAACTGGGGAAGTTTTTGTTAAATCTTTGTCAAAATTAGGACATTGTTCCTTACACATGCCGTTTTCTTTTTTGTATCTTATGCTACAAATTCAGTAAAATTAGTAAACTGTAGCCTAGAATACTTAACCCTGACACATGCTCACCTGATTCATAAGCACAACTCTATTAACAGAAAGCTTTACACACATTTCCAAAGCTTTACACGCTTTTTCACAGTCTTCATCAGACAATCCGTTTTACCAAAGAAAGATGTGCAGGTGAACACCCCTAAGGCCAGAGAACTGATTCCCTTTGTAAAAATAAACACGAATGGCCACAGATGTGCCATGCTGTGTTTTTACTGAGCTCTAAGCAGACTAAGCTGCCCTACCAACAACGCCACCAGAGCCCCCAGTATCTGTTTTCTAAGATTACTGTTACACTTCTAGGCAAAAATGGAAGAATGTCAAGAGGATGGCGCCAGACTCTTTTCCATGGTGCCCAGTGACAAGACAAGGAGCAATGGCCATAAACTGAAGCACATCAAATTCCACCTCAACATGAGGAAGATGTCTTTACTTTGGGGTGGCAGAGCATTGGAACAGCTGCCCACAGAGGTCATGGAGTCTCCATCTCTGGAGACATTCCAAACCCACCTGGACACGTTCCTGTGTAACCTGCTCTAGATGACCCTGTCTTGGCAGGGGGATTGGACTGGATGATTTCCAGAGGCCCCTTCCAATCCTAAGGATTCTGTGATTCTGTGAAAATGTACAGGATAGTTCGTTCAATTTAAATTTAAGGCACACTTTACAGAACCCCCATTTTGTTAATGTGCACTTTATATATAGCATCAAAGCAATAACTAACAAATTAGTTTTTCAGAACTTCCATATGGGTACTTATGGCTTCGTTACTTTATGTGAAAACATTCTGATGTTGTAAATAAGAATTAAGGACAAAGGGAGAGTATAACCCACAACTCTTTTACAAGAAGTAAAATGTCATGGAATTAAGCTCCTCCTACCCAAAATGATTGTAACGAAAGCCTGCAGGTAAACAGGGAACAACAAAAAGAAGGTGTATGGTTAATGTTTGCTTTTTTGAATCATTACATAGATATTTTCACTGTCATTCACTGAATGTTCTATTAGGCAGCAGCAGATACAGCTTCAAGTGCCTTGGGATTGTGAAGGCAGGAAAAAGACTAAGAGAGAATTCCTAAAGCAAACTGCAAACCATATCTGACCTTTCTGTGGAGCACAAACCCTGCTATATGCATTTAGAGTTTCCAAACTAACTAATATTAAAACACATCAACCCCCATGTAAGCAGTTCTGATAAAGTGACCTGAGAGAGAACAACATTTTAAAAATGTACATTATAAAATCAGTGTCATTAGTGCTATAAATATTATGGGAATCATTCAGCTCATTTAGTTACTTTCCTGCTGGAAAAGTAACTAAATGAGCATGTGTATCACAGCACCAAAGATACCAGAACCTCCCATGCATGAACTATACTGCAACCACCTTTCATCCTAGTTCTGAGAACGGAGGCTAATTGTAGTGTACAAATGCTGGTGGGACAGTAAAGTACCTTTAGAACAATGAAAGCAACGACTTCATAGAAGGAATTAATTATATTAAGCAAGCTTCCTTATTCCGTGGATCTAGTGTATTAGAGTGTGTTCAAATCAATTAGACAAGTTCAAAAAGGTTTGAAAAACTGCTCCTAGAAAATCACATGAATACGCAACGACTAACCCATTCCAGCAAGAAGTGCAAAAACCAGTTTTGGCCCTTCTTTCTGCAAAGGTAACAACATCAGGAATTATCTCTGTCCTTTGCTAATCAGCTCATTTAGCCTACCTGAATTTTTTTTTTTTTAATATTAAACTCTAAGATAACAAGTTGTCTTAGTATCTACAATATCAACAGAAGTAGCAAAATAACCAGCTCGCCAAACAGACTGACACCTACAAATAAGACCTCCACAGCTCATCTAAAAAATAAATCTACTATCTTTTCTTCTATTAGGTTGTTTCATTTGATTGCTGTACCACTGAAGTTCTTAGCTTAGGTCCATGGTACTCACACTAGCGTATGATACTGCAATAACACACCTGAACACCTGTGAGCTAAGCTTTCCGTACAAGTAAAACCCATGAAATTCACTGCTCTACATGCATGACTAAATAAACCTGTGCCTGAGTCTCCACAAGATTTGTGCTGTCCACACACATAGTGATCTATGTAAGGAAAATTCTCATTCTCACAAGCAAGCTAATCAGAAAAGTAGCCTGCAATTTGTGTGATGAATATACTTTTACTACATAAATTTATTGCAGTCTCTTAACCCAAGAAAAGGGTCAGCATGCCACTCTAAAATGTCCTATAGCCTTCCAGTTCATGAAAAGTATTTTTCTGTTTTGCTTTACTTGCTTTCCTCTCTTCTGACTTTTGTCTAAAGCAATTATTGACTAAAAGTATTTTTTACATTCTGGTAAAACTAACTCCAAATCAGGAGGAAAGAAAAAGAACTACAGAGCATAACAACACAGAGAGGTCATGCCTTCCTCTGCACATTCCTTTGGGGAACAGTTTAAGTAGCAAGTGCAACTTGTCTTACCTCCATCCTCAAAACCAAAGGAAAAAATCCCACAGTGGTAAGCTCACATGTATCTCTGAATATTGACAACAGGTTGGTATGATATATGGACATTTCTTTTTTAATCCTGAAAATGGAAATGCTGACAAACTTAACTACAGCAATGTGACTGGTGCTGCTATAAACCAACCCCAACAAACCAATGACATAATTACCTTCCGATTATTCTGTTTATCCATCCTGAGTCTTTTCCTAGGTGCTTCCTGAACTTCAAAATCTTCTGTAGGCTCCTTTGTCCTCTTTTTTTGGTTTCTTTTATTTCCATGTAAATTACCTTGGGATGGGGGATGGGGGAAACTCACATGAAAAATAATCTAAAACCCACTTTGAAATTATTTGAACTGATCTAGTTATTTAAGGTACTTTTCTTTCAGTCATTATTTTTAAAACATGGCTAAACATTAACATAGTTTGATGACCTATTAATGTTTAAGGTGTGGTTTCTGGTGCTGAAGACTAACTCTAAGAACAATCCAAATCAACTGCTTCATACTCAAGTTATTTTACAAAGATGAGTCTACCTATACAAGCCCTAGTTTAAGATCTAAATGTTACTGCCCAACATTTATTTCATCACATCAGACTGCATGTGATCGATCTATACAGCTTTTCCCTCTCCTGCCACTTCATAACATTGTCTTACCACTAAAATTACTAAGTCTCCTCCTTAAGCCAACTTTTAAGTTCTCCAAAAGACACAGATGAAGATACTGGTGACATCTATTAAGGGGCCTCGGAAAAAGGCAAGATATCACCAACTATGCAGATTAATTCTCTTTCTGGAAAGGCAATTCCAGACTCTAACAAGCTGATTTTATTTTCCATGAGACCATGAGATCCCTTGCCTTTATGAACCAGAATCCTACGAACAGAACCACGCTGGCCATTTTAGACCACAAAGTTACTCATGTGTTTAGATAGCTGTTCACTGCAAAGTTCAAGCAGCTGCTAAATACAAAGGGTCAGTGAGTAATCTACATACCCCTGCCACAGGTTCCAGTATTGTTTGCACCTCAAAAAGATAGATGAGGGTTTGGGAAGTGGTCTGTTTCATTAAGATGAAATGACAACATAATTCCACTCTCTAGTACTCTCTAGTTTATGAAGCTACAGAGTATTGTTAGTATGAAAACTGCAAGCTCCAGGGGCACAAATATCTTAACTGAAAATCACCCTACAGCTCCAAGCATTCTATTCCAGTGGCAACAAATATCTGGAAATATTAAAAATATAGCAACTTGAAAATATGGATCATTTTCAAATTAATGTTCTTATCTGAACGATCTAGGACATATTCCATGATCAGACTGAATCCACAAAGCAGACTGAAATGGCTCCAGGAAAACCTGCTACTTACAAAAAGCCAGCAAAAGAAATCCCACAACACTCTTCCAAGTTTAAGATAAGAGGATTTGAGATGGGGAACAAGTGAACTGACATATTTTTATCTGTAGGTAACTATAAATGTACACAATATATGTACTAGAAACACCTGGTACAGGTACAATTTCAATTACATTTCTTGCAATATGACACTGAGGAAGGTGAACAAAATTCAGCACTACAGTGTTAAGATATTTAATTTGGGATCCATTAAAGTTCTAACGTCAAGGAAGACAACATCTGAGATAAAATAAAGAGATTATGATACGTGGGCAATTACATAAAAAAATACACTCAGTAGCTACTTATAATGATGAGCTATTTGCACACAACACAAATTTCAATTACTTCTGGATCTTGATCTCCTTTTAGGTGAGTCTTGAAACACTTTACGTTTGGCCTCTCCAATATTCTTCAATGATGAACCTTGAGAGATACAGAATGTGGTTTTTTTTTAAACTGATATCCAAATATTTAACACTTAAAACTTAAAGTTAAAAACTTTTCAATTTTCCACAAAATTATGTTATTTCACACACACAGATAGTTAACAAAACTGACTGCCATTTTTATACAAGTTTTTCCAAGTCTCACAAACTTTCAAACACTCCCTCTCATTCTTGTCATTGCCCAAAGCAGCACCTGTTGGCTTCTAATACTTCGACAGTAAGTCTTCTTACAGTGCTATAGAACTATTTAAATTTGAAAAATGATAGCTGGTTAAATTTGATAAAGTTCATGCAAATGGCAAGCTATCTTCTTCCTCCTCCTTTCTCAAATAAGTGACTCCAAACCCCCTCAAATATTTTGAAAACAATTGAGACTGTTCATCAAAAACAAACACCAGAAAACAGCAAGTGAAATAAAAGGAGAAAAAAATAAAGCATTTGCAAACTTGCACAAAGTCCTAAAAATTTTGAGTAGCACAATAAAATGCCAAATGGGTGAAGGGTTCAGAATAAAGTTTGGAATATTTCTTCCTGAGTTGATGATGATGTGAAATAATACACTTCAGGTATATATGAAGAAAAGGTGCAGCACTGACTGAATTTTTTTTAACCATTTCTAACTGTTCTATAAAAACAACATCTGTAATTTTATTAGCAGTAACACGTCATCTTCCCTTCCCACCATCCACTTGTAACAAGCAGTGGATGCAATGGCAGCTGCTTATAGGCAGAAGAAGAATGAGAAATCAGCAATGTCTAAACAGCAGAAGGTTTACATATAACAACTTTTCAGAACAATGAGCAAGAAATGTAGACTTCATGGGTTGCGTTTATTGTAACCATTGGCATTCCTTTGCTATTGGCACAAACACCAAAAATTAAAACTGGAAAACAGTGAAAGCTGTTTTCCCTACAGGGTCTCAAATATGTGCTTAGTTTAATGCCACTATGTATATCAAATCTAGTTAGAGTACACTAGCACAGTTTTACGTTTACCAGAGTCTTCTTCAGATTTGGGAGAGGTCACTATGGCAAACTTTGTGTTATAGCGAGCTTTCTGTTTTTCACTAAGCATGTTCCACTGCGATTCGAGCAGTTCTTCAATCTCCTCACTTGAAGCATCTGGATGTTCAGCAACCACCTATACATGCAGAAATAGGGTTGAATTAAAAAAAAGGTGACTATTGGAAAAAATGGTGTACACACTTCCATCACTTTGGAAAACTGGATACAAACAAGTTATCTAATATTTCTGCTGAAGACAGAACTAGAATAAAACTTACTGTATCCAGTTTTGCTTTGAATAACCACTTCTCTCTTCTGCGTCTTAAATAAAAAAATTGACTAGTTTATTCAGAAGTATTAAGACTAATTCTGGAAGTATCTATTTGTCTTTTACCATTCAAAAACTGGAGTAAGTGGAGTAAGTACAAATCTTGTCCTGTGGTCATTCAAAAAAAAAAAAAAAAANAAAAAAAAAAGTGTATTGTTTCTCAATGAAGTTTAAATATAGATCCACAAACAACAGGCAAGCAATACTGGAATATACACTTGCCTAGAAAGAAATCCATCAATTCACAGCAAAACTCATTAATCATAGAACTCAGTACACCTAACTCAGCAGAGAGATCTACACGAGTTAGCATCTGATGCAACATTTTCTTGTATTGATTCATCATTTTTGTATTATGCCTATGAACACCAGGAACTCACAAGCTGTGCATCTTTTTTGATGTCATATGAAGGACACATAATATCCATCAACATGGAGTTTATACTAGAGTTTCTAGAAGTTTATTCAACACAACAAAAAAAATCCAGCATTAAAAAGAAAGAAAAAATCCTCCAAAACTCCTTCAGTATACCCCTACTTCTACTTAGGGAAAATCGGATTTGATTAATCATACAAGACAAAAAACTCTACGCTTGCACAGAAATGAAACAGTATGTTTAAGAACAATCCTTTTCATCTCATTACCCAGCATGCCCCCAAGTCCTATTTGAGTGATGTGACTGATACCCCAAAGACAATGAGCAAATTAAAAACTAGGTCAAGAAAGCCAATCATTCAAAGAGTAGCACCATTCAACAGAACAGAAATATGATTTTTCTGACAAGGTGAAATGATTAAACCTAATTTCTTAGAATTTAGGGTCTTAAAACTAGATTTCCTGTTATCAAACAGGATTCAAGTGTGTCTCTTGCTTTTCCAGGTGTTAAAATACCTGTAGTACCTTCCTTCCATTGGTCAGTGTCTACTATGGAAATCCGTGCTTTAATTTTTCTCCTAGTAGAGTACTAAGAATTGTCGTGTTTCTATTTGGCATAATCCATCTGCATAAAGCTTGAGAAGTACAACTACGTCTGAAAGCTTCTACTGAAAAGTGTGATTAGAATCCAACAACTGGGCACACATTATTGAAAGGGAGGAACAGAAAACCACAAGATACCCCCTTCCACAAATCTCACTTCTTCAGGACATGAAATCGGCATCAATTTTGACTGTTGTCACAAATTTACAGGTCATTGTGCTCAATGAGGGCACAGTGCCATTTAATTCTCCAAGAAATAACTGGATTTATTCGGACAAATGAGATACCCATTAACATTACCTCCAGCCTCAACAGAGTAAGAATAAAAATAACTTTCAGCTGACTAGCCGTGCTGTGAAATGACAAGGAAAAGACACTCAAGAATTCTTAACTGTGAAGGGACCCTTGCAAATAAGACCTCCAAGGAAAATGCTCAGTAGTCTTCTCCAAAGTCTCCCTGTTTGTGAAATCATTCCTTCATTTTCCTCACAACAGACTCAAGGTCCAAATCAATTAATGTAAACAGTGTAGCTGTCTGTCTCTCACTTGAAGGGTACCTTTATCTCCAGACACTTCCTTCCAATGCTTACTAAGCTTATATTTTTCACAGGGGAAGCACATAATATAATAGTACAAAATACATCTTTACTCCTTTGGTAACAGTACAAAATACTTAATGCGTCACTACAACCACTAAAGTTCTCCAAGCTTTCAGCACCTCCCTCAGGGATGTGGGAAGTGTGTCTCTTAAATCATTAAAAACATTCTCCAGCAGTTAAATAATAATAAACCCAAACTGATATATGAATCTCACTACCACACAAAGGCAGACTCCAAGCACAGACTCCAAAAGACACAGCAGAAATGGCTCCACTTTTAAGAGACGTCAGTATTATTAGAGGCCTTGCAAGTCTTCAGTCATCCCTTTCACTTCTGTCCCTTCCCAAGATTGGGGACAGATTCCCAAGATTCTTCTGGCTCTGTAATGTTCCTTTTTAGTAAGTTTCCACATGCAAATACGAGGAAAGCCATACACTAAACTCTCCAATGCCACCAATACAAGTGGCTCAAAACCAGATTTGTTTTTTTAGCCAACACTGTCTCTCTGTCTAAAGCATCAGAACATCTACAAGACAACAAAACACACTCTTGGTGAAAGTCATGCCAGTTGAACCAGATAAATCTAACAGAAGGGGACACTCCAAATACCAGACTGGATGCAATCTCCACCTCCCATCAATGGCATGAACCTCCCATTTTATAAGCAATATGAAAGGCAAAAAGCATAAATATCTAAATATCTAATTCCTCACTTTGCCAGTCAAATTCCAATCAAGACAAAGGGAAGACAGGTTCTTCTGATGATCAGTTAGAGGTATCAGCAGTTTTCACAACTTAGCTCTGTTCTACCCACAGAAGTGTTTCTGTGCCTGTTAGAATGGATCACACATTCAGGCAGGTTTGGGTTTTCATGACAGATCTTATTAATAGGTATTCTAGACAGAAATGGTAGGATGCCCTCTCTCTAAAAACATGTAGTATTTTTAAACTTACTTCCTTCTATTTCAACTTTGTGCAACATTAGCCACTATCATCAGTGAGAATTTCAAGTTTAAGAAAGTTTTTCAATTTCCTGAAATGACACTGAAGACAAAGCATTTCCTCAATTTCATATATTCTAATAATCTTCGTATTTTCCATCTCTTAATTTGAGAATTACAGTATAACAAGAGTAGGGAAAAAAGCCTGCTAACTGGCACAGAAAACAGAAATATCAGAGAGTCAGCACATCTCTTCTCTGCAAGGTATTTTTGGCTAAGAGTCCATAAAGCCAGCCATCATAATCTCATTTTTTCCAGAGAAGCAATTTTATGTCCCTAAATATTGCAAAAGACTTCTTGCTACATACATTGAAGGTCAAGGTAATTCCCTCTTGCCATGTCACTTACAGAACTGTGAATAGAACTCATGTGTCTCCAACATGATGATGATTTACCCATACAGCTTTTCATAATTAATATGTCAAAATCTATACTTAATGGTCTGGCAACAAAACTATTTCCTTTCCAGAGCCAGCAAACTGCAATGCCAGTGCTTTTCTCAATTTAACCAAAGCTGCTAAAAGGTTTATGTAACACTGCACTCATTTTCATTCTCATTATTACCTTAAGTTTCAATGATCTAATAAGATCCCAAGTTGAACCACAAATGACTTCAATTCCACAGAATCTGCTTTACAATATTTCTTTATGAAGTTTATATCTATTAATTCTTTTCTAACACAAATACGCTATAGTGAAGTCAACCATTCAGTAGCTAAAGAGTATGACAAAGTCACCACTAACTGATCCTTCTGTGAACAATATGTAACAGTACAAGTACGAGAAAACATAAGATAACACACTAGCTTCAGATCATGGAATAGTACTGCAAATGGAGCGAAAGGTTGTAAGGAAGAAAAATTACAGTCCTGATTTAAAACTAATGAGCTACACCAGCAGTAGTGCTTTTACACTTTAATCAGTCTTCCTAAAACAAGTTGATAACAAGGCATTTATTTATTCTAACCTGTATTGGAGTGTAAGTGCCTCTAGAAGACCTAGTTTCTGTCCCAGCAGGTTGCACACACTGATAGTGATTTTTACAAGCTTTGGTAAGCAGCTTCTTATGAAACTCAGCAAAAGGTTCTGGGTAAGTAAATGAGGTTTTGAGGTGTTCAAAGATAAGGGAACACACAGAAGCAACTGAGCCATGTCCTCAGAGAGGATGTAAAAGTTATCTACAAGCAGACTGCCATAAACAGCATCATCTTTGTTATATTTGCCTAAGCATATATATATGCATATCTACTATACTATACATACCTTAAAGACAAAATATGGCTGACAGAAAGGACTATGAGTTTATGTGGGAAGATACTAACACAACTTCTTGAAATACAAAGGCAGTTACCACTATCTTGTTTATATTGCTCACTTATATTCCCTTCTTTCTCTACTTGTCTAGAATAAGATTTGATATGAGCATACCTTGTCAAACCCAGAATATTATGGACTGTGCAGTAATCAGTAATTTTTGTTTACTAAAATAAATAAGTTTCTTCAAGTACAGAAATGAGAAGAGGCAATCAACAACAACAACAGCTAAAAGAGACTAACCTCATCTCTGTACTTCTGACAAAAGACCAAAAACTGAGATACTGCATCGCCCTTTCTGCTTCGTGGAGTAGATGCTGGAGTTTTCTTCCTACTGAGAGGGGAGCCTATCCCTCGTTTGGATTCTGCCTGTTCAGATGACTTTTGAGGAGTAGTATTCTTATCCTCCAACTGACTGCTCTCTTGCGTATCATCAGCAGCAGACAGTTTTGATGTCCTTCTCCTCCGCTTGCTAGGAATGCCAGACTCTTTCACTGACTTCAGATTTGGAGTGGCTTCTTCATTTGAGTAGGATGACTCATCCATCTCCTCCAAGGGCTCCACAGCAATGCCAACCTCCTTTGCCACTCGAGGATTAAGATGAGGTCTGTCCCTGACATAGAGGAAGGTGTACTTGGCCTTGCGTTCCTCCACTGTCATGCTCACTGCTTCACTGGCTTGCTTCACACCCATGTCCCACTGCGGCCGCAGCTTCCCTGACACGGGCTTTAGCATCTGCAAGAGGAGACAACCGTGTGAGGAATCTGCCCACTGGTGATTTCAAAATGCTGACATTAACATAAAACAATCCCAAGAGACTAACTGTCATGCAGATCTGTAATTCAGAGTTCAAATGGAGCTGTATTTGATGGTACTGACACCACACATAAATCCATGACAAATAGGAAGAGTACCAATTTTTACTGAGTAACAACAGTGGTAAATCACCCCATCATTTGCATCTGTAAATGAAATGTAAGACTGCAAGCTCCTGTAAAACAAGCTGTCTTTAGGCTTTTTGTAATACCTATTTATATCTGTTATACCTGTATATAACTGCAATGCTAAAATAAAAAGCTTGAAATCTTGCCTGATTTGGTAACCTCTTACCTTGATTTTCTCTGCTTTAGTGAGGGCTTGTCTTGCACTCTCTTGGCATAATTGTTCAAACTGGTCTTTTTCTTTGAAGGGCACCAGGCTTTTCTCAAATATCCAGGCTCGCTCTGGGGCATCTCCAAAAAACTGAACGTGATATTGACGAAAACTCTTTTTCTGTCCTGAAAATTAAAAAAACCCCGCATGTATTGAAGACATAGACTCTGGGAAGTCTCTGCACTTTCAGACTTGAAGTCTGTAAGCTGCTACAGTTGCCATAAAAAAAGCACAATAAAACTGGATAACCTTTCAAAAACCCAGTTAAACCAGCCTGAAAGTCTCCAAGACATAATGTATGAAGTCTGACCCAAAAGCTCAATAGTATAATTCCCAGCAAGAACATGCTTGGCTAAATTAACTTGAAGTTACAATCACCTGTCAGTTTTCCAGTATATTAATTTTACATGTAGGTCTGGGTGTTTCTGAAAATGAATTTAGCATTCACTTCTCAATGAACATTGAAAAAGTTCCACAGCTTGCAGAGCATGTGCACTCAGCCTCCTCTCTGAGTCTCCTAAACTTTATCTTTTAATATTCTTAAACAGAAACACATATTTCATCTTGTTTTAACCCTTGCAATCAAAACTTCATATTAATCAAGACTTTTCAGGAACCAATAAATAAATCAATAAAGGATTTGGCTGGTGAAAAAGAGAGTGGAGGGGTACGAGTACAATTTCGAAACCTAAATAAGAAACATTTTTTCTTCTAAAACTAAAAATACTCCCTTTTTTCCCCAGAAAAACAAGAGGAATAATGCCTTGCTGTGGTGTGATACAGGCATACAACCTTTCCCTTCCAAAGAGAAGGGGGAAGAAACCACTTTCAAAACTCATCAAAGGGCTCATAGTTAACAATGAATTTCTAAAAGGCAGAGGTAAGAGATCACACTTAAGATGTCCTCTAACACCTTGTTCTTTAGAACTTGTAGATTTCCTAAGTGTTTGTAAGACATTATGGTCTTGTTTAAAAATAGAAAAGGTTTTAACCTGCACTTCTGTGTTTGCAAACTCAATCCTGCTAGACCAGTTATGCTCCCTACAGTGTCCATGGTTCCTGCAGTGTCACCACACCAGTCTGTCCAACACACAGACTGGACAGCAGAGGAACTCAGGTAAGGATTGACATCCAGTGGGTACAAATAACAGCCACAATTCCCTGCTACAGGTGACTTCAAACTGGGTCTAGATTCCATTAAGGTTATTCATACACTGCATGTCTTCAGGCTTAGTCACCAAACAGATGTAGTTGATGGCTTCAGACACTATTTTTGGGGTTCTAGAGTTAGAAAGAACTTTCTTTTCACAGTGATTCAGTAAAATTATTTTAATAGGGGATTAATCTTGTAAAATGTGGCATCTGGAATGGTAATATGAAATCAACCTAATTAATGGTATGGGCAAAAATTTTAATAGATACATGTAATGTTTTATAACAGTTACAAACTTACACTAAATATAAAAACATCTACAAGAACTACAATGATAAAAACATCTATGAGAACAATAATGACTGATCTGAGATCAGATATAAGAATTTAGAGGAATGGCATAGGGAAAATCTTGGGATTGTAAACATCACACATCCAATCAGTAGTCTAACATATGTTCCAGTGTTGTGTAGTCAGGAACAATTCTCTTGCACATTAATTACTTTGTGCTCATCAAGAAAATGTTTAAGTAGTGACTACAGAGCTCTTCTCATGACTTAATCTATGACTTAACCTATTTTACCCAGAAGCCATGGTTGCACAGAGAGATGCCACAGGCTGTTTCCAACCATCTGTAAAGATCTGCCAACAGCCCATTTGCCAAGCAGACAGACACTGTGTTCCTTTTGCACTGTAATGCTGGACAGCTGTAATTGCCTAATTAAGGAGACTAAATAATAGGGCCTACCACTAGAGTGCCTACCATGGAACCTAGTGGTGAATCTTCAGGCACCCTCTGAGACTGGAATTTGTACCAATGCTCCTGGATAAAATAATGGCATTCCTTAATGGTTGTTACATTAATTTTTGGCCCACAGAATCCTGAAACAACTAGTTGTTGGCAGTTTAGGAGAGTGTTCTAGGAACCCACCACTCCCCTGGTGCTTTTCTGTATCTAAGCATCTGTGGTTGACCACAGCCAGAGACAGGATATTCAGTGAGATGGAGCTTCAGCCAGACTCAGTACAGACTTTCTTACACAAAAATGTACTTCCCACAAGTTTAAAGTTACTAATTTTTATCAAGCCTAATCTGTTGGAATGATCAAATCAACGTTCAGAAATTCAGACTGCTTATAAACACTTGATCCTAAGCCTAGAAATGGGAAATACAGAGATGTAGCTCAGTATTTCTACAACTCCCTGATAAAAGACCTTTTCTTTTTGCAAGAAGAGACTTTTGATAGTGCCTAAATAATAGAGAGTAGGCAGAAGGTAAGACTGGAAATACCTACTGATGGAAATACACACATCAGAGTGGATTTAGTAGTCAGGATGGCTGCCCAGACCCTAACTAAGCTCCTCAAGGAAAAGGCAGGCCCAAACCAACTCCAGAGCAAATATGAGAAAACACCATCATCATTCCCATTAGTTCAAAGAGAAGGAAATTAACATTACAAAGTATGTGGGCCCTTCTTTCTGTTCATGCTTCACAGGCTGCATTCAGACATTTGGTACTGGGTTTTGCTGGGTCTTTTTCTACAGTATCTGATAAAGCTGTACCACAAAGATTCTTGATAATGAACATAAATGTTGTTCCTTTCAAGGAACTACCCTCAAAATCCATCTCTTTATGTCATAATAGACCTAATAATCCAATGACTAAAAATGACAGGGACTGCCTGATCCAAACTCTGACAGACTGCTACAAGGAAAATTTGTCTGAGGAGTCTAATAACCATTCCAACAACTGTATTATGAATGCTTGAAAAGGTTCTCAAGAAGCCATTTAGTTTACTACCAATTTTGAACCTAGGGATAATCCTAGATATATTAATTCAATTTGTTCTTAAAAACCTCCTACGAATGACATCGGACCATTTCTCTGGGCAATCCACCCCAATGCTTCACTGCCTTCAGACTTTTAAATTATTTCTTAATGTGCAGTCTAAATATTTATCACTACTAAGCCTCAAAAGTTTCAGGTATCAGAACAGAGAACAAAGGTGCAAATGAGATTAAGAAATTGTAAAGATTTATACCTAAAATTTTCATTACCCCTTGGTAGTTCCTGCATTTAAAATCAACCAATATTGTCTGTAGATATCAGTATTGACTCTATGAATCAGAGAAAATTTATCTGCATGAATTATGGATTGCTTTTAGTAAATCATAATCATCAGGAATATTTAATTACCATCAGCTTTAATAAAATTTTTAGTCCATATCAATTCACCAAACATCTCCACAGAAACAATGAAAAACAGAATCAGGTTTGTTGTTTGTTTTTTTTTTCTTTCTTTTTTAACAAGACTCCACACAGTTTGACAAATCAGAATATTGGTGTCTTTCAGAGAACACTTGAGTTAAAAGACACACTGCTATATGCTCAAGAATAGCATTTACATGGTTTTATCATTCCTGTTGACAAAAACTTGCTGATCAATTGCACAGATGAAGAAGAGAATTTTTCCAAAGCAATCATTTTGCATACCTGAGGAAATCTGAATGACATACCTTTTAGTTTAGTGTAGGCATGGAGAACAGGATCAGCAGAAACCATACATGGCCACCATGGGAAACCAGACACTTTTGACCACACTAGATCTCCTACATTATACTTCAACAGATGGACTTTTTCATCTCTGATGGTACTTTGAGTTGGATCTCTCTTAGCAGGACCCTTAAAAGATAAAAAGAAAAAAAAAAAAAGCCAAACTGATCATTATCTTTTTTCAATATGCACCAGTGGTAACAGAAGGAGGAAAATAAGAAATAGTTCATAAGAATAAAGTGCTGTCATGCTTGCTAGTAAACAATAATTGCATTCCACGTGTCATGAAAACTTTTAAGTCATAGCTTTTGCTCTCTAACAGTGAAAAAAATCCACATTCCAGTTATGGTTTTGTTTTTTAATTATAACTATTGGCAAGTAAGCTGTGGTTAGCCTTTCTCTTTTCAAGTAACTGCTGACAGACCATCAGGAAGGCTTACTTTGATTTCAAATACGTTACCTGAGCACTGGATGTAGATGTGGAAGAGCCAATCTCCCTCTGTATTGAATATAATCAATCAAGTTAAGTGCTATGCACACAAACATACTATTAGATCTAAAAAAACTAAAAACACTCAAAATACCCAAACCAAACAAAACCCCGAGATTAAAAGAGACTGAATTACTGTCTTTATGTCTGAATAGAAACTACGTAAATAATCAGTTTTAAAACCCCAAGTCTTCCATCTTTCAGCTGTTTTTTCACATACTGAGAACTTGTAACATGAACCATTCCCCACATACTTTTGTGAGATGTTTTTCTGTTCCACTTCTAGCAGTAGAAGTTTATGAGTGCTCCATTGATGCTCTAAAGCTATTTTAGGTATTGGAAAACAATTACAGAACTATTTCAACTTCAAGGGGTAGATTTAGCTACAAGGGTGTTTCATGTTCCCCCATGACAGACACATTTTTACTACATCATAACAAAGTTCAGCAACACAGACATCTATTCACCAACTAAAACCATTTTACACAGTTAGCTGCACTCTGTCTTTTTTTGGCTTCACCTGTTCTATTTGCTACAAACAGAGTGCACCTTTATCTAGGTAAGCACTAACTGCAGAAGAGCACAGAAGGTGTCTCATTACAGACATATCACATATTCTATAAAATCATGTATCTTAAATCTCCTTTTTAATTTTCTAGTACTAAATTTATATGCAACATGTATCAATCATCTTGTATAGTACCAGCTCAGCATTCAGAAGGCAGTTAAAATTAATTTAAAGTGCCAAGAAGAAGGAAAGAATATGGTTAAGAAAGCAGAAATCTAGAATTTAGAAACAAGCACTTGGAGCATTCCGCTGAATCAGAGTAGGTCACTTCACCTTGTACAGATTATCAAATCCAGAAAACACTCCCATAAATAATTACACATTATTTTCCAAACACAAACAACTAAAATCTTTGACGCGCTGCGTCTGCACAGAGATTTATCTGTGACTCAAACATAGAGGTACATCCAGTCAAAACCCCCAAAACTCAACGTACTCAGAAATCCATTTCTCATAGCTGTTAAAGCCCTGCTTGGTAAACATACATGAAGCCATGTCCTCTGACTGCTAGGGACAATTACTCATCCAGTGATTCAGCTTTTCTAATGAATTCAGACTTGGTTCATGTGACTCCAGCTAGAGCTATGTTCCCATGTCTCAAGGTTTTTGGCTCTCTGAGGATTCTCTAGGATTGTCAGAAAACCCCTCCTGCCAGCTTGACTCAAGTCCAGCACTCTCAACAGACCTAAAAGATTCCAAGCAGATGTGAAAAATCAAATGCTCTTTCTAGCAGCTAAACATGATGTGAAAAGTTATGCTTTAAAGCTAAAAATTAAGAAGCCCATATGTCAGGGGCAGGTCTGTAAAAATATTAATCCTAGCACACACAAACCAGCATTTCAACTGAAGAGGTAGGATGAAATCTTTTTTCAATGAGTCAACTTTTCAGAAATGCAAAAGTTACTCAGGAGTCTGAAACTCATTTTTAATTTATGACTCCCTCTATTCTCCAAAAAGTGCAACTAAGCTACAGAGATTTATGACTCCAGTCTGAGAGAGATCTGGCTGGAATAATGAAAAGGCTCTAAGTTAGAAGTGCTTCTAACTGCAGCATAATATAAAAGGGGTGGCAGTACACGGGTGAATATAGCACTCCAATATGTCTACAAGCACTTCACAAAATTTTAGAAATGCCCAGAATTCTTTTACTACACTGGATCATGATAAAAATCCTGAAAATTACAGGCTCTGACAAAACCTGCAAGGTTTATCTATGGCAGGCTTGGTGTACTTACCTCTTTTCCTATTGATAAATATTCATATTTAAAAGAATGGCAAAACACAGCACAGCATTCTATATCCATGGAGCTCTCATACGAGATTTTTGTAAGTCCATAGAAAATATCACCACTTGCTCACTTCCATCTTACTTTCCCACACCATTCTGGTTTAGTTTGATTTTCACATTCTGAGAATTGCTGATGCATTCAGTAGGTATCTCAACAGTAAACAATGCAATTCCTGGCATGCACTTTGGGCATGCAGCTGTAGGACATCAACAGTTTCTTCAATACTTCCTCTCAGAATTATTTTTGCAAACCAAATGCAGTCATATATACAGATTTTACTTCAGTATCCAGGTAGGGTTATTTTCATTATTAATGCGAGGGGAGAAAGAAATAATTTCTAAACAAATTTGCCACCCACTCCCCTCACAGAATCTCTCTTCTTATACACTGAGGACGGAAGCTTCTTTATGAGACCCTTGTATTCTCTGCATTTTTAAAGAATATGAGATCACTGTCAAGTCAAAGTAGTACAGAGTAGTATAGAAAGTAGTACAGAAAAACATAATTGGGCTTGCATTTTCTTTTTCCTCCCAAAGGAAACAGAAATTGTTCTTTAGGGAAGTCACAACTCATAACAATATATGGTCAGACAGCACAGGGCATCTGACTGCACCCATGGAAGATGGAGAGGCAGGACTAGAAGCACGCTCCCGTGGGTTGTGTGAATGCACCAGAAGGCAGGGAACACCTCCTCCTGCAAGGCCTGACCAACTCTTCCGGTGATGATGCTCAAGCAAACAAATTAAGATGGGAGACTCCATCCAGATTAGAATCCAACTGTAAAGAAGGGGAAGATCACACAAAATCAAACTGTTTAAAATAGCTCCCATCCAAATTTTGGGTTCTTTGTGCCTTTTTCATGACTTTTTATTTCTTGAACTTGTTCTCACTTGTAATTAGATCTCCTACCATTAATGTCAACAGGCTTCCCGCTCTGCAGAGGAGCACAGAACCTCTCTGGTTCTGTCACTGCTAATCAAGTCTGGACCGCCCTGCATATGCCCCATCCCATTGCCTTTTACTGCAGTTTTGCCAGAACTAAAACCATTCATTTGCAGAATTTCCTCCACCTCTCCTTCCTTAATTATAGGCAAGCTCTGCAGCCCGAGGAACTCCCACCTCAATCTCTCCCTAGCCAACACCTCAGCCCCAAGCTTTAAACCAGTTATTGCCAAGCATCAGAAGGAAACAGCTTGGGATCAGATTACTTTTCTACTTTAAGGAATCTGAGGATTTTGTTCCCCTTACAAACATGAGCCTGCAGAGAATTTATATACATGGGGCAACGCTGAGGTGAGGAGGTGATGACTCCCACACAGACTAATCCTAACACTGAATACACAAGCCATCCCACAGGCTTTGCTGTATGGCAGACACAGAAATTCCTGACTTTTTGAAGTGTTTTTCTGGAGTAATGAAACAATTGCTTGGAAAGACGGCAAGATGGATTTCGAGTTGATTTTGTCCAGGAGGATGTGGAGTGTGAAAATTGAGTAATTCCTTTATAGCAACTGAGTATTCCTTTGTGGAATTATGACTCGAAGAGAAGCTGCAACCCTACAAACTCATCTGGGCCAGCAGCTGCAACAGGCAGAGAAGGACTGAAAAATAAAACAAAATTTAACATGCCTTTCCTCTTTCTTTAGCATATGACAGATTTGTTTGTCATTCCCTCAGCACTTTTACAGGCAATGAGTGACAGGCAGATTGACAAGAATTTACAACACTGCTGTCAGCATTCTACCAGCTCAAAGAAGTGGCTTGGCCATAGACAACACCAGCATTTAATTAACTTTGGCCACACTTGCTCAAAAGAATTCAAAAAACTTCCATTTAGTTCTAATCTGCCTAACGAATATGATGAGACAAGAACACACCATGAATAATAGGTCATTTCAAAGCCTAAAGTATCTTAAAATGATCAAAACCGAACTAATTTAAGGACAGCATCTTTACTGTATTGAGAGCTTTAGATTTGTTTGTAGACTCTGCTATGACTCACTATGATGAGTGCTTAGTAAACAAGGTAGGAAGGTATTTTTATTTAAAATACCTGGAAGGCTTATTAGGTGGTGTCAGATTGAGATTACTTTATCCATTTTAAAAGTACTCAGTGGTGTTTTGTGTGTATTTCAGCTATTTTGTGTGTATATGCTCATGTGCACACAGAAGCAAGGAATTATAGCCCTTCAAAATTATTGCGAATTACCTTGAGCATCAAAGAACTACTACCTCACGATAAGAACTTGAAGTTCTTTAGAAATCATAAAAAACCCCTTCTCCTGCTAATTGTCACAAAGGGATTATACAAAAAACAATGTTGAAAACTGGTGAAGAGTACATCACAAGAATTTAATACTGGACAAAAAAGTACAAACCATTAAGACAAGTGAAGACAGTAAATGCTCTTTCCTGTGTAATGTAAGTATGTACTAGGAAGTACATACTGAACAGCTTAAGCTGCAGATACCTGGTATTTTTGTTTTCATTTTCAATTCAGTTTCACTCTGCACCAAAAAAACTTCCACTTTCACTGTAACAGAAGGCCCTTCTACAAACACAGACTGCTGGAGGTCCAGTTGCAGGCCTGGACAAAAACAAAGCGCCTCCCGTTACAAAGAAACTAAACCAAAATAACCAACCCCTAAACAGAATATATGCAATTAAAATGTATTTTGAATTGAAGTTAGAACACAGAAACTTAGTCAAACTTATTTATTTCCCATGAAAAAAGGTAATATTTACTATGGAAAAAGCTAAGATTGGTTGTTGACCAAACCCACTTGTTTTTCTCTTCCTGCTATCTACTTGTGCTGCGCTTCCTCAACTGAAACTCCTGTGTTCTCTCAAGGACCTGTGTAATGAAAATAAAAGGGAAAATGTTTTGTCTTGTCTGCCTATCAGCACAGATTGAGAACTAAGGAAATGGCTGCAGGAAAAACTTCATTCCTTTCAGAGGTTCAGGAGAGGTGGTTGGTGTGTCTGGAGAAGAAGGGAGCAACAGAACAGAAAAGATTATTTTTGTAGTATTTTGCCGCTTGAATTCCCCAGTGACTAAGGACATTATAGCCTAAAAAAATGAAAAACCAAAGTAACAGGACAACAATCCCATGCCTTCCCTCCTCAAGAAACTACCATAAAAATAACGTTCTTAGAAAAGCTCTTATTTCGTGAAAAATGGAGGAGTTTTGTATCACAAAAGACAAACCGGCATTCGGTCTGCAGCCAAAGCAACCCAGGGATGCAGCTACTGTCCCCAAGAGTGACATCCTGTCATTCCACAGAGAAATGGCTGCTTCTCACTCTGTGACTGATGACAAAAATCTCATTAAATCAAATCACTTCAAACCCCAGAACTACAACTACAGCTGATCAAAAGCAATGCAAACCCCTCAATCTGTACTACTGCTTCAAATGAAAAATGTGGCAACTTAAGTCTGTTAAGAAATGGCCAGTGCTCAATCTAAGTGATTCTGTCTACAAAAATACAGTATCCCCAAAACCCTAACTGCCTAAGTTTTTGGGTTTTTTGGTTTTTTTTAAAGATTATAATTCCAACATTTTAGTAAATCTGTTTGTCCCCAAAGGGCCTGAGAGGCCCTATGTTTATCCAAATCGCTCCCACCTTCTGGGATGTGGGGGAGTATATTTAGATAGTAAATGACAAATAACTGAATACATTAAGAATAAAACTAAACTTTTTTTCACTTGTTATAGTCTGTTCACTACATAAGGGAAGAATGTTGTGCAATTACATACTAGGCAAACCACTGCCTACAAACAGTGTCTTTCAAGCAGAAGAGTAAAGAGTAAACCATAACCTCACAAAATTAAGGAAAAATGTGGAATTATTACTACAAAATGGAGAAGGAAACAAAGAAAGAAGCAGTGAACTGGCAAAGTTTTAATTTCCATCTTCAGTAAAAAAGAAAAGGACACTTCAGCAGAGCGTTCAAAAGACTGCAGCTCCCTAAAGGCCATTGCATCCATATCTGCACAGTTAAATCTGCAACAACTTCATAAAATATACAGTGAGATAAAAACTACTGAGGGGGAAGAGGACATGAAATGTCTACACCAAAACAGAAAAGCAAACAAAACTCTATTCTGAATTGGTTTGTTAAGATTTTCAGGTTTGTAACTGCTTTATATCAAACTAAAGATTTAACTAAAATCTTCCAAATTCATTTTGAGAGCAATTACATTAAATGTATTTCATCAAGTTATCTTTCATTTTCTTCTATTACTAACCACTTAATTTTTTTCTATCACTAAAAGGGGGTCAAATTTGACATTGTGAAAAATTATGTTTGCAGAAGACAATATATTTTCATTTTCCTGCCACAACCCAGATTATTTTTTCCCCTCAATGTGCTTAGATGGTAAAGCTATAAATTAATGTCAAAAAATGCTGAAGAAAATCACTGCAGATCTGAAAACTTGTCTATGCTGGCTGAGGCTGTTTGAAATCATATATTAATTTTTATGCCAATGGGCTTGTTTCCTCTGTTTCTTTCCACAAACTCATCTAAAGCAGTTAGTGGACACCATGTTGAGTATCACCATGCAGGACCCCTTCTCTCTAGGAGGGAAAACAAACAAAAGATAATAAAATTCATTTAAGTTTAGACAGGGATTCAGAATGTAGTCTGTGGATTTTAAACAAGACAGAAATTCAGATTTGTCTTTCAAATCAAGCAGTAAACTCCTGGTTCCATTTCAATTCTTTTTTTTTCTGGCTTTGGTTCCCTCATTAGCAAGTCTCCAGCAGATGAGAAAATTTCATTTAAAAGCAAATCTGTCTACTCAAATCAGCAGTCTTCCTTTAGCCAAACACTATATAAGCAAGTACTTCAGACATAAACTTAACATGACATTTTAGTAACTAGGACACAACTCTTCTTTCAGAGTAAAGAGTTGAAGAGAAACAGATTCACCTACTCACAGATTCAGTAAAATGTGAGCTTTGGAGCACTTCCCAATCCTCAGTCTTTCTTAAAAATTTGGAGATTAGTTTCTTTCAGCTGTTTAACTGAACTTCTACATTTTCATTCAGATTACCTCCTAAATTTTAAGTTACTGGCTTATTAATGAAAGGTTCCATGTTTCAGAAATTTAAACTAGATAATCTTTGATCAGAATGAATAAGCCTGCCTTTAATACTGAGTATTAGAAAAACGTTTCTGCCTATATATGCCATGTATCTAACCTTCAGCCACCGTCAAAGGTTTAAACTTTTGATGTGGTATCTGGGTATATAAGACAGTGTGGATACAAGATGCTACAGAAGTCTGTAAAAACATAACTGTAGAGCCATGAGGAACTCTGGCATGAGAAATGAATATTTCTGAACAATTTCCATATGAACTTCACACAGGATAACAGAATGAAAGTGAAATCAACTCAGCATACCTACAGATTTTCAGAATGCCATATCCATGTGTAGCTTGTTATCTGCATGTACCAGGGTTTCACATTTTTCAAGATCAGAATATGTAACAGGACCTTATCTTTAACACTCTTCTACACCCTTGCAGAGTTTTCCAAAGACACTGAACAGGTATCCTCCTCCTGGCAGCTCACAAACATCCAGGACAGCAGGGATACGTGTTCTGAATCCTAATATTGTTAGAGAACTGAAAAACCCAAGTCCAGACAGCACAGACAAAAGGCCACTAGATTTACAGGACACTGTTTTCTGATGAAGGCAGAGACTTATTTCTACCTTTTTTTTAATTAACAAGAACACTTCTGAAGGCAGCTGACTAAGCTTAAACAGAACAAATATTGATTTGGCATAAAAGGGCTCTATTAGCTAACGAGTATTTTGACATAATCCAAGTACTACTTTGCTTTAAAGATCAGACCTTTGAAATGAATTCCCATACCTAAAGGCAGGCACAAGAAGTTTCACAGGTTGTGCTGTTACATGTACCTAGCAGGTCCTCTCCCCTTCTACAGACAAAATGCCAAATCAGTGGCTAATAAGCCTGAGACAGGTGGAGGAAGACAACCAAGAAAATCCTGAACAGATTTAACAGACATTACCTTAACCTGGCAATGCTGAAGCTTATTTCTGAAACATCTCTTATTTCCAGCAATAAAAATGTACAGAAAACCTGGGAGACCCCAACTCTATACGAATTTAAAATAGGGCAATCCTTGCAGTGCAAAATCATGATGTACATAACCAAAGCGCTGTCAATTCCACCAGAACTAAGAACCCAAATTGTTTCACTTCATCACAAGCATCCACAACATACACTCAAGTTGACATTTATTTACCAAACAAAGAAAACAGCAAAAATAAACAAAATCAAGCTTTTCTAGCATTAGTTGCTGCTGTGAAGTCACAAATCGACTTCCCTTCCTCACACAAGCACAGCAGGGCTTGTTTAAAAAAGAAAAAAGCAAGATTCAGGTTTTCCATCTTCCAGTGAGCTTTCAGAATAGTAATTTTTAAAAACAGTCCTTCTGAGAAGGGAATTAAATTATTTTATTGACAACCTTCAGTTTTAGCTACTGCCATTTTATGATGCATGGGAGCACAACTCCTGTAGGTAATTTAGCTATCCACAAAAAGCGAAAATATAAATGCCCAGTTGGATCTTTTTATTTATAATAGAAAGATGATGAAAGATGGCAATAGACATACATAAAATTAGTGTCTGTGGACAAACACCTTGTTTGTAGAACCTAAAGTTCATCTGCCCTACATGAAATCCACCATAAAACAAGGAAACTTGTAAAGGAGGCTGAACCCACTGCTCCAAGACAGATCAAAATATTTTGCTTTTGCTACTTTGCCTAGGGGTTACTACAAATTATCTTTCTTTCTTGACAGAAGGGGGCTATAAGGGCCAGAAATTACATCTGGTAGAGATGACTAATGTTTCCCAAATATCTGCCTGTAAAGCCATCCAAGTAACACAACCCTGAACTGTAGATCTAACTCCTTGCTACATGTGAGACATAGACATGCATTATTTTGGTTAAGCAGAACAATGAGCATATCTTTTTGCCATAGCTTGGAGGGAAAAAAGAAAAAAGAAAAGGGAAAACCCCCCCCCAACAAAACAAAAAGAAAAAAAAAAGAACCCAGTGAAACAAGCAGCAAATTCCTTGCCAAACCAACCTATAGTGGTCAATACAGGAGGAGGAAAAGGAAAAGCTGAGAATCTAAATCATGACATTACCTGTGCAATGACTGAGAGTAAATCTGGTCAACTTATAAAACCAGAAACTGCCATTAATCTCTCAACACCATCTGCTGCTGACATGTAAAGGAAGTTAGTTCTAAAGATGGCTTACTCACCACTTCACTTCATCTGTCATGTCCACCATAATGCCCAAAAGACCAAAATAAAATAGAAAAAGCTCTGGAATACACAAAGCAATGATAAATATGAAAAAATGCAAGAGATGCTGACAGTCTTTGCATTTGACTTAGCTACATCTGGTCAGCTCTTTTCTACAGAAACCTGGTTCAGTGCTCAGAAGCAGTCAGGAATCAATCATATGCTAAGTATTATCTGTAATGAAAAACAATGAAATCAAGAACAATATAGAAAATCATTAACATGCCACTGCATGTATTCACAAGACATTTGTATTTTGAATGTCTTCTACTGTTCTGGTTCCTTATTCTAAAAAAACCCCACAAGACTGCAGAACCCACAGGGCAGCACAGTTCAGAAACAGGATAACAGAAAGGAGCATTCTGGAATTGCTCCTAAAATATGTGGAACAACACACTAGGACTGGCCAAGCTGAAATTAAAAATAGAGCAGGTTTGTGAGAAATCTAAACAACAATCAGTAACACAAGTCCATGATCCCTATTTCTATTATTATGAGAGAATCTAGCAAAACAAGGAGGTACCAATAAAAAGGTGAAAGAGCTGCTCTGTGGCCCTGTTACTTAATGTACTGGATGCAAAAAGCTCACACTGGCTCAAAAAGAACCTGAGGTATCCTTCCATGAATTTAGCCATGTACAGCCATTAAATACAAAGTCACCAGCTCCAGAAACCTCTGAGTCACAAACTGCTGGAGGCTGAAAATATTCAAAAGGACCATCACTCTATGATTTGTGATATCTTTACTCTCCATTATGCCTCTTCCACTACACCCTACTCCGAGCTGAGGTGCTAAATTAAATGGCTCCTTGATCCAACTTGGTAGTGCTATTCTTAGATAGTATTTTTGTCAACACTTCAGGATCTCATTTCATATTCGATTAGAATTCTGCCACCCATGTGTTTATGAACAGAGAGGACAAAAAATGTACTTAGATAATACTTATTGAGACAACCATTTTACGTAAAAAGTGTACTTAATTCAGCCACTTTTACATACAAGAACGGGAAGTCTGGAAGGGAAAGCCTGAACAAATACTCAGGCTTTCTGCAATTAATTTTGTAGCCACTCTGAGAAGACTCACAGCTTCTGATCTCCCCTCAAACCACTATAATGCTGTATGCTTTTTGGTGCTTCTCAAAGAACAAGTAGTTCTTTAAGATACTTTTCGAATGAGGCATTAAGAAAAAACAATTTGATGTTCTGAAGTAACAATTACTGCTGCACATCATGAGCTGCTTAACACTAACAAGTTCTCAAGGCTTAGTTAAACTTAATCCTTTACTAAGAGCTAATGCAAAACAGTAGTTCAGAAACTCTTCCAAAAAGGGTAAGAAGTTATTTCTCTTGTTCCTGAAGGGATCATCCAGACAGATTTTTAGGATTATTCCTTCTCCTTTGGGATCCTAGTGACATCAGCCAGATAGCCTGTGTTATCACTCACCTGAAGACAGGATCTGATACCTCAAGAGCATCTATTAAAAAGGAAAACATAACTGAGTTTGTTTTATCCTACAACTGCAGATCCTGACTCCTGCAGTAGCTTAGCTGCACACTTTGTAAACAAGTACAGTAACTGTACTTCACCAGGAATTCCTAACAACTGATGATAAGAAACAATCAAGTCTTTCCCCTGAAAACAGAAATTTATTTTACTTTTCTTTTTATTCTTGAAATTAAGACAAAATGACCAATCTCGGGATCTGGCTGTACCATCTGCAATGGGATAATAAAACATTTGATGAACTCCACTCTCCCAATATTACTAAGGAAACCTGTTGCTTTGTGCTGGCCTCTATTGATTAGATGCAAACCTCAGAGAAATATTATCACCTTCAGTGGTCCCCACCATCCTCTATTTAGTTACCACAGACACAAATATAAGATCATCCTCAGACTGTTTCAATTCTACCCTTACTGAGTTTTAAAATCTTTGCCAGTATGTAGATATTGGATATACTGGAGCTAGCCAGAAAGTTTTTCTCTGTGAAGATGAAATGGTAACATAAACATATGACAAGGACTAGTGGAATTTCTCCAGCAGTTATCAACTGTCCCCCAGGTAGCTACTGCAAGGTCATTACAGACCATATCCCACAGAGAGAGAGAAAAGCCTGCCAAGTTTCTGGGATAATACTAGAAGAGAACTACAAGAAAAGTGGATAGGAAGCTACGTGGAAGGTATAGTTTTTAGATCATGGACATATATTACACTGCTGGAAACCTTAAACTATCAAGTAGAGCAGAGTGTGGACTTCCAGGTTTGTTCTGGACACAATACTGCTGCTTTTGTGAGCTACTGCACCCTTGTTGGGAAGCCAGGCCAGGAAACCCAGCCAAAAGGGCAAACTGCCACTTGTAGGCCCATCCCAGCTTCTGCAGATCGAGCTCAGATGTGCCAGGATCACATCCTGGGCTGCTCCCAGGATCAGAGAGCACAGACCTACCCAGGCACCCACAGCATGAGAGCTGCACACGCATGTGCTCTCTGTTTCCTGTACAGGATCTCTGGATGGCTCTAGGGATTGCACTTGGATTACTTCATATTAATATATGAAATAAACCTCTGCTGTTCTCGTCCTAACAGGATTGCTTCACTTCTGACACAAGCAATGAGTAAGGAAATCTCATTTCTCGCTGTGGGAGAAAAAGTCAGGACAAAACCCAGCCCCAGAGCACCCTGGCACATGAGCAGCTGGTGGAGCCCATGAGTCTGGCGTTGATCTAAACCTCTAAGGTGTGATACCCAGAACACAGAACACTGCGGGGTGCAGTCCCTCGGCACTGAAGTTGCTAAAGCCTTATCATGAGAGGCCTGGATTTTAAATCCTCAGGCGGAGAGATACTGGGGTAGAGGGAAGAAGGGTGAAAAGAGGGAGGAGAGGAGGCAAAAGCCACAGGTTGTCCCACTTTATCTCCTTTACCCTGGGAAAATGAAAGCATTACAGCTGTTTCTCAGAGGCCTGGAAAAGCTGGTGGTTATCAACAGAAATCTAACTCACGTCAGAGCTGGGCAGTTCATATTTATTCCCAGCTGAAAACTAGCTCACAGACAAAGTTTTAAATAGCCTTCATTTCTGTTAACAAAAAATGCCCAAACAACAAGAACACCCAACAGCAGAGCACTGGAACATTTGTTATGTGATATGCCTCTCACCTCAGTGCAGTCCTAATCTGCTGTGTCCATCAGCAGAGATACAATTACCCTACACAAAAGGCAGCATTTGAACCATGGTGATTTTTGCTAAATCAAAAGAGTAAGAGGCTGGACAACAAGAAATTGAAATAGAAACCAGCAGAAAAATAGAACCAGACAAACAGGTTCTGCATTAACTTGTAACTTACAATAAACAGGTATCTGAGTGCAAAATTAATCAGCTTTCACTCTAAGGATATTTACCTAATTTCCACTTTGAGGCCACAATCAGCTGTACAAAAAAACCACAGTATGATGCACTAACGTTAAGGCTTTGGATGCTGGCCATGAGGTAACAGCTAGAGCCTGAAACCAAAGAACACTGATACCAAGATATTACAGTTATCATCACAGAAAACACGTATGTCACAAGCCTGACAAGTACATCTGGACACACACTTGAAAAATCTCCTTCACATGTTCCTTCATATTTGTTTTTCCTCATTTTAAACCTGCACAGTTGCAAACCCTCCCTATGAGAGAAAGAAAAGCCTCAGGTTTTTTACAATCAAGGAGTTATATCATAAAATAACATCTTGCGACCTTTAAATGCTTCTCCTTTTGACCTTTGTGCTTTAAAGTGCACTATGCTCGGAAAAAAAAGAAGTCAGAAATGTGACCCTCTGTTTCAAACTCTCTAAAAAGAAGAGAGCTGCAATATTGCAAGGTCTGAGATCAAGCAGGTGGTTGCCAAGTTTGGTAGCTCAGGGGGTTTGGCACAGGAGCAAATAACCCTTTCACTCACCAGCCACCGAGTCCTAACCACTCTGGGAAACAGCACTGACACGGTTTTCCTCTTGACTATTTCTGCCCAAAAGACAACTCAAACGAGCCAGACAAACCTTTTCATTTTAAATGAACTGCGCACCATGAAAAATTAACGGACAGCCAATCAACAACAAGCTTCAGAACAAACTGCATAGGTGGACACACTAAATATCACCTCCTCTTTCTCAAAAAAACGAAGAAACAAATCTATACAAATATGCTCCAGTTATCAATGCTATTAAACATGCCACCTTTTAGTCCAATTAATCCTCATTAACAATGAGCTGGACAAAGAATTACTCGAAATATTGACTCTGGCCATACCTGTTACCTCTGAGTAATGATTCCGAAAAGTCTGAACCAGTTAGTATTAAAGCATTCTCCTTACCAAAATGAAGGAAAACAAACCCTTGAACAACATTCCTGGAAACATGAGTATTGGTAATTTTAGGATAAACTATAAATTCAAACCATAAACAAATGATAAATATTTCTGATGCCTAGAAACACATTTACACAATTCCGTGAACTCATTTATTATTTAGCTTTATTGAAAAGAACTGTAAATAAAATCAGCAATACAGCAGCTGTGTTTCTTCTCTGTATGTGTGACCTTGGAAGAAAGTAAGAATCAACAGGGCTATGTTAATGGTAGGACTGGATGGTCTTAGAGGTATTTTTCAACCCACAATTCCATGATTAACTGCAGCTGACAGAAAACAGTAATGTACATTCTGTGTTTAAGGTGTGCAAGCCCAGGACCTTTTAACAATCCAAAGCATTCATTAACATTTACCATTGTTACGCAACACCATTCTGAATTATTCACTGAGAAACTTAATATACATACAAGTGTCCCTGCTATGTAGGGTTTTTCCTGAGATAAAATTATTGCAAACCACATTCCTTTAAATGGAGTCTGGCAACAAAAGCTAAATAAAGGGGGAAAAGGGCTTGCAGCAGTCTTCTTATTTACAATTCAGTAAGGCAAGCTAAAAAAAGTGAAATATCCATTTCTGCCAATGTTTAAAAGAAGCAATAAACTGGAGAGCTTGATCACAAAACTGATGACACCAAATAAAGACCTAGATATTTTCAATTAAAAGGTTATAACAAGCAAACCCAGCTCTTTTCAGATGACAAATAGGCATAGGGACTACATTCCAATTGCCAAAATCTGATGGCAAAGAGGCTGGCTGATCAGCCAACTGACTGCTGAGCACATTTTTCTTTTAATTCAGGACCAGAAGAGGAGAAAAAGGTAGGTTTTTTTCTGAAAGATCTGCTTATTAAGAAGCCATAATACCTCACTCTCCAGGAGTTAAAGATCATCTCTAAATTCAGAGGCCTCCTCAGCTCCCTTGCTCAGATGCACATCCTGAGTAAGTCTGGGCGACATGTCTAGAGGAAGTTTGTTTCATGCATCACATACTTCCACATGCCCTGGTTTGCTCTGGAGGCTTGCTTTACTGATGTGGAAACAGAATTTTCAGAGTATTCCTATCCTGGGGAAGAAACAGGCACCAGAACTAGAGTGCATCTCTCGTCTGCTGAGACAAAGAGAGGCATAAAAAATTCCCTTGTGTGTGGGAAGCAGCTACTAAATGCCTGAAGATGAGCATACACACACTGAAATTTGTGTGATTAACAAATCTCACAAAACACAGAAAACATAAAAAAAGTACTACCTTCTTTTCAGTGGTGCTTGAAGTCTTTGATACTAATGCCGTTTCAACAAGACCCTGCTCAAGTAAGGAGTCATATTTTATGCTTCTTTTTCTGCTTCTCCTCTCTTTGTTTGCTGGCTTTTGCTCATTTTCCTCGGACTGAGACACATCTGCGCCATTGTCTCCACAAATGGAGGATTCAAAAAGAGGCTTCCCATTCATGTAGGTTTTAGTGATTTTCAGCTTTATTTCTGGAGAGCCATTCTTGATAGGAGTAGTGTTGGGGGGTGTTGCAACTCCCTTGATTTCCTGAGGTTCAAAGCGCAGCTTGGCATCCTGGGCCCCGGACTCGCCATTAAACACCCGAGAGGTCAGATCTTTCAATTTATCAGCTGGAATAAATGGAAGAGTCTCATGGCCATTATATTTTTGCATGACACCTTCCTGTAGAGTGGCAGAAAGTTGTGCTTTGCCCAAGTAGACAGAACATTCACGATTCACTTCACAATTCTGAGGTTTCCCATTGGTATTTCCAAGGATCTCTGGTACCTGCTTCATTTTGATGTAGTTAATTTTTTGAGTTAACGGTTGAGAACTTCTTTTGATGCTACAGTCCATTCAGCCCAGATGTTTCCAGTCTTACACTGCTATATTAAGACAAAAAGACAGTAAAAATTTTTAATAAGAAATGTCAAAAGCTATTAAGTATTCAGATAGATGTCAGCAGTAATATAAAACAACATACTTCGTTAGTTTTACTAAAAAAAGCTTTGTTTACAATCTTCAGAGGCAAAATGCCTCAATATCTGTTAATATGCATTACAAAAGAAGTCCAAGAAAAACAGATCTATGAATCATCAATTTTATTAAATCAAAAGCGGAAAGCAAAATTACAGCTTTCATTTTAACTATTTGTTAACCATCTACAACATGAGACTTGCCTACAATAATTACACAAAGGTATTGCCTTATATAAAACAAATAAGAGGTCAGACCTAATATATCATTAGTAACAACATAAACCAGGTAAGTTTATTTCCAAGAGGTCCTGCCAGCAAAAAATCCCACGGGCTGTGTTCCTGTAGCACCTACACTATGGACAGCAGCATCACAAGCTTCCCTTCCTCACTCTACAAACAGACCTTCAATCTTCCATCAAAACATACACCCTGCAGAAACACTACAGCTCAGCCAGTCTCCAGACATTTCCCAAGGCATTCTGGCAGTAAGAATGAATAAAGGGTGAGCCTTTTGGGCCAGGAACACCAGCCCACTGAGAAATGGCTAATCCCTCAAGCCAGTGACCATACTGGTGAAAAATTTAAATGATCAAAGCAACTGCTGGAATTTCAGATTTTTTCATGGCAACAATATCATCTAACACCCACTTTTCATACAGAAATTTGCAAACATGCAGCAAGCTAAAACTGCACTATTTTCTGCCATAAACACGTTCTCCAGGGGTTCTAAAAGCTAACCCTGCCTATTTCAATATTATACCATTGTAGCAAACAAATCAATCTAGCAGAATGACTCCTTTGTGCCCCTAAACCAGGCAAGATGATGGCTTCAATTTTTAAAATTCACATGCATAGATTCTTTGTATTAGTGGGTCCAGTATATTCATGATATAGAAAAATACACTAAACATTATGAAAGCTCAGCACAATAATCATCATATCCATGCTCAAGGTAACGAATTTCATATATGATTAAGTCCAAGGACTGTCACATCGAATCAAAATTTCATCAAATCTTATGTGCTTCCAAAAAAGTGCAGTAAAAACCATGATGAATAACTACTGAAATGTCAGTTGCTATGGAAGAAATCACTTCTGAATCTCACCTTATTTATTAATGCACGTGATTACAATGCTTACGTCTGGCATATATCTCCAACTTGCATTTTTGATAGCTCTACATCAGGAGTAGCAATGTAAACATGTTCATAACTGAGCACTGCTGTAGCCTGGCAAAGCTTCTTAAGGATGTCAAGCCTGAATTCAAAGCAGCTGATGAAGATGAAACCATTTACAGAGATGCAGAAAAAAAAAAATATAATAACTCTGTCACTTCTTAGCAAATGCTCCCATCTCCCTAAAATGCTGCTCGCAAATATGTACAAGATAAAACAGTATCTTTCCACACAAGCTGAACAGACTCATTTGAGAGATCAAAACCCTTCTCTCTCCAGGCACAAACAGCAGTCTGAAAATCCGGCATTAAACAAGGCAAGAACAGCAAGTGTACCTGAACTCCAAGTGAATTTGCAAGAGAAAAAGTTCTAACCTTTCTTTAGTCAGAGGAAGTCTGAATTACCAATAAAATCTCTGATAAAAGGCGTAGAAAGTAGCCAACTATATTAAGTCTTCTTAAGAGGAATCAAAGCTAAATTGAAACTCAAAACTCAACCAGAACAGAATAAATGACTAAACCAAATGTTGGGGGTTAGATTTGTTTCTTTTTTATTTATAGACTTTTTCCCCATAAGTTGCTAGGAGACTAATTAGTTGGTGCACATGGGTGGGTGCTTGAGCAAAACAAAGAATTGGCCAGAGAAGAGTGCACCACCGGGCTACACCCTTTTTTGGTCTCGGAGAGTTTTTCTCTGCGATGGGAAAAAAGATACTGCGAGGTTTGGCGCAGGTAAAGGACGGGGCTGGAGGCAGCTTCGCTCTCTTGTTCTCTCATCAGAGAGAGGACGGTCAGGCCGCTCTTGCTGCGGGAGGAGTTCACTGTCCCACCAGGTCCCGTCCTGAGAAATCTCCCATCATCTCCTCAAGTGCTCAGGAACTCTGAGCTCTCCTCCTGCCCTGCTGGAGCTGGGCCGGCCCTGTCCCATCGCCGCTTTTCTTCTTCAGCATTGCTTTGGGTACGCGGTATCCCCGCACTGCCCGGCCCTGCTAGGACATCCCTGCCCTTCCAGCTACCACCTTGGAGTTTCTGGTACATCCACCAACCAGCCCGGGATTCTCCACCGTTCCAGCTTGGTGCTCTCGGAGCCCTGCACCGAGACCAGACTGCCCCGGGCTTTGTGAAACAAAAGCCCCTCGAGGTTCCTGGGTTTGTTTATCATTAATGCTGTAGCTGTTGTTGTTTGTTTGCCTTGTTGTACATACCAGTGAAGGGTTGTTATTCCTATCCCCATACCTCTGCCTGAAAGCCCCTTTAATTTTCTAAGTTATTATTATAACCTGGAGAGAGGGGGTTTGAATTCTCCATTCCAGGAGAGGTCCTGCCCCTCCCTAGCAGACACCTGTCTTTCGTACCAAGACGCCAAAAGAGAATTCATGTCCTTTCACCACATCCTCTCTGAAAACATGGACATGAGACTACCTCTCAACCCAGTTAATAACATGACAGGGTTTCAAGCTGTGTTTCTGCATATTTAACTGAAATCATATTTCTCTTAAGAAAAAACTAACTACAAATTCTATAAATCTCTGGTCAAAAGGCAAACCTACTGGGAAGCATGTCAGACACTTAACGGAGTGCAAAATTCCTTAACACCAAGAACAAAACAACCCAAACACCGGACTGTTGCTAAATCTGTGCTTCCTTCCCAGGGATTCTGAGCAGAGTGAGGCAGAGGCGCGATTCGGGCATCGGAGTTCCGAGCTCCCCGGGAGCAGCCGGGCGGCTCCGTGCGGCCGCAGCGCCCTCCCGTGGGCCGGGCCCGGCGCGGCTCATCCCGGCCCAGGAGCAGCTTTTAGGGCGGCTCCACTACCTGCTTTGGTATCAGGGTATGGATTTCTGCACGGGGCCATCTGCATTTTGTAATCCACTATTTGTTCCGTGCCGCGTAATAATAACTCTGACTCTCAACGCATACGTCTTGAAGCTACAAAGCCATCAAGCTTGAGGCACGCCTCCAAAAAAGCAGTAAATAATTCAGTGAGGCTGTGTTACTGGTGCACTTGCTCTCAGGACACGGGATGAATTAAAATGGGTATCTTAAGAATGTCAAAATATAAAAATCGCCATAGTCACAGAATAATTTAGGCTGGAAAGGATTTGCTCAGATCATCTATTCTGACCCCTTGTTTAAGACAGATCAAGGCCTCGTCTGAACAATGACCCGTAGGTAACCAAGTTAAAAGCTATGGTTTAAAAAAATCAAGTTAATCTCTTTCTAGCTAAAACAAACAAACAAAAACAACAAAACCCCACAATAACAACAAAATAAAAAAAGACCAATAAGGCCATGCTGTGAAAGACTGAGAACTTTTAGCAGTTACCTTGATTTGCCCGATCCATCTGAAGATACATAGATTTCAAGAACTTCAGTGAGTGAAGGTTCAGTTAATGATTCTCACTAAACAGGTCACTAAAAACAGCTGAAAGCACTGAAAAAGGCTCCTCAAATCACTGGAGCCTGGAGACAAATCCAGGAGTAATACCGGTAAAAGGAAGTTAATGTACCTATGACAATAGTAAATGGGAAAATGAAGACAAAGGCAGTAATTTGAAACTGTAAGATATCAGAACCAGGAGATACAGATTATAAAACATGGAAAACAGACCATGTTTGTACAAGGATTTAATGGAACGAAATGAGCAGAGGCTTAAAGTAAGAGGCAGAATAATGGGCTGAGATAACAGATGTGAGTACCTAACAGAAAATATAATCCCATGGGGAGATGAGACACGTAGACAGCAATTTGCAGGTTAGTCACCATCTCTAGGACAACCAGTGGGATGGATATTAGTGATACACATCTCAGTCCTCCTTGCAAAAAAATAAGCTGCATTGTGGGGTCTGATTAAAAGAAAGAAGTTAGAAAATCTACACATGGGAATAACAAAGGGTTTCAGGAAAGAAGATCAAAATTGAAGCCAGTTACATTTTGCACTACCTTTCCTATACAAAACTTCACTGTAACACTATAAGGAAGAAGAAAAAGGACCTGACCCTTTGTGAGAAGAGGACACAGAGCAGAAAAGAAGGGGCAAGGAGAAAATAAGCACCAACCAAGCCGTGCTGCTGTGAGTTTGGAATTAATGCAAGGAGATCTAGAAGACAAGACATGAAAGAATGAAATAAGATAGATCACAGACAAGATCTGGTTGATTCAAGTTGTAAGTGTAAGGTCCTGAAGCAGCTGAGCATACAATTAGATTTGGTAGCTAAAATCAAGTGCACTCATGCTGGACCATGCTATCACACAGAAGCAAAAGCAATCCCTTATCTTTTTCTAGATGACTCTGTATCTATTGAAAAGGAAAGTGGGGGGAGGGCAGGGAAAGCAAGGGGACAAAAGCACCACACGCTAGGAGCAGCTAATGAGCTTAAGCCAGTATCGTCCCATACTGAATGTCTGGTGACCCAACAAGTACCATTTTTCACTAACAAAGGGGAAAAAAACAGAACCAGTAGTCTGCTGAATAAACATGATATTTTGGCTTGTGAACAAATAGCTTGCAGTATGCAAAAGAAGATCTCTTATCAGATGAAGGTCTCTAGAATTTTTAATCAGACAGTGGCAACTGGACAATCCTCACAGTGGCTTTGTACAAATTTTCATAGTTAAAAACCAGGTTCTATATAAGGCAAACTATCTTGCAGACGTTTTAAATCACGTATTAATTACTTTAAAGTTCATCATGTGACAGGAGTCAAGAGCCAAATACAGTTACTGTGCATGTCAGATTCCTCCTTCACTGTCCAGGCTGCTATCATTTATGTGATATTTATTAGTCATTTCTTCCACATCTGCTGTAATTTCAGAGATGCTTTTCTGGTGTGTCAGAAATAATGGAGTACTCCATTCCTTTCAATTCTGCCAAAGGAAGGGAACTGAGTAAGTAACCACCAGCAAGCATCTCCATTAAAAATCACTTTTGTTTCATCTAAGGGTTTTCTTACTCAGGGGAATTACTCAGGGCAGGCACAGGGAGGTGGGGCAAAGAAGGGGAGGATGACACACCTCAACACAAATTCGCAGTAAGAGAACTTTATCCACAAAGGCTATTTTTATTACCTACCAATCAGGCTTTCAGGTGGCATGAAAAAGCTAATAGATGGCTGCTGCTTTTTTGTGCTAAGGTTGCTTTCGGACAAGTGTTTCTCCATTGTCTCATCAATTTCAAGACAAAAGGTTATTCCTATTTTCAGATCAGAATGAGAGAAAATACTTAACAAGAATAAGGTTATGACACTTTTTTGCTAATACATTTGAAAACTTGAGTATGCTTACTCATATTATCTTGTATAAAACCCCTAAAATATCAAATAGGAGTAGATAAGTATTTACTATCGTGTAGTACACTGTAAGCATTCTTCACTACATTAAAACAATGAAAAATTACTACAGGATCTAAACACTGTTTTTTCTAGAAGAAAACAAGCAAAAATTGCATTGCAAGTTTGGACAAAATTGTCACAAACCAGTTCTAGTCAGAAAATTCAAAGCATTATCTCTCATGAAGAAAACCGTTACTGTTCTAGTTAAGACAGAATTGAAAATAAATATACTAAACCTTTCTAAAAATTTACCACGAGTCTTAGGAAAGTTAAAAAGGCGCATTTGTCCAAAGGATACAATTTTTAATGTAAAAGCGCCTGAAGTAAAAAATTAATCTTACAGTGGATATAACAAGATAAAGCACATTTTGAAAATGGTGAAAAAAGTTAGTTTACTTACAGTTGCACTTACTACCCAATATTACTTGCCACCAAGTATTTTTTTGGGGGAAAAAAAAGGACCCATCTTTTTAAATGTGCCCTTTTTCCCTGATGGATAAAATTCCTTCATTGTCACAGCCTATTTTCATGAACCAAAACAAGTATTTACTGCCTTCTTATAAAGACAATAGGTAATACCAACGTGTACACTTATGAACCGTAGAATGGAAAGCAATTTCTTTCCTTTAAATGCCACTTCTACTGCAGAAAGCAAGCTTACAAAATGGATGGACTTGCTTTCTTGTTCTTCCTTGGGAAAAGCTTTTGCAACCAACCCTTTTCTGTAGAAGATTCCGTAAGAGGATTCCTGCCTGTGAGTTCCTTTTCTTAAAATCAGAGAATTTTTTTTTTCCACTGCTGCAGAAATTTGATGTTGTCAGTTCCACTCCTGCTTCTGGAGGTGGGTGAAGCAGTGAGATACATTTGAGTAAAATCAAATTCTCCTAAGACGTTGTAATTCTGTCTGAAGAGAGACTACATATACCGCTGTAGTGGGACTACAGATCACATAGAAAAGCATGGCTTCTCCTCTGCACATAAGCAGAGAGGAACACCGGCACCTAAAATGGTAGGGACCACTGAATACACCACCAATATTTAATAAATACAAAAAGGCAGCCCCCAAACCCGAAACTTTTCTGTGTCGTGGAGAGCTCCAAAGGGAATGGTCCCTCTCTAGCTAAATAGGACTCAACAATTCAGGACTTCCTCAGTTTAGGTCTCACCAGTGAAATGATGTCTCTCCCTGTCTTTCAGGGGGGGCAGAGTTGTGCACCTGCAATCTACACAGCTTGGGAACAAAGAGCCAAACACAGTCACACAAATCTCCAACAGGGCAGCACTTTGGTGCAGTTCCTTATTTATACTGCTTTTTCACCTGGTCTAACACTACTTTAATTTCCCATACCTTTTTTAATTCCACTGTCTTTTTTTTGTCAGCATCCCACCTCTACTCCTTGCACCACACTTTCAGGATCTGGATCCTCCGGCTTACATAATATTCACTGCAGCAGATAAACACCCTATAATCTGTTTCCTCTTCACTGTGGCCAGTGATTCTGCCCCTACGTAGTTCTGCCTTATATGCAGTTGTGACAGCATAGCAATTGCCTGCAATAATGATAATAATAACAATAGTAACAACAACATTAGTAATTTCTGATCATGCAAATTCTGAGGGAATTCAAGGAAGGGAAGATCAAACCTGGGATGAAACCACAAAATGTTATAGGTAATGAATCAAACTGCGGTGTTAACAAAACATTATCTGCTACACCTCTGCGGAAATCAGTGTTTCCTAGATCTGATCAGAGAGCAACTACCTCTAATCCAGAGGTCACAGTAACTTGCCTAGACCCTGACAAGTCTGCTATCCTTGTCTATCACAGCATTAAAACCTGTTCATCCAAGTGGGTACATTTAAATGCCAGAAGCACACTTGGCGCACTGGAATCGTTCTAGGGAGTGGCAGTGACACTGGTGATATGTGAGGCTTTGCCAATACTATGAAGACTCAGCTGTTTGTACACAGAGAGGGCATAATAATCCCAGAGCAGTGTTTGGCCACATCTTCTGTTGTTTACAGAAGCAGCAACACATCACACTCATAATGCATCTCTCTAATGCGGACAGGTAATGTGTACAAATAGCTGATTTCTTCCACACAGTACATTCAGTTTCACATCTCATAGCATTAGGTAAAGATCTGGAGGGTAAAGTTCACAGGTAATTAATTAACCCTGACTCCATGGCACTACAGATTTTTACTTAAAGATATGGACCATTCACTAAAAAACTGCACATATCCACGTCTGAACATAACTGACTATAATGTGATCCTGGCCATACTGTGCTAATTTTGATCTACTTCACACAGACCATAACCATTTACATGCAACTACATTAGTAATAATTCTATCAATGAATTACCTTGAGGCAAAACACACACAGAGGGAACTGGCAGATGTATGCCAGGAACACGCAAACAACGCCTGAGACTTCAAACATTAGACACTCTTCAAACAAATCCAAATACCTGCTACGAAGTGGCCTTTCTGGTTCGGACATTACTTGAAGTATTTCCCTGTGCTGCGGGAGCTTTACCATGCTCCTGCCAAAATGCATTACCATCATTCGCAGGGTTCTTAATTCCTTTTTTATTTCTTTTGCTAAATCTACATCAAAAATCTCTCAGAGAGTGATTAGTGTAACTGCTAGAGGTAAAAGGTTTGGAATTTGAGTTTTAAGTTTCTGCAGATACAGTGTCGTTTACCCATGCCACTTGAAGACAGAAAGATAAAACACTTCCCTGTCTAACAAATCAATTCCTTCCTGTCCACTTTCCAAAACTTCCATGTAGAGAGGTTTGCAGTGGGTATCTCTTGCAACTTTTTGCTTTCCTTTCAGCACAGTACCAGCTTTGTGCATTACTTCACTGTCTTATCAAATTTAATTCTTCGGGCAAATTCTGTTGTACATACTTCTCATGGGAAAATCTAGTTCTGACTGTAGAAATAAGTAGTATTAAGCAATTGCAGTTGTTCTCCTTACTTAGAGAGCTTCTGAAGGCTCAGCTAACACTACCATTTTGAGCCAGGCTTTCACCTGATGAATAGATATTGCACAGGCACTTTCAGCTACACAGTTTATGACTGGATCTTGTTTTTTGCACTACTGCTGAATTTCAGTCACATTCCACATTTAATCCCAGCATTTGTTTCCAGTTTGTTCAGGAGTGCTACAATAAACCAGCTCCTGATAGTCTGCATTTTGCACTCAACAGAAAAATCACAACATTCATTTCATTCTGAAGTATTTGATGGAAAGTTGTTGGCAACCACTCCATATAGGGAAATGATCCATATTCACATCTTTCACCCTACACTGTTCTACAAGGTTCATACTTTGGCTTAAATCCCTCTGGCTTTATTATCAAACTACAATCTAGGCATTCTTTACGACAGAGGGAACTCCCCAATTTAAATGTTTCTGAGTGCCAGTGCAGTCAGGATCTTTGCTCCGATGGCATCTCACCAAGGCTGGCAAATTGATTTATCTGATAGCTGATCCTGGGAACCTCAGCGCCAGAAACTAACCCATGCCACAGCAGGAACATTTACACTTCTGCTTATTAGAATGGATAAATATGTAAAATGGGTCCCAAACACCGTGACAGAAGGCTGCATTACTGCATGTTCTTTCTAATGCTTTATTCTTTAATCAGTAGCTTTTCAAAATATTTCAAATTACATTTAAATCACATTTCTAAGGAGATCTTCTCTAACTTCAGCCTTTTCTCTTAAAGATATTTCTGTCACAGGATATCTCATCTTCTGCTCGTTTCTGTATCTCGTTTCCTATGGCAGAACCCAGAGAACAGAACAGAACTCATTCCTGTTTGACTTTGGCAAAGAAAACATGGAATTCCAATCTTAGCCCTCAAAGCCAAATATGTCTGAAGATGATTTGTATACCCTGAGATTGGCTCAGTTGGTTGGAGGATGGTGCTAACAACCCCAACATTGTTTGTGGTTCAGTCTCTACACAGGCCATTCACTTCAGCGTTGGACTCAATGGTCCTTGGAGGTCCCTTCCAGCTCAGAATATTCTGCGACCCTGTATAAAACACATTTTTGATGTGCATTTTAGCATGGATGTAAGATGCTAGTATTTTAGTATTTTGTAGAAGGCACAAGTCAAAGAGATTTCACAGACAGTTAAATGGTCATCTCTGTCAGCCAACAGAACAAGACATCCTTGTGCTTCTTGAAAGAGACACAAAACCAACAGTATCCTTCACACACAGCAGAGGAAAAATTGTAAAGTTTCTATGAAAATCAAGTTCAATAGCACATCATTCTGCAGTTTTCCAGTCATTTGCCACCTATGTATCTTTACCCTAAACAGAAAGATAAAATAGCTCCAATTTGTGCTAGGGAGCTGCATACCAAAGTAAAAAAGAAGATCAAATTGCTATCTTGCACAAAGATAAAAATATGACAAGTTAAAGGGATGGGAACAAAACTAGAAACAGAGCCACCACCTGTTGAACAATCCTTGCAATTTAAAACATGATTTAAATCCCTTATACACTTTATAAGTTTCACAGTAAGTGATATATAAGAACTTGCATCAGTGGTGCCCCAGGGCAAAGTAATTTTGCCCAACGTATGAAAACTCTGAAGTATATTAGGTTAGTATTTCACTTTTCCATACCAACTAAATGCAATTTGATTGCTATGAAACATTCAAATACATTTTCAAACATCTACTTTCCACACACAGTTCATCACACCATGGTATCCATAAGAACAACTTCCATGTAACGGTAGGATTTCTTACATTAGCAAGGACAGTACAAATCTTGCTTTTGGTTCAATCACGATTCACAGGTATATGTTTATTGCACACAACATGCATTTTAAAAAATTCAGTTTATGTTATAATTTACTGTATGCTTTGGACAGAAGTTGCTTAATGAGTGTACCAGAGAGTCAATAGATTATCTGGTGCTAAAGTTTAGAGTTGCTTGTCAGGAAGGTTAATGCATAGTCCATCATGCACTACTTATCATCACAAGGTATTTATATATATTAGTATATATTCTTGTTCACCATCAACTCTGAGTATATTTGTAGCTTGCTATTCAACTAAAAAGGCGGCAGAATAGAATATGGTCTACATCTTCCTTTTACATATTGCAAAAACTTTTCTTCCTGCTGATGCTAGAAAATATAAATTAACTATTATAGATGTTGCCAAACTTGATAAAAACATTAAAGATAACACCGAATGGATAATTTTAGTAATTTCTGTCAGTATAAAATGACAGGAAAAAGGCAACTACATTTATACAGCTACCTCCAATGACTGCAGGTCACAGAGAAGCTAATTTGAAGGTGCAATAAAAGGAGAAAATTTAGGTACTCTCTCTTTTCCTTCAAAAATGTTCTCAGAATCAAAACCTTCCAAGTAACCATTAACTGTATAAAATAGCTGACTGACCCAATCAAACAACTATGTGAATTTACAACCAGCAGAGTGACTATCAGCACACCAACAAGGCTGTCATTACCAGCCCCCTTTCTCCCAAGTTCTCTGCAGTTATGCACCAAAGGATATTTGGACTCACACTGTCAAGCTCTGATGAGAAATTTCCTCTCTTCACTTCACAGCCTGAGTACTTATCCTGGCGCCATGTTCCATCTCCACTTCTCATTTAGACCACCAAAACTCCAGTACAACCTTGGTGAAGGTATTTCTTTAAGCTACAGCCTAGCTGGAAAGTGATGTTCCCTGGAAACATGGGACTTACTGATCCACTTGGGAAGGGGCTCTGAGCAACCCGGTCTAGTGAAAGGTGTCCCCACATGGCAGGGGGAGGGAACTAGATGACCTCAAAGGTCTTTTCCAACCCAAACCATTCTCTGATTCTGTGATCTCCATTCTCCCTTCATCCCAAGGCTGGATTTGGGAATTATACCAGATCTATCACATCTACGCAACTGTAAGGCCATTTCAATTCTCTCTGCAGGAAAGTAATGCAAGAGCTCAAATGGCATAGCCACAAACACAGCACTAAAACATGCAGTCATCATCTGTGGCATAATTATTAGTCCCACCCAAGCAGTTCTTTACTCATACCTGATCAGTGACTGTTAGGGAATCTGTTGTTTTCAGCAATACTGCAGTGCATTGCTCTGGAGGAGAGGTTTAATTTTTTTTTTCCCAGAAAAGGCCTGGCCCTTTACTTTGTTCTATCATGCAATTTTTGTGCATTAAACTATCTTCTAGGCTTAACACCTAAGCAGTCATGTAGTTACATAAGCAGGAATGACCAGCGGTGATCAAACTGCTGTAAGAATTCTGTTTGTATCTTCTACTCATCACATGCCAGATCCCTGATACAGGAATCTGAGCAGGGCAGGTGAACGTTTATGCACATGGAGCCCCAATGCAGTCAATAGGCTTTGATCAACCACAAGGAAACATTTATCAGGCTGGAGAAACAAGACCTCACTTGGGAAATGTATTGACACTGGTGGAACAAAAAGGAGGCTCAGTGCAAAAGTGAGAGGTGGAAGGGCCACAAACAACAGGACACTGAAAAACAATCTGTTCTCGCCATTCCTTTGCTATTTTATTAGTGCGGTGTTTTGGACACAAACTCACATGTACGTGTATATTCACCACCCAAATACTAGAAAGCCACCCACCAACAGTCATTTATGCTTCCAGTCTAAACCCAAGCAGGGTTGGTTTTGCTGCACTCTCCAGCCTATTGCATGCAGGCAGTCATTTAAATGGAATAATCTCACCTGCAAAACTACAGAAAAGGCATACAGAAAAGGCATAGTATAGACGGTAAAACACATTTTTTTACTCTTACTAGCCATTTGTTGGATTCATATTGAACTAAAAAGAAATATATTTTTTTTTATTTCCCGTCTTCTAAATGACTTTAAATATAGACCGTTAAAGTATAAAGACCTAGTATCTTCTGACATTTTCAAGTAATACTTGATAAAGCAGTAGATTTTACTGTAATTTTAATACGTGGATTTTTCCAAGCATGTATGAGGGTGGACAGCCCTATAACCTTCACAAGAACTAGTCATACAGTCTCCAATAATATTCACAGCATCTATATTCACATACTGAAAAACTGTCAGATTTTCTGATGGCTGCATACCAGACAAAAACGCCTGTATGATTTAATATATGGGATATAGATAGTAACTGAAGCAACCAAAAATTGCATATACTCTAAGTACTGAGCCCTGAGTAGCCCTGCTAAACAGTGGTTTAATTCAGTTATTTCATCCAACAGTCAAATAATCCACAGTCAAATTCACCACACTGTGAAACAGAGGAGTTTATTAACGTTGATATGCTGCATTTCCCAAGCGAAATTCCCACAGCAGACAAGCAAATAATAGCTTCAGCAATAAGTTTACAGATATTCTACTAACATATGAACATTTTGGTAAAGAATCAATTTATTCCTGCAGCTGAAGCCACACTTTCCATGTATATGGAAGTTTAATAACCTCATACATACATACATACATACATACATACATGTGTATATACCTATCTATATCTATATACCCGCTTAAGTCACCAGCAAGGACTCTTTGCAGAATCCATTACAAACTTCACCGCCACCCTAGTGTTTATCTTCCTTGGATGCATGCGAAGGCTACAAGCCAAACATACCTTCATTTTTTTTAAAAAAGCAGACCTATTTAGCTTACTCAGTGTGGGGTGCACTAGCACCTAAATTTAACAATCATTATAAACCAATTTTAATGCAAATGCCAATAAGAAAATATTCATGCACACAAAATGCATGGGTAATGACTGTTACCAGCCTCTTGCTTGCCTTATGTCTGTTAGCAAGAAGCCCATTTTCTCTGAAATCTGTTTAAATATGGTGTTTACCATCTCTGTACTTCTACTAGTGTTTACTCCTCCTTTCAGCCGACATATTTAAAAAAAAGCCAAAACCAAAAAGCAAGTATAAATATGTTCAAGAAGTATGGCAAATTCCCTGCTCCACCCCCAGAGCGGTAAAGCCACAGCAGATGAGCTGTAACTATGGCCTTGGGAATACAAGTTCCCTAGGCTCTTTTACCACACAAATATCAATTCAAGTTACCAGAGCCCTGTCCTCTTATGCTTAATGAATATTGAGCCAACGAGCCCGCACGCCTTCGCAGGAATGTTTTCTTTCCATTTTCCTAACAAGGCTCTCCTCCCATACCGGTCCAGGATGGACTGCAGAAGGGTGTAAGTAGAAAGATCATCACACCAGGGTTTAGTGGAGGAATAAATCAAACATGGCTTCCCCCTCCATACATTTCCAGAGTTACATTCACTCCTGCTGCCGTACAATCTCAGTCCTACCCGGCGGGAAGGGGCAGGAGCAGCCTCCACCTCCCCACTCCCCCACCGCCACGGGGGGGGCATTTGCAGCCTCACTACCCCTTAAGGGGGCGGTTTAAACCCTGGGGAGGTTTTTTTCCCTCCCTTCCCATCGGTCTTGTCCCCCGGCTCTCGTTTTCTTTCTGATTTGCACCGACTGATCCCTCATTCCCCGGGGAGGGAGGTGGGACGGGTGGGCACCTCTCCTTTCCCCCTTTATGCTGCCCCCGACCTCCCGCAGCGCCGAGGAGGAGGAGGAGGCGGTCAGGGGGGAAAGGATGAAGCTGCAACAGCCGGGACTCCGGCTCGGCATCGCTCCTTTCCGCTCCTCCGCCACCCAAGAGCCAGGCCCAGGCAGCGGCACAAATCCTGCGGCAGCCTCCGGGGGGCCCGAGGGGCAGGCGGGGGGACCCGCGGCCCCGCAGCGAGGGCCAGGTAGAGGGGGGAGGAGGGGGCAGCGAACAAAAAAAGCCCTCCTTCGGGCAAGGGGGAAACGGGAGCTGCGCGCTGCCCGGGCAGATGGAGACGGTAAGTTTGAGAGGAGCGGAGCCTGGGTGGAGGGGGAGTCCCCGGGG
>WBMY01001920.1:551495-575957 GCA_013397315.1 Donacobius atricapilla | reverse complement strand
AGGGGAGGCAAGGCTACAGGGCCAGGCCCGCTCAGGGGTGCCTAGCTCGCCGCCCCCAGGTGGGCGAGAGCGCGTCCAGAGCCCGCCCACCCCGGTGGGAAACGCTTTTTAAAACCATCTTTATGTTGTTGTTATTTATCTGCCCCGGGATGCTGGCTGTGAGCCGTCCCCAGGTGCGCAAGAACGCGTCAAACCCACCGCCCTCCTCCCCTCACGCCCCCCGAAAGGGAATATACAGAGGTCGGCGCAAAACGTTTAGTTTTAAATATCTTTATATTATTATTTATCTCTTCCTGGCCGGCTGAAAAGTGCTCTCCACACCGCTGGCCTCAGCCACCGTACACGTGCGCTTTCTGAAAATCCTGATTTAAGCCAAATGTTTTGACTTTCCGTACAACTGCACACAATTTGGAGGCTGTCGAATGGTTAAGAACCGAAGTGTGCCTGGCTGCAAATTATCTGGGCTGTCTCTTCTGGAAGTATGGCCTGGGTTATTTTTTTTTTTTCTTAAGTTTTCATCAAAATAAGGACATGTGCTTGCAATTTGCCAATTGAAAACACAGCTTTTTTTTCTTTTTCTTTTTTTTTAAGGTCAAATCGTTAAACAGCCGTCATGTTACAATTGGAACAAATATTCTCATGAACCGTTGCACCAGATAATGTAAAGCAGGTAACTGCCAGGTTTTTCAAGCTTTCAATGGTTTCATAAAGGATTTATGAGCACTGAGAACCCGTGTTTGTGTACAAGGCGGAGAATAGAGTTCCTCGGTGCTATGGATACTGTATTAACCTGAGAGCTAAGGACCTATGGCAACTCCTGCCAAAGGTAAACAGATGATAACTGAGGGAGGGGAACACACCAGCATCATACTTCGTGGATAATGGTGAAATTAGGCCATCTGTTGCAGAAAGGCTCAGACTGTTTATTTTTTTACGTGGTCCCTAATTTACTTTCATATGTTGAAGTTTGTTGATGTTTTTAGGTGGGTGTTTAATGGTGACTGCATGGCAGTTAGCAGTTGAACAGTGCTAATTTAGTGCTAAGTACTTAGTAATGAAAATCTTAATCAATAGCTGATTAAAACTTTAAGGTAAAGGTGGCTGGAGATCTGTCTGCACCGATAAAGGTACCTTAACTTGTTTTACAGCCTTTCTGTGAAAAAAAAAAAATACACTATCTTTAAGGTGTTAGACAAACAAGATTTAGTTTCCTAATGTCAGTGTTTGCAGCGCTAAAGAGAAAGATAAAGTGCCATTACATTTTAGAATAGCTAATTTGGATTAAGAGCCGTGGCAGTTTTATCTGAGCTCCTTTCTAAAGTTCAGTTAAATGCAGACACAGAAAAACTAAAGATCCTTTCTAATTAAAAATAGAGACACCAGTATCAATACAAATAAATAGAAGTTACAAGTATGTGAATCCTGTTGTTTACTTAAGGGAATATACAGGGTTGCTTTTCTTCATAGTTGAACAATAAATCTAACGTACTGAAAGTACAAAGTATGCCATGTATGCAGGGGTGTTTTCTGTTCCCCCCCCAAAAAACCCGACTTCCATAAGAAACATTAATTACCAATAACTTCTGTGATACAAATATTTTATCTACGTTCTCTTGGGAATAAATTCTTTGTGCAGGCCTGATGATATAAATTTATCCTTATGTATGACTTACAAAAGAGAAACAGATCTTCATTTTGTACTTATCACTAGCACATAATGTCCTACAGATAACACAGTTCCTATGTTTGCCTTCTGTGTCAATTCTTGAAGGTATAAGTGGAAGGATTTTCTTATCATGGTCAAGGTGACAAATCTTCCTCCTTAGTCCTTTACAATTCCTGTAGATTCCTGGCCTTGTCTGTGAGACCAAGATTTGCAACTGTGTAATTACCTCCTAATAAACCCACCATGCAGACTTCCAGGAAAGCTTATACTGGGATTTAACACCTTTAACTGGAATACTACCAGTTTAAATTGTAGATAGACACTGGTACAAACGTGTCCAATGTCTTGACCCTTTAAATAAAAAATGTGCTTGCAGGTTTTTTAATTTTCAAAACAATTGTCCGTTTCTTTGAACTCTTACTGTGATAATAAAGATACCTCATGTTGCCACTGCAGTACACAAAAAGGCTGGTCCTTTGAAAGGAGGTATAGTTATATGACACTTCTGAAAACTGAGTTAAAAAAAAGCTTTAACTTCTTAAGGTGTAAATGCATATACAGTGCAGAATAAGCTTGTGCTGACAAATCACAGGCATGCTGCATTACACTTGAGCGGTAGCTTTGAAGGAATTGAAGGAAATGTCCTCTAATCAGTTTCTAGTAGTCACAATTTCCCAGGCTGAACCTCTTGGAGATTTTGTTCTTTCATTGTATTTCCAATTTTTTTATTGGAAATACTTTAGCCAATATTTTTAGCAGTTTTTGTTTCAATGGCTTATCCAAGAAATAGCAAAGATGCACAACTAGAGCAAATAAAAGTATTAATTTATTAGTGACTCCTGTTTCATTTGGTGACTAAAATTTTATTGCTTCTTACTTTCAACTTTTATGGATATATTGTGTTAAACAGTATCACAATTAATATCCCTCTTTCAACTCAAAGGCATTTAAATAAATGTACTGGTAGCATGCTGCCCTAGAAATATTTAAATATTTTGGAGATTATCAATTAGCTGCTAGGCTGAAAGTCAATTTGCAATTCAAGCACTTTTCAAGATCCCTTATTCAGCAGTAACTGAAGTCAGTGCCCCTGGCTTTAGGCATGTGCTGGCACTCTGAAGGTGAAGGAAGTTTGGTTTTGTTGCCACCGCAGGGACAGTGAGTGCTGGACAAGCCAAGGCCTTGCGCTGCAGTTGCTGCAGTTTCACTGTGTTAGGCAGAGGTCAGGAACAAGCAGCGTGTGTGGCATTACTCTGTGCAACAGTGCAGAGCTCCCTTCTTGGACAGCTTGCTCAGGGCTGTTGATGAGGGGATGGGGCACATTTTGGGGTACTTGTTGCCATTAGAAGTGATGGGGACCAACAGTCCCTGTGCTGAAGCTTTGCCATTCCTCTGACAAAGGGAAATAGCAGAGAGTGCAGTTCATGAGCACGTTAAATCTCACTCTAGGTCCCTGTGGCAGGAGGCTTGTGTCTACATTTCTCTCCTGTATGGATGCTATGGATTGATTGCTTTCTAAATTCCTTTCTTGTACCCATTTTTATTTTCCTTTTAAGATTTTATATAATAATCTGTCTAGTATGTATTTGCCTGCATGCAGATTATCTTGGTGGAAATGTTAACTCAAAGTAGTGTGAAACTGAAGTTACATGAGTGTAGTCCGTGTGTTAATCAGATATTCCCAAATTAGTAGAACAGCACAGCAGGTTTACAGTGTTTATTGTACTAAGGTGTCAAATGAGATAAGTACTGTATTAGGCCATATAGAATCTACAGATGGAGGTTTTTCATGTTTCACAGACTTTTCCACACATTAGCAGTGAACACTGAAGACATTACAGTTCAAACCATGAATACACTGGTAAAATTAATGCTGCCCGTTGTCCCCTTTTGATGTAGCACTGATGCAGAGAGATCTGCTCAGTGTTATCCCTACTATCACCATGACACTTTCATGCTGGCAGCTGGCAGCTCATCACCTGTACACTGACTTTGGCCAGCAGTCCATGTTTTTCTTTGGATTAACAGAGAGTAATTGTTGTTTCCATCCTGTCTGAACCTATCCTTAGCTATGTTCAGTATAGCTAGACAAGGACACTGATCTTCAGCATGTCATTCTGTGAATCATCACAACTGTTAAGAAAAATCTTAAGCAGCATGTATGTGTTTATCTTTGACCACGCAGCATATTGTATGCTGTTTAATACGAACACAGGAAGCTGCTGATCTGGAATTAAGAAACAATGAAATATGAAATTTAAAATCAGTGTTTCAAAATATTTTACGTCAATTGTAGCACATTCATTGTAAAGTGATAGTACTAAATGTGTTCTAGACAACTTGAACATATATTTGCTAATTAATTTGAATGAAAACTCATTGAAAATGGTTACTTGAAAAATTTGACGTGTATTAGAATCACTTTTAAATTATCTTGAAAATGAGAAGGTACAGGCTTTTCAGACTTTGTGTAACCCCATATAAAAATGGAGTAATGGTATTTTTTGACAGAAAGTTGATTCCTTGGGAAAAAGAAAATAATCTACTTTGAGAATTTGAAATAGAATTAGTCTCTGTCCAAATAAGGGACAACTGCAGCTCCAGTTTATGACTTAAATGCCTATCAGAGTAAAATATAATTACCTGATGAAAAAAACACAGTTAAATGTGAATCTTCTTCATACCACAAGTTACACCAGCCTGTTTACCAGGTGTGTTTTCAGATAGGAAAAGAATGGAGTAAATGTCACTTTTGTTGCAAATACCTATTTGTGTTTGCACCATTTGTGTTGAGCAGAAGGAAGGGAAGTGTAATTGAGGGAGCAAAAGGAAGAGGAAAGTTGAACACGAGGGAGTGGGATACATCTTCAGGGCAAGACAGAGGCCACGGGAAAGGAAAATTGAGGAGCATGTCCCTGCTGTTTTCTAGTGTTGGGATGATAAAAACCAGCTGTATACCAGTTCTCAGCAGCTAACATGCTTCAGCCTGATATAAGTAACTTCAGTGAATCAGTAAATTTATCTATAGAAGTTATATGTCTCTAATTATCTTCCCCATCAGTATGACTTAATTTAAACATTGCTGACATTCAGAATAAAATAAATCTAATCTATGTGGAAACACACAGCTTGAGGATTCAAAATATATTAACTCTGCTATGTATTGATAGCGTAGTGTTACTGTGTTTCTAAACATAAACTTAATCTCACTTAGAAGTATAAATTTCAAAATACATTTATAATCAGAATTAATGTTTAGCACAACAGAGCAAAAATACAGCTTTTTGCAATATGTTTGGCATGCATTTCTAGATCTTATAGAGTTAAGCTTTAGCCTTAACAAGCCAAGTCAGCTTTTGAGGAGCTGTAATATAGGTTTGAATGTCAAATTCTTCTGCATTTCAAATTGCTGACTTATGTTTAATCTTCATGTAATTATTGGTCAGCAATAATCACAATGTGGTAAGTTATACAGCAACGGAAGTCTAGAAGAGTGGTGTTTTTTTTTTCATTTTGGCAGAGAAATGACTATTGATATTTCCACTCTATGCTGGGGCCGAAGAATAAAGTTTGCTAAGGGTTGAATAGGCCAGATAGATAATGCTACTACTGTTTTCAGCAGATGCTAATGCAGTGTTTTATTTTGCACATGTATTAATCTTTGCTGCCTCAGTACAGAGTGGTGAGGGCAACTATGTCAGTCCTAAAGGTTAATTTCATTCTTTTTTAAGCCATGCCATTATTCTGTTAACAGTAATTGCTCTTTTTTGAATGATTAATTTGATCACATTAACTGTTTCTAATTATGTTGGTGACTGGCAATTTCCTCTACTGAGAAATTGTAGTTGTGATCATATCCTATTTACTCTGTGTATATGCCTTGAGAAAAATGCTCACTGACAGGCATTTTCAGAAATTGCCGCTAATTTTCAAGAACTGTTTGGAGACTTTCTATAAGATGCTTAGCCCTTGTTTTACATTGGTGTTGAGTACGTGCAATGTACTTGACAAATGAGGGTTGAAACAACTGGATGTGAGGCACAGGATGAGGCAGGTTTGCAAATGCTGGCCTATCTGCCAAATTATCACCTGTGCTGTCGCTGCTGTGAAAACTGAAAGGAGTGGGACGTGTTTCTTGCGCATTTTACAATGCTCTTACACTTGAGCTGGATATGCTGTCTGCTGTAAGCTCTGTTTGCTCGCTGCAGTTGCAGTTGACGCGCCAGAGCGTGCGCGGTGCCAGCCGGTGCAGCCCTGAGCGGCTGCTGCTCGGTGAGCCAGCCCTGGCAGGGGGCGAGGGCTGCTGGGCTGCCTGCAGGAGTCACACCGCGCTCCCCTGCCACCAGCTCGGCCCTACACACGGCACTGACCCCACCGAGGCACTTCTGGCTCCAGTGCCACATCTGCGCCCAGACATCGGGCTGTCTCAGCTGCATTTACAGCAGCTGAATTAAACTGGGATTCAAGTGAAGAATTAAAGAATGTACCCAGCAAAGAAGAAAGGTGCTGGGCTCGGCCAGGGTGTAGGACACTGCCTGCATGAAGATTCACCCACTCTCAGTTGTCTCACTCTGAAGCTGGCCATGGTTGTAGTACCACTGTGCTAAGAATAGTGTAATTCCCATGGACACAAGCCGCTGGGAGTTGAGCGCTCCTCCTTTTGCAATTGCTACAGCAACTGGGTATATAGTGTTTGCTGAAGGGCTGATGTTATGTGCGTCTTCTGGTTCTGAGCCGGTTCTTCAAAGCTGTTTGCACTGGTTCCACAAGATGTGCTAGGCACTTAAATGACATTCAGAATCAAGGGGTCTGTGATTTAAAGCTCTAATTTCTGTCTCAGCCCAGAAGTGCTTCAGAGGGCCCAGAAGAAGTACTTTTGCCTCTTAGTAAAAACACACCACTGATAACATCACTAAGAGCTGCAGTACCAGGATCCTGAAACTGAGCATTCTCTCTGGTGATCTGACATTCAAAGCCTTCAAAGGAACACATTCAAGGCCTTCAAAGTGCAACCAAGTACTTTGCACAACATACCATCTTAAATGCACGTTCCACATGTGTTCCTTACTTCACCTACACTTGTAAAACTGTTCGTTTTGACTTGTATTTTGAATGACTGGCAAACAGATGTGCTTGTCAATAAGTGGTCTCTGCAGTCCCAGTCATGTATGCTCTAATACAGCTGTAATGCACAGTGCCTGTGAGGACTCTGCTCTAGTCCACTGTAGACCTGCAGGAACAAAATGCTGCTCCCTGATTTGCCTGTAACCTGCCTTCAAGGATTTTTTCAGGCAGGCAGCCTGTAGGCCTCATATGGATATGTCCCTCAGTAAATTAAAGAACTTCATCAGATGTTCACTGGCTCATTGGAGTGGGACTGTGATCCCTGCCCATTACACACAGGCTGCCTCTCCAGCTGCATATTGCCCTTCCTGACTACCTTTGCCACCTCTAAGGCTGGGGCATTTGCCTGTTTGTGAATCAGCTCAGGCATTCCTGCAGTTCTCAGCCAGGTAAACCAGCAAAGGTAAACCAGCTCCCTTCATGAGTAGATCATGAGTGCTGCTTTAGTGTTTTAGGCCAGAGACCTTCTGCTGCCCAGCTACAATCCATTGTCTGCCTTCATCTGCCTCGTGCCATCCTAATAAATTATGAGGGGTGTGCTCAGAATTTACCACTTTGCTGACTGTACAAACAGCAAGCAGAAATCTGAAGGATGCCTTGGAGATGCTTTTTACAAAGCAATATAAACATAGCGAGTGGGCCTCTTCAGAAATCTGTGGATATGCCCACGCTGAGATAGTTGCTGGGCCTAGCTGATTCAGGAAAGAACATAAAGAAGTCATTGATTCAATGGGAAACATTTACCCAAGAGTTGTGTTCGAACAGCTTAGGTCTCAGAATGGAATTCCACTTTGATAATTGTCAATATGCATTTTAAAAATTACTTTGGCTTCTGAGAATTAATTTCTAGGTTGGTTTAAATGATCAGTTATCATATTCTTTCATTTTCTTTTCATGGCATTGTTAATTAATTGTAGGTTAAGTCTTGAATAATTTTAAAAATTTAATTTATGACCCAATTATACTTGCCCTTTAAAAAGTCCAAAGGGCAGAGACTTAGGAACCTTACATGTTCCTATGGAACCAGCAGAGAAGCCCTCAGCATGTGGGTGTCTTGTAAGCAATATTGAAATCTAAATGTTAAATAATGATGTTTTCTGAAGGTAAAAGCCGTGGTTTTTGCAAACCTTTTGCACACTCGTGTGTGTGCCAGGCAGACAAGCACTCTGGAGTTTGAAAGATGACCCCCTTTTGAACTATAAGCATCCCATCTCAGTATGGTTCCTAGGGAGAAAATCTTGTTCCAAGCGCTTTGGATTTATGTAGGCCCTGTGGAGTTCACTAGTGGGTTTATTTGGCAGGTGGGCCTTATTAACCTGCCAGCAAGGGACTGTTTGACCTGCTGAGGTTCGTAGAGCTTGTAAATAAAGATTCCGTCAGGGAAGAGAGATTCTCTTGTGCTTCAGACTATTTATATCTCTTCTAACTGTGGCTGTTAAAGCTTATAAAGAAACAGAAGGTCTGGGATGTGAGACAGAAAACCCTGAGGGAGTTTCACGTGTTGTAGTTGGATTGCTGTGTTAATAGCCTAAAATAAACACAGCATGCCAGAAAATGGGGAATATTTTTATTGTAATTATTATTAACTCAGAGACATAAAGTATTGGTTATTGAATGGAGCATGGCTGAGCTTGTCTGTAAAGGACAATAAAATAACCTCTTAATTTAACACTAGCAACTATCAGCAATCAATGGGAACCAGACATTTAATCAGCTTCATTTCCCTCTTTTTTTGCTATATTTTCTCTCTTTTTTTGCATTGTTTTCAAGGTAATTACTAGTATTTACATTTTTTACAGCTCAGGTTAATAATGAATACAACAAGTTTACAATAAATTGTAATCATAATAAAACTTTGATAGACTCTCCATCAATAGAATAATTTTAATAAGACAGAAATATTATATTGAAAGGTGTGTTGTATTACAAATTGAAAAAAATCTTTTTAAGAGGTCTTTTCGACTGTCTAGTGCAGGTCTGATTATTCCTAACTCTGCAATATGTAATTTTTAATAAGTGTATCTTATTCAGTAAAAGGACAATGTTATTTTATTTATATTCCTTACAATGTCAGAAAATGTTTTTCTTTTACTCCGAAGCTACCAGTTTGGACTAGCTGAACAATCTTTTTGGGAATGGCTTCTTTCTGTTTCAGCAGACCTACTCAGACATCCAAGTGCTGCTGCAGATCAAATGACACTGAGCTCAGTGTCTGCCAGAGTTGAGATTTTGAGTCTGTATTCCTTGTTCATTCATTTGAAAGTCAATTTTGGAATATTTCTGCCTTCTGTCCTGAATGGACTCAACAAATGTTTTTTGACCTCAGTCAGGTCTGACTGATCTGGTACTTAGGCATTTTGTTTTAAAATATTTTATATTAACAGTCACCAGTTTATAGAGAATGTGTTGAATTTACAATTGCAAACATACTGTCTGCAAAAGTATTTCACCCTAGAGCTGCTGCAGTGGCCCAGGAGAACTTGCTATTGAGGAAGGACAAGTAGGGTATTACCGCTGATGCACACTGAGTGGAGAATAGCTTCCAAATTTTTCTAGTCACCAAAACTTTACAAGTGGAAGCCACTTGGGAGAAACATGAAGACAGGGCATTTCTTCTTTTGTTCCACCTCCTTTCCAGTAGGCATCTCTTTTGTGAGCTGGATGCCGTGGCTCCCAGCCCTGTTGTGATGTGGGACTGGCAAACTGCTGTGCACCTGTTCCAGGGGGATTAGCCACTGGTGACAGCCCATATCCAGAATTTCCTCCACAGATGGTATTACCCTTCAACAAGTGAGTCAGAACCATTTGACTTGGAGCTTTTTATAGTTGTTGTTGAGGGTAATGATAATCGTCCTAATAAAGTAGTTCTTAACCTCTCATACTGAATAGTTTGCCATTGGTTGAAGAAGATACCAAGCTGCCCTTCACTCCCATCCCTATCAGCTTTACCAGCACTGGCAAAACACTGTTAAGCTTTTACAATCATCTGTCATTACTGCGGGAAGCGAGTGTTGTCTGGTGGGTGAGATACCAGGCTGAGGCCAGAATTGACTCCGCTAATTAATTCACCATTGGGAAATCTAAGACTATATTACTTCCTCTGCTGTTTTGATTTTCCTAATGATAAATACATTTATTTGAGAATTCAATAAACAGCTCATGCTGAAAATCAAGTATGCCATGATTGGTTTGCAAAGCTGGGCTTTATGTTAAGTTTTCTAGCCCAAAGAATCAGATATTATCTGTATTGTATTCCTACATGTTGATATGCTAATTGATCACAGAAATAATATGCATGGGTTTTTTTCTCTTTTGTCTGCTGCTTACAAGCCTTTATGTCATCCTAGTAGAACACAGTTTTTGATATAAATACTTTATTTTCTTACTTTGAAAATTGTCCATATATAGTTCAGGGAATAAATGTCCTGAATATGATTCCACCCAAGTCTCTCTTTTTTCTTTTTATCATTTTCTCTTCTCTTTTTTTATATCTTCCTGGTTTTTATTTTTTCTTTTTTTTTTTTTTTTTTTCTCTTTTTTCTTTTTTTCCCCCTGTCTTTCTGCAAGTACATAAAAAGAATCAGGCACTTCCTGCTATCCCTAAGCACAAATTTAGTTCCTGGTATATCCACTCTAACGTATTCAGGAAGGAAGGAATAATCTTTCTGAGGCTTTTACAGTGGCTGCAGTAGCTGTAGCTCAGACTGTAGCTCCATACTGGAGGAATTGTGTAATGTTTGATCTTTGGAAGTAATAAGGAACAGGCTCATTCATAGGTGAGAATAATATGCATTGTGCAGTACAGTGAAGCAGACTAATGTTCCTGCATGGAGGATACTACCATCTGCTAGAATAAAACAATTCATACCAGCCACAAAACTCACTGAAAAACAATCATCTTTTGCTAAAATAAACCCCTCCATTTCCTGGCTAGGATAAAGTAAGACTGATTAGGTACCACTTGTAAAAGGTGGATTTTATGAAAGAGGAGGATGTTAAGTGCTCCAGAGGAGAAGGATTTGCAGGAGAAGCATGATAAGATAAAGATTTGTCTAAAATAGGACTGGGAAATGGCTAAGTGGGAACTGTGAGCTGAGTATGTGGGAGGAAAGGAGGCAAGCATTCATTTCACCAAACATTAAGAACAGAAAAAAGGCACGGATGGAGGGCAGATTTCTTTTTGTTAGTCTGCTTTAAACTGACCTGTTGATTTCAGTTCCTGCAGGGCATTAAGACTGTGTTCAGTGGGCTTTTAATGTACATTTATCAACCAGCTTGTTGTGAAGAATTTCTATCTGCTCTTTCTTCTAACTACTCTTTTTACCTCACCAAAAAAATCCAGTAAGTGACACCAGCCTGATTCACCTTTCAATTTAAGAAGATTCTACTTGATTTAGATCCAGCTGCTTTGCTTTAAAGATATCAGCTGCTAATTTTGAGCAGCACACTGTAGGGCTGCTCTAGCTTTCACCTGTGAGCGGTCAGGTCCAAGGTGCCTTCACACCCTTACAAGCCTTCTCCTGGCTCCCATGGCAGCAGGTGTGAGGACAGAATAGCACGGAGTGGGTTACACTGTCGGTGTGGGAGGGAAACAGCTGCCTGGTAAAGCAGCCTTTTGTGGAGTATATCGAGTTCTGGCCCTGTTTTGCCATAAATTAGCTGGTTTAATAAACATTTCCTGCAGCCTTTAGTAAACAGACTGTTTCATGCTTGAACTTACTAACATGCTCTTATCTTTGCTACAAAATGTATATAACTGTGAGAGACTTCCGAGTGACAAGAGTGGATTTGTGAAAACATCCGCATAATGTTTTTCCATTTGCTTTCAGCTCCGTTCATGGATTTGCTGGCTGAGACAATGTTTGGAGTAAAGTCACATGATCAATCTGCATTTTCTTGCAGTCTTCCTGAGCTTTTGCACCATTCTTTTTCATGCCAGGTATTCTGTTGATCTACAGATCCAGGCTCTTTCTTTTAAGGGTAATAAATCAAAATTATACAGTGCTTAGGATTTCAGTCAGAGAGATTATGTCAGAATTAGAACATTCCTGAGTGAAGGTCATATAAATCAATCCTTCAGTTATTCCATTTTCAGTTTCATTGTAATGAACAGTTCCCTGCTTGCAGTGAGAAAGCTTATGGTGCTAGAATACTGATAAGATGATACTGCATTGAGAGTACATTTTCAACTATTGGATGAAATCTGCAGTGCAATATATGACATATATGCAAGGGTCTGAGTTGAAAAGCCTTGGAATTGTCAAATTATAGCATTCTAGGGATGAGGCTGGTTTGCAAAATCATTGAATCCTCTTTATAGCAGAAAAAATTTCATGTGCCAAGTAGTAACAGAGGACATGTAGTAAAAATATAAAAGAAAAACACATCACTCTTTCAAGCTATCATGTTAAACAGGCTAATGGTATATTGCTTAACACGGGGGTGTGATTTTTACCTGGGTAGTAATGCATAACAACTAACATCACTTTTCCTACTTAAAATCCCTGACAAGTGATGTTGCTTGTAATAACATAATGTAGCTAAGTAGCCATTTTAATTGCTTGCAAAATTGTAATAGTGAGAAGGAACTTGGCGCTGAGACCAGACTGATGGGATTTGGTGTGTTCTGCCAATTACTCAGGTTATTGTCTAAATTCTTTGATCAAACATACACCCTATATGTACTTCCTAATGTATGTATTGAACCTGTGCTCACAGGACAGTAAAAAGCAAACACTACTCTTTGAACACACTCCTACTCACTTTACCCTGGGGAAATTGCTAAAACATGCATATCTCTATTTATTTACTATACATAGCCATCTGACATGCCAATATTCCAAGGCCTGTATGTTCCAGTCTATTTGCTCCCTTCCCTTTGACTAGCTCTGCACTCCTACTGCTTCCCCCTGGGTTAGACATATTTGGTTACCACTCAGCCCTGATTTGCATGTGGCTTCCTCCTGTTCTTGTGCACCCCTGCCCTGTGCAGAGGCGCAGCGGGAGGCCGCAGGGAGGAGGAGGAGGAGCTCTCCAGGGTTCTGCTCAACCTGAGGTGCAAGGATCTGGGCAGAAGTTCCTCAAATCAGGCCTTCAATCCAGCTAGCTTGAGTCAGCTTGTAGAAATCACTGGTAAAGGCTCTGCATTGCAAGGTTAAAAATGGAAAAGGGAATTCTGACATCTCCTTATTTACGTGCTGGCATTGTGATGCTCTGAGTAGCGCCCTGACTGTGGAGCTTGCAATCCTCCTCTTGCTGTTTCTGAAGGGATGGTAGACCAATGAAGGTGGGAACGACGGTTGTGGAGGAGGAGGCGACAGACTTCCAGGAGCAATGATGAAATTGGGAACTCACCAGAAGTGGGCCTGCAGCTGATGGATTCAGTTTCTGAGGATCCATTCAGGAGCAGTCTCATCATGCTGGGAATTCCAAGTAGCCCTGAAGCAATGTGAAACATAGCTTCTAAACAGAATTTTAACAGGAATTTTTAAGGACGTGTCTTCAGTGTTATCTTTCTGGTTTTACTGGAAATCTAACAGCATCACCTTTTTATTGACAGCTTCAGCAGTGATATTTGAAAGAGTAAGCCTCTCTGTGCTACCTGATGGATGGACCTGGACTTGGGCTACACAGGGAAAATATTTGCACAGTTTTTACCTGGCACTGAGCCTGCTGTTCCTGATTGTAGAAACTGAGGGACGACAAGCTTAGGACAAAGCACAAGGACCAGTGATGATAACCATGTGAAAAACAGAGGAGCCAGAAGGAACGGGGAAGAGATAAAGAGGCACAATACGAAGTGCACTGGGATATTGTGCAGCTCTTCAGGAAACAATCGCAGATGTTAAGCAGCTCATTAGGGAGGAACAAATCTCTCCATAATACCACACTTGATCAAAACCAGCCTGAATGTGAGGGTGGCTACGTGAGCATGGGTTGTGTGTGCCTCTGCAGTGCAGAGGCTTGAAGGCACGTTTGCCACCCGCACACATGAGCTGGGACACAGCGATGTACAAGTAACCTTGGTGACAGAGGCAGGGCTGAAACAGCAGATTCACAGCTCCCAGCTCTGTGCTCAGACCACCAGACTCTGTTCTGCGTGTGTTTATCAGCAGCAATGAAATACAAGTCACTGCTGCAGGCAGCAACGCTCTATGCTCACCCTATTTCTCATACTCCTTCCTTAAGCACTCATTTCTGACCATGACCAGAGATTGGATAAAGGGACTCACAGGCCTTTGGTTTAGCCCAGTGTAGTCATTCTAGTTTCCATGATGCCAAATGAAGCCTTCGTCCAACCTAAATAAAGAACAGGATGTGGCACTGTAAGTTTCTTTGTTTGCTGTGTCTTAATAAATTCTAGAAAAAATGTACTCAATTTGGATGCAAAAGAACATTCTCTTACTGTCAACTCTACAAGCTGGTCCTGAAAGCTGATAGTCACTGAATTCTTTTTGTCTTACACATCAATGCAAGGAAAGCTGTGGAGACAAAACCTATACATTTCTTCTGCAGTACCTCTTCCCTGCCTCCACCTCCTGCCTCAGCACCGCCTGCAATTCTTACCTTCAGCAGGTTTATGAAATGTCTCAGCTGAATAAAATTATATTGTAACTGATATAGGAGTGGGACTGGAATTCATTTCATCTTTATTACAGTGAAATGAAATTAGTTATATTGACAACTCAGTTATGAAGGGAGCAAAAGCTGCAATATTTTTTATACCCATGTTAGTAAAATAACTTGATAATCCTGATATTCTGTATAGAAAAATTATTTTTGCATGATGCTGTTTCACAAAATAACGTAAACATATGGATTGCATAGGTGTTTCTAGGCGCAGAATTTGCTCACAATAAATAATCTGTGATCTTACTTTGCTTCAGTAAAATTCCAGTTTATCTTAATTTCATTAATTTGCTTTGTGATACCTAAGTTTGCCATAATAAAGACTCTTGGGGTTCTAATTAGTGACTTTTGTGGAACATCGTTTACCACAGTGATTTGAGATAAAAGTCAGTGCCTCCAGGAACCTGGAAAATACTTAGATTGGAGCACAATGTCTTTCATGTTGGTTTATTTAGATAATTCAAAGTTTAAAACAGAAACGTAACATATAATAATTAATACGATGCCTACTATCACTGGAGGAATATATTATCAAAGCCTGTCCTAAAAATTTCTTTTAACCAGATCTGTCATTTTTCATTTGTTCATCTTTTTGTTTGAAATGTGCTTTACCACACACACACACACACACGAAACCCCAGAGTAGTCAGAGAAAGGAGATACCTTTGAGAATCATCCCCAATATATTTCCATTAATCTAAATGGACTAACAGCCACAGTATCCAGCCTATATGCTCTGCAAGGAGAGAAGTGCAGTTCCATACACAAAAGGCATGGTCTGGTTAAATCAATTTCTATAGCATCTTGTCTCCACATATTTCAGAGCACTATCCTTCTCAATTAATGTCAGCTCTGCTCTGGGAATACTCTTTGGTAGTTAACTGTTGCTGTTAGAGAGCTAACTGCAGATTGAACACAGCTGGCTTATGTATTTTGCTGTTAATAGTTTTGGTAATGGAACAAATGCAAGGGGAGCAAACTACTAAGCAGAATGCAGAAGATTTTCAACCCAAATAAATCAACTTTAAGGATAAGAAAACCCAAATGTAAATTTCCTTTGACTGACTACTGATTAAAAAAAAATAAATTACAAACTTAAGGTAGGTCTTAGGGTTTTCTGTTTCCCAGATTTCTAAGCTTTCAGCATATTAGGGGTTGCACACATGCCACTGTGCAAACAGCACTAATCTCTAGAATATTTAACTTTAAATTCATACTTTGGCACTTCTTTACTTTCGTTTCCACTTACAGCAAAGTCACACAGAAACCCCTCAAACAGCCCAACTCCTCACAGAGCACAAGAATGGAGAAGGAGCAGATACAAAGTTCAGGAAGGGTATGAAGAAAACACATAATGCATGTGTGAGAAAGATCACAGACAAAAAAAAGAAGAAAGCCAGCTGAAGAAAGAAGATTAGGGAGAGGAAGTGCAGGGCAGATTTTTAACACATTACAGTCTTGCTGTGGCTTTTATGGGTAATTAATTACCCACTAGAGGGAGATCGACTGTAACTTGTTGCCAGGTGGATTATGGCAGAAGTTGGACTTGGTAAAGTGCAAAGAGAAAACACTGTGGTAAGAAAGCAAGAGAAGATCTAAGTTCCTTTCCTTGGTAGAGTTTCGTTCTGTGTAAGTTACCAAGCAGACTGAGATCTTTTCCCTTTCTGACCTGGCTTTCATTATGTTTCTACATAAAAATCCCCACCTTTATTAACGTGTTTGTTCTGTTGGTGAGAGGAACATGTGGAGTTTAAAGGTGACAGAAACAGTGTAGGGCTTGTCTAGGACCAAGCAAACTGCCATAGGCCCCCAGCATGGGGTGAGCCATGCACAGCTCAGTCAAGTGCCTCGAGACCCCCTGACAGTGACCCTTTGGTCCACCTCAAACACCTCCTTGGTTCTAGGTTAGGACTTGCATCTCACAGCTTTTATTTATGAGCTCTCACTCTCACCTCTATTTGTGCAGGACAGAGGATGCTTTTAACATTCAAAGCAGGCTTAGGCATGTCCTTTCCTCAAGGGAAACCAAGAAAGGAAGTAGTAATGGATGCTTAGAATTGGAAACAGATTATAGGAAAAGTAGCTCCTACCCATTTGTGTCATTCCTGCTTCTGAAAATCAGTAGTTCAGATATTTCCTAATTTCCAAAGAGGATATTGCAGCTAGACAAGCATGTGTCAAGGACTTCATTAAGCTTAGCTCCCTTGAGTGTGTCTATTTTTCTGTTGAGAATATTTATTTATATTTTGGGGTTTTAGAACATCCGGTGGAAATGAGTTTATATGAAAATATATTTCCTTCTGTTCTTTTTTAAACTCTGCTCCCAGATAAACTGGTTTAATTAATATGGCATTAAGAACAGCAATAATAACCATTTTTTATTCACTTTCCTCCCATCTCCATTATTTTCCAGACCTCTCTATGTCCTCTTCCTGTTGTAGTACAGAATTCTAACCCCACTCTGGCTCCACTTATACTAGGAATTTTTAATAATATAAAGGCTTTTCAGAGTCAAGCTATTAGCAGTGAAAATAGTCTTAACTCTAACCTTGCCTTTCTGAATAAGAACTGTTGGATACAGAAGAACATAATGCAAACTTGGAAGAGATGCATAATTATTTCCACACAGGAAGTCTGCAGTTGATAGTTTGGTGTCACAGATAGAAATGACTAGTCTAACATGCCATGAACGAAGTTAGAGCCAAAACAATTATCTAATGCCTGTGAAGCCTCAGGGTCAAATATACTCTGCTATCATGTGCAATGCCAGAAAAATTTGCTGATAAACACCAGCCATCAAAAACACTTCTTCCTCACAAACTCCATGTCACAGTTTCCAAGGTGGCCCATGGTTACATCCTGCTTACCTTCAAATTCCCTCAAAAATACTACAGGGGGTTCGGGGCACTACTGGTTTAATAACCCTGGTTTAATAATCATTAAAAACATGGCATGACATCATTTATCAGTGGTCTGATATGATCTTAAACAAATCAGGTTAAGGTAAATGTAAAACAATGAATTTGCAAAAATCCAAATATAAGCAACACATTCTCATTGCTTATCCAAAGCAATCTACAGAAAAGAAATAGGGTATGCAGGACATTTGCAGACCTAGGAGAGCAGCTGGCTGTGCTCTGTAAGAAAACTAGGCACAGGTGCTGGGATTGTGCCCAGGGCCCTGATTCCCAGCTGGCATGCTGAAAGAGGCTTCTCGCTCAGGGACAGTTACATGTCTGTTCCTTGGGAGGAGAGGCCTCACAGAGGGGAGGAGGCTGTTCCCCTGGCACAACAGGGAGGCACTGCTGGCTGAGCCAGATTTTTGTTGATATATGTTGGGCGTATTTCCTTTTTCAGCTGTAGCATTAGTGATTAGAAAATGATTGATATGTGTCCTATTGGAATGAGTGTGGCTCTTGCCACGCTGACTGATGAGCAGGCTGGATGGCTCACTTTTACCTGCTGCACAGATTAGTCCCAGTGAGCTCCTCTTGCTCTATCCAGCTGATGAACTGCTAGATATTTGCAGACCCCAGCTAAGCCTTCAGTTTGTACACAAAATTCCCTCTTGAAATTGCTTTCAGAGGACAGTGCATGCTTTGGAGGCTCCACTTCCCCTGGACACTGATCAAATCCAATGGTAAAGCTCTTTTACGTCAACTTTGTATTTTCTTACATACACGACTTGCTAGCTTTGTACACACATGCAACCAGGCTTAAAGCATATAATGTCTTACTGAGAAAACACCTAATTCCTTGAAGGTAACAGGATGTTTGGGGGTGAATGCCTCCCAAGTCTGTCTCTAGGGGATACTATAATAGTAATAAAGTGAATAAAGGCCTAAGATAGGCAGGAGAGAGATTACTGATTACACGGGAAAGCCCAGACAAAGCGTCTTCTGTTTCTGGTGCCTGAAATTCAGCCGCACAGAAAAAGGCAGGATACTGGCAAAGCACCACTGGGATGGTCTTGTGCTGATGGCTCTTTGTTGTTTTTCTATAGCTTCACATCACATTTTAACAGGTATTTCTCCTCAAGATTCTCATATATCTACAAATCAAGTGGTCATCAGAGCTGCTACTTCACTTGCCTTGGAGGTTACCCTTCTTTCTGTCTCACAAAAACAAAGATTAAAATGTTAATTTTTATCTCTGTCCAAGACTTTTAGGATGCTATCTGGCAAGCAACAGAATTTGATTTTACAAATACATAACTGCATGATTCCTTTACCATTCTGTGTGAATGTCTCTGATGGCAAAGGGACATGGCATGCATATGCATGTGTAGGACTGGGGCCCAACAGCTTAGGTCCTGCTGAGGTCAGGGCACAGACATCCAGACAAACACTGATTTGGAAAATTTACAGTATAGAGGATGGTTGTAGAAAGGGAAAGTGCACTGACCATTCCAAAGGAACCAACTCCTTTTTAAAATCTCTTAATCTGCTTTTCATTATCTCTGTGGGAAGGGCTCTTGAGAAAAGCAGCTCTTTGACTTGAATAAAGGAGGGGCTGTGGGCTTGCATGCTGGAATGGGGAGGTCATTGTATGGCAGCACGGAAGAGGGGAGTGTTAGTCAGGTCAAGGAGAACAGGATGAAGAAGTGTGAGATCTATGGTCTGGATTATGAAAGGTAGAAGGTTTAAAGCTGAAAGGTAAATAAGAGAGAGTGAATTCAAAGGCTGTAAAGACACATTCCAATAGGGTTATTCAGGCTGACTGTAAGGGAAAAATACGAGCCAGAACTGATAAGATCATCAGCAAAACCACCAAGAGAGAGGTAATGACAGCAGAGGCCTGAGAGGGCTAAACTCTACAGAGGAATTTTAAGCATCAGCCTTCAGCAAATAAACATATCCATCTTCAGTATTTTTCATTTGTTCTTTTAACAGAAATGCTAAGCTCTGCTCACCTCCTCTGAGGCAGAGAAAGCATGAATATGCACGAATACGGGACAGTGTTGCATTGTGCCTGCACCAAGTCATATACAGCTGTGTGCATGTGCTGCCTGTAACCTGCTCCCCTCCTAACCAGTACTTACCATATGCAGTCTCAGCCTTGCAAAATTGCAATAAAAATTTACATTGCTGCCATTAAAAGGGCCCTTGGAAGTAGTACATTTTTCTCCTTTTTAGAATACAAAGGTAAAAATTCTCCTAAAATGGTGTGCTTACCTTTTGCTGTTTCTTTAATGGACACAAACTGAAATGTATCTCTGTTTTGCAGGGACCTCCTGTCTTTCCAGTACTCCTATAACACTGCCTGACTTCACCAGGAATTTTGTGATAGACAAGAAGTGCAGGAATGGGTCTATAAAATCTGGGATGGGGTGGAGGAAATCCTCCCCAGTTACATGCATTTCTTGTCTTGCTTCTTGACAGGTGCGTAAAAGCAGCAGTGGCAGATTTAGGGCTTTTATTGACAGTAACACAACATTTGGTGTTTTCTTTAAGACCTAACTCTGAGAGGGGGCTAATGACGTAAGATTGTCGGCTTTCTGCATTTCTACTTACAGACAGGAACTTGCAAACCCTACAGCCTAACAAGTCCTAGAGGCAAAAAATAATTCCAAATGCATAGTTTTAAAGCCTGTCATTCATAAAATCAAACTGATTCATTTGGAGGCACCACAGGTTAGTTAAATACAGCCTTGATGATTTTGCAGCAAAATCTCAGTCCTTCTCATATCAGCTGGAGCTAACAGGTGTGTTTGTAACACTAGAGACTCCTTTTTTTCCCTCCCTCTGTATTTCTCAAAGTCGAAATCAATTTGGGTTTTATAGCTACATTCACCCTTCCTTTGTTGTGCACATAACCTGCACAGTGCCTGCCCTCCCTCTGCCTGATCCTGCCCTGGCCAGAACCTTGTGGCTTTCTCCCCATGTGTTCCCCCAGTGCCCCAGTCTCACTTTGAGTGGTGGTTCCGCAGCTTCTCCATCTGTTTGTTTCACAGAAGCTCCATCTGCTGGGAAAAGGGAGAACCTCGGTGGTTTTCATTCTGAACTACAAATGCTTTTCCCTCAGTTTGGAAAGATTTTCAAAATTATCCGTTTCTGCTCCCCCAGCTGTGCTCCTGCCTACCTGCATGCCAAATTTAACTAATTATAACCTAATATGTTATTTGTATGGCATTTTGTGTTGCTAATTTGGGTCAAGCCTAAGCAATCTTTTAAAATACCACTTTTTGACTTGAATTCGAGCAGGTAATTAATTATCCTTGGATGAGGAATGATTGTTTGCAGCACATTATTGTCATCAAGGCACTTTCTGCGTGGCCTTTCAGGGCAGTGTTTGAACAGGCACCCAGGGCAGCCTGTTTCTGTGCTAATGTGCAGCCAGTGCCACTTGTTTTTGGCACATTTACAGACAGGAGTGAACTTGTGACCTGGACATACATACAGCAAATCTGTAATCCAGCCACTACTTGAACTTTTATCTTTGGGTGTAACACGGACAGAGCAACAGGCTTCAGTATCCTATGAATCTCTCCTAAAAATCCCTGATAATGAATGGAAGTATTTTTTTAAAATACTACTAATCTGTTGGCTTTCTCCCTGGAATAGAAACTTAATCCAACTTGCTACACAGTAATGTGTTCCCCCCCCCCCTNTACATTTACACTGAATACTGGTGAATAAAGATGAGTTAATCCTGTATTGTTAAACCTATTCAAGGAGACAACCTGTGGGTTGCCATGGAAACAGATTCTACAGCCTAAAAGCATAATTCTGCTTTTAAGGACTGTCTGTGGACCTGTACTGATGCTTATTGAGCCGCACTGTGTACACAAACACGCTGCTGCAGGAGTGAAATGGCAAAGGTGCCTCCCAACTCATCAGATGCTAATTATGCCCCAACCTCCTCCCCCTAACAGCCGAGAGCACCTAACACTGCACTCCTCCCCCTCCACACCCTGAATTCCATCTCCCCGGCCCTGCCTGCCGGCTCCGTGTGGCATCAGGGTGTAGCGGGGAACCGAGGCCGTGTCTGTGGCTCTGGCAGGAGTGTCACAGATTTGGTCCTGTCACAGCCACTGTTACAAGCTACAGGGAGCTTGTGTACAAGCTACAGTTACCTCGTGCTGGGAGTGCGGGGAGTTGCTATCAGTCCTCAAAAACATCAACAGGATCAGGGAGTGCTTCCCGGGTCACGTCTTCAGGGAAGGGGTAACAAACTTACAGTTCTCCTCTCTGTTCCTATAAACATTTGCCCCCCAATTTCTAGAGAGATTTCTAAACTTCCTCAATAAGAATTATAGATTCATCTGCTCCTTTGTCGTGTCTGTGCAAGTAATGCACAGCCCTAGGCTTGCTCTGTGCTTTTCTAGGCCTTATGCACTGTACCTCTTTCGGACAAGTGAAACAGTCCTACCTGTGTGATATCACTGTATCTGCTCATACTGCAATAAAATACATATTTCAGTATTTACACAGCCTATAACAACCATCAAAATTTCCTTTTATTTGGAGGTTGTTTTGAAGTGGTTTAGACAACTCCTACCTTGCCTTTGCTTCTATTTAATATCCAGGGGGAAAAATATATTTCACATGAAATAGTGATCTTGGTTTTGTTCAAATATTATATTTATTTTAATGATTCTCAGATCCTTATTACATCCAACTAGAAATAAGGCTTTGTATTTCTTCCTTTTAGTCTATCTCATCCTATTCCTGCTGGAAAACATATTTTTAGCAAGATGGCTGACAACTTTTCCAGACAACATGGTTGCTTTAGGAACCACGTCTAAAATGGCTGTGTAGCAGTTGATTTTTTTTTTTTTTTTAACAAAACCCCCAAGCCCTAGTAACTATGTGATATCATGCTTTATTCTGGGGATAAGTGTTTTCTCTGTGAGCTCATGAGCTCTTGCTCTGGCTGCTGCAGAAGATGTTTTTCTTCTAAAACAAAACCTGACTCCTGTGGAAGGCCCACGTGTCACCTACAGTCACTTAGCCTTTTCAAGTAGGAGCAATTTGTATAAATAGTTGAAAATTTTTAATTTTTAGTCTTTTCGTAAGCATTACTTCACAATGCTTGCTAAATGAACACAATCAATTAGTACTTTTAAACTGTATCTATTCAGGAAATTTTCAGAGTGTATGATGAATCCTTTTCACATACAGTAGCAAACCCTGTAACTTCCAGGTATAAACAAATCTGGGACAAAAGACTGTACAAAAACATAACGAATTCAGCTCTGAAAAGGCCCATGCATCTACATTGTCTGCCACCCTGAATACTAATGAATTTAATGAAACTATTGAAAGGCTGGTTACTTGTCTGCATAAATGTATTGAGACCTCTGTAATCATCTGTTTGCTGTCTGAAATCTCTTGTCAATAGTTTAATGACTTCAGAGCATATTATTCTTCTTGTATAGCCTTCATATAATGTTTCTACATAATTAAGCAGCTTTGTTAGAGGAACTGCCATTAGTTGCCCCATTTCATTTGGTTTTGTTATCAGCCAACCAGAAAGAAAAAAAGAATAACAAGAGAAAGATACAAACGCAGTCTAGTGAGAGATGTGTAGATTGGGAAGACATTGTTTGCTTGGGTTTTTTTTCAAGACTGCCATTAACATAAAGCACTATTGTCAAGTTGCACATTTTAAATAATTTTAACCATTTAAATGCAGTACACATTGAAATACTTGTAAAGCAAACACAGCTGGCTAAAAATCTTGCACTGCATTTGGGAGCCTAACATTTCAAAAGTAGCTCTAGTAAGTATATAAATAGTAATACCCATTAATTTGTTAATTATGACTAAATGTAAACAACACTAGCATTTCTATAGCCATAGTAAGAAGTGTCGTGATTTTTTCAATATTCAGACAATTGCATATTCCATCTTCACAAATACTTTTTGAATTAAAAATATAAGTAATATAAATTTAATCTAGGTTTTTTCTTACTTTGGAGAAACCCTGAGCATTTTCTTTAAATACATAAAATAACTCCATAAAATTACCAACCAATTTCCTGCATTTGCCTAGTCCTAAGCACAAACAGATAAACTGCAAACTCCCTTGCTTTTTATTGGTACGTGACGCTGTTTTCAGTCACATTTTGGGTCGAACCTGAATGCTTCTGCTATCCCTTCCGCATAACGTTAAGTAACATGTATTTTCTTTGGGGTTGAGGCAGGTGTAGAGGTGACCAAGTGCCTGGTGGTGTGAGTTACCTGTGAGGCAGGAGAGGTCTGATCCCACAGCTCTCTTGTCCCCCTGGAGCCCTGTCCTTGGGGCAGCCATTTTATTGGCAGGGCTGGCAGCCATCTTGTCCACAGACACTCCCAGCAGCTTTCCCCCCATTTTTTCTGGAACGAGAAAGGCATTAAACACCCAAACCTCATGTACACAGCTTGTAAAATGTCACTGTTCTCGGGCTAAATTATAATTTCTGCAGTTTGATTCTGGTTATTCACTGCATCTGCCAATACAGTTAAAAATAAAGAGAAAGGAAGTACCACATAATAGTGCATTAACTGAGTACTGAGATATTTGATAAGAGATTCTACTACTGGTCAGGACTTGACTAGTATCTGAAGAATAACACGCTACTTGTACTCCAGCTGTTAACCAGCACTAGTGTGGCATATCTGTCGACTGCCTGATTTATGTGCCATTTCCTATCAAAACCACCTCAGCTCCACCAGAAAGCCATTTTTGCTGTCACATCCCGAGACCCACAAACGACACACACGCGTGTGCGGCAGAAGCGCTGCTGCCAACCTTGGGCCGCAGGCGTGCGGGCACAGCCCCGCACACACCGCAGCATCTCAGGCTCGTCAGGCCTGGGAGGGACCTCGGGGCATCACCCAACGCAACCTCTGCCAAAGCCAGCACCGCGCCGCGCTGGAGCGCTGGGGTTAAGTGTGGCTGCGGCGCTCTGGGCGCCTCCGTGAAGCACCGGCGCCCGCCTTTCACAGCGGGCTCGGCCTTTGGCCTTCCCGGCCCGGCGGGGACCGTCGCCTGCGAGTGAGGCACGCTCGGGGAAAGAGACCCCGGGCAACCCCCGCTGCCCAGCGCAGACCCCGCCG
>WBMY01001920.1:497894-544221 GCA_013397315.1 Donacobius atricapilla | reverse complement strand
TATTATAAATATATCTGAAATAATTTTAGCCCAGAAATATTTCCCTTATTTATGGCATGTTGCTTACATTTTGAAACTGTAAAAATGCAGCTGATAATTTTAAGAAAAGGGAGATGAAATCTGGAGTACAAAATGTGAGTGGTTTCGTATTTGGGTAATGTATATGTATTTCAATAGTAATTTTGGGTTTTGGATGAAATAGGCATATTTAATCAGAATGGAAAGTTATATGGATATTTAAAAACATTAGACACAAGTTCATATACGAAAAGACTGCAAAATATTAAGCTGGTATAGTTAATTTCTTTTTTTTTTTTTTGTAAAAAATGCGTTGATATTCAACTCATNGTCAGGGTGGGTGGATTTATGCAAGTGTTTTAATCTGGTTTGAATATGTAGTTTGTTTTCTTAAAGTAATTAAACTGTAATTCTTATTAGTTAATATCTGTGCAAATGTGTAGTTTTCTAGCTAGCCAAGAGACTGTATATGTTCCAGCAGTTGTCTGACCACTGAATGGTCAGATGCTAAAACTTCAGTTTAAACTAGAAAATAGTGTGTCTTTAAAAAGTAATAATTTAGTCTCTTTTTTTTTTTTTTTTACAAAGCTCTATTTGAATAACACTGGGTAGACCCATAATTGGGTAGAACCATCAAAGTAATTAAAACTCATTTGAGTGTCTAATAGTTAAATTTTAAAAGTGTTTCTGTCTGAAAATTGAGTGAGTTAGGCTAACACTTTTAAGTGTATGATAAACCTTTTTCCCCTAAAATGTTACTAAGACCTGTAAAGCCACATGCACCTGTTTTCTGTTCATTGACTGAAGACAAAAACACATTCTGATTTTGTTTGGTAAATACAAGGGCTCCATGAAGAAAACACCCCAGTCATTTCTGTCCTGTAGAGGTCTTAATGCATCAGTATTTCAGTTTGAGGGATACTAATGGAATTCATTTATATGAAATATTTTATCTACTATTTTATTTTTGTCCCATCTTTTATTAAAAGCTTGTACAATCCTACTTGCATATAGTTCTTCTGTATATGTATAAGGAGTCTTAGTGGTGTTTGAGCAGTGCTTCCCTCCTAACTTCAGTCTACATTTAATTAAATAAAAGAACAAAGTTCTCAACAAGTAGAAGAGTGTTGGTTGTCTCTGTCCCAGCTCAGTACCGTGATGGAAGTTTTTACAAAAGGTTCTGCTGAATAAGGAAAACTGGATGCATGGAGATAGTGAGAGAGAAACTCTAATTAAATCAGATTCCTCTGGTACTAATTCTCTGACTCAGCACCTATGCCAAGTATGCAGCTTATATTTTTTTTCTCAAGTGTTTTGGAGAAGTAATAGAAGGGACTTTATGTTATTTATGAATTAGCATATTAGTTTTCAAATGTCGCTTTCTAAATGGAAAGCATGTGTGGTGGCTGCTCTTTATTTAATTGGAGTAAAATAAATTACCTTTTTAAAGTTATACAATGGAAAATTCCCTGCAGGTTAATTTTTTTTTGTCATGAAGTAAAGCCAAGTGTTCTTTTCATGTAAAGACATTGGTTTTAAGAGTGATTTTTTTCCCCCTAAATATGCAGTAGCTATTTCTCAAATTTCATGTTTTATAAATACATAAATATGTATATCTGTGCAAATATATATTTGGAAATAGCTGATGATCTGTTGCTAATTCTCGAATGCGTTTTTCTTTTGAAGGACTGTACATTTTAAATATTGCACTAGTGTTCCTCCTGTTTACGTCTACTCCAAAAAAGCTCATTATTGCTGTTGGACTAAAGGATCTGAACAAATACACTTCACTCTCACGAGCTCTTCTGGCTCATGGACACCGCTAGCAACCGTGGGTGTTTTAGGTCCCCAGTATCTTCCAGTTAGGTGGTGGCATTCTTCACGTCCCCTTCAAGATGACTCCATAGTTGAAAAGTCACTGAAGTCCTTAAAGGACAAAAACAAGAAGCTGGAAGAAGGAGGTCCTGTATATAGTCCAACAGAAGTGGAAGTTGTAAAAAAATCTCTTGGGCAGAGGGTTGTGGATGAACTGAAGCACTATTACCACGGGTTTCGATTGCTGTGGATTGACACGAAGATAGCAGCCAGGATGCTCTGGAGAATCCTGCACGGAAACACTTTGTCTCGTCGGGAACGGAGACAGGTACTGAGTAAAGACCAATTTCCTTCGGGTGTCCTCGGTGATTGCTCTGTTTTGTTAGAACTTAGTTCTTTCTGTTGTCTTCTGTTCCTAGAATTAAAATTCCTCGGTGTGTTTCCTTCTTCCTTGCTATGTTGACACTAAAATTTTTGGGTATTACCCCAAAACTTTTCTCCTGTGCTCCCCATTATTGAAGATAAATTTGTTACTTTCTTGTTGGAACAGCAGAGGATTCTCCTGTTTTGTCTTATGGGCAGCAACTGTGGTTTGTTCCCAAGTTCCCAGCCATATATGGTCTGCTTTTTCACTCCAGCTGGAAAAATAGTGGGAAAACACTGCTAGTGAAGGTTGTATCTGTGCCAGTTCTGTTCCTGTTTGTTGCTTCCTGGGGTTCTTTTGAATGGGATAAGAGCTGCAGGCTGCAATGCATGATTGATAATATATAATACANAAGAATGCGTTGATATTCAGCTCATTAGCAAAATATCAAACATGCTGATTTGACAGTTCTCATTTTACTGTTTTTAAGGACAAGCTGTTTAAGCAGTTTATAGAGATTAAGAATTCAAGTCTGTCTTCCTGCCTTTATGAAAAACGCATTTCAGCTGTTCCTGGAAAGATGTTGTGGAAGAGAAGCTGGAGAGCAGGTGGTGTGTGTGCTCTGGGGCAGGAGTGCACGGAGCTGCCTGTGGGCACGGTGTGCCTCTGCAGTTCGTACACCTGCACACACAATGCGCTGGGTTCACCTCTCTGCCCTTAAAACTTCCAGTAAATGATCAAAACCACAAGTATCTGCTCATTGTTTTTATAATGTCCTGATAAAAGTTGGTCGCATTCGAACAATTGGATGTGTCATTAAAACCCATCACATCCTAAATGCAGGATGAATAAGTTCCGGCTGAATTCACAAGGTTAGAAAAGTAGCAAAAATTGTTACAGGCACCTGTAGCAGTTTCTGTCCGTGGATGGGTGCGGTCTCCTTGGTGATCTCAGCATCTTCGTGCTCCTTCACTTTTGCCGCCTTCCTTGGCTAGGACCAGGGAATGCTTGGCAGCTGATCCGGCTGAGGCGTTGCTCAGCAATAAATAAAACAGTCTGTGCTGACGTGAGAGGGGATTATGTAGTACCAGAAAGAGTAACTGAGGACAGGGGAAGGTGAGGACTACAGGACTTCTTGAAGTAGCAGTCCGGGCTTGTGCTGGCGTACTGAGGGCTTTGGGCAACTTGGAAAGCCAAGCGACACAAATTAATACATGGTTTAAAACAGAATGGGAAATTCTCCAGGGGGAGGATTGGAACCATTGATTTTCCTGCCTCTTTCATGTTTACTGAGGCATACTTCTGAGAAATTATATAAAAAGCAGAAATACTCCATCAATAGATGGATTTATTCATTTGATTACCTTTTGATTTTGTTATCTAGTGATGATAGAGCTGTCTTCTTCATGTTTAAGTAGTGATCTGGCATTTGGCCTTCCTGGATTTGTTTTTTTTATGCAAATGTTCACTTTTGATATTAATTCTCTTTTTAAATGAAATGGGCATTTATTTGTTTGCAGATATAAATGAATGTTTACATTGGTGTTAACCTGTCTCTTATCTAATGATGTGTGTATGTGTTTATATGCATGAAAATCCAGTGCAGGTGATGTAGAGAAAAAAGTTTTAATGACTACAGTAATGTTAGTTTCTCAATCTACGTTTTGTGTTTTCTGTGTTTGGAGGAAGAGGATGTCCTCCTCCCTTACAGTTGAGGGCATGGTAGGGTCAGAACTCAGGGTCACTGAAAAAGTATTAATAACTACAGTAATGTTAGTTTCTCAATCTAGGTTTTGTGTTTTCTGTATTTGGAGGAAGAGGATGTCCAGTCTCTGGGGTTGAGGGCATGGTAGGCTTCAGAACCCAGGGTCACTGAAAAGCAAACTAGCCTGCAGCTGAACAAAACCCTTTTGGGGTTTTTTTTAAACCTTTTTTCAAGTTTGTTTCAACACAGCTCTTTTTTTTTTATCAGTTCAATCATAAATTGTAGTATACTGACTGATTTAAAGAAGTCTTAACATTTTGGTGCTGGATTACCTCCTGAACTTCAAAAAATATAAAATTAAAGTTGAAGTATTTACTGCTTTAAAAGTATTAAGCTGCACATGAGCTGACAGTCCTAGAGAAATCTTATCTTCATGCAGACTGACAAATGAGTTATTTCTGCCTGCCCTTTCCTTCCTCTTTGGAGGCAATAATGGAAAGATATCCAAGTAATCTAACCACATGAACAAGCAATTGCAGCGTGGCTAATGCAAAGGGACCTATTGCTTATGTAAACAAAAAGTCAATTCCAAAATTCTGCTTGTACAATTGCAGGCAGGGTTTGGATTCAGCAGGGTCACATATCTACGCTTAGGAGAGAAGGCAGGAAGAAGTAAAACATGATACTGACTTTTAACTAACTAAAACCCACTTAAACTAACTGCTGTAGTGCTGGCTCTGTCAGCAGGGTGGTTCAGGACATGGCGGTGAGGTGGCAAACACAACGGAGTTTGTGGCAAGCCCGGCAGCTTTACAAACTCTTCCCTGCAGAGGAAGGAAGAGTGGAATACAGGAGCTGTAGCAGCAGATACAGAGTAGTCACAAGGTTCTCGTGCTGTGCTGCCAAATACTCTGTGTGTAATCGTACACCATTGTATTAGGTTCCTGCATAAAGCTGTTTTCCTTGAGTTAGCCGAGGGTGCAGTTCCATGATTTGTGAGAGCTGATCCGGACAGTGCTGCTGTGAAAAGCTCGGTGCTTAAATCAAGTTTTCCCGCCCCACGCCCGTGTGGTTTGTACTGATCCTTTTTCCCTTGTCTGTGTATTTATTTCTGGGTCAGTTTTAGCTGGATCAGTGATGTGACTGCCAGTGCACCTTCATGGCTCTTTATACCTTGTCTCAGGTTAGCATTAGGTTGGCTTAATCCGGTGGTAAAACTGCTTCCTTGGATATGGATTTTGTAGAAATACTTGCACGCACTGTCTGAGAATAGAGACTGGGGAAAAATAGGAACTCTGTACTCTATAGAAATTTTTGAAGTTGGTTTTTTTTAGGGGAAATACACCTTTTTTCTGAGTTTTAAAATTTTCTTCCAAAGTTTCTTTCTTTTTTTTTTTTTAACTCCATGGTAGTCATTTGCCTTCTGTTGTTGGAATGAATGGAAAAATCCTTGAGCCTGTGAACAATGGACCAAAGCATCCCTTCTGGGAAACTGAATTTTTTTACATACAAAGAAAAATGACAAACTTTGAATCTGTAGGGCATGTGCATTCCACATATAGTAGTGCTTAAGACTTTGGCTGGTAAGAAAATTCCGAATGAAGTTTTTTACAGCTTTTGTATTCTAGCAAATCAGTCCTGAGGACATGGGACCTGTGCTGGTTGTTGCTGCTGTCCCCCTTGATTGCCATGAACTGTGGGGAGAGGGTGGATTTGTAATAGTGTTTATCTTGCCAGTTTTTGCCACTCACAGCTGTGTTTATCAAATCTTGATGTGGAATGACCGTGCTGTGGTGATGGAGTACCACAGTGTACCTCTGATTTAGGAACTCATGGATTCCCAACAACCAGTTTTTTCCTCTGTAAAACGAGATAGAGTCAAGATCTTCACTCCCCAAGATAAACCGAGTTATTTAGCTTTCAGCAATTGCTGGAAGATTAGATAATGGACTGTACAGCCTAATGTTTATATTTGTCAGTATGCAGAAATCACAAGGACAGTATTTATTTCATGCAGTTCAAGATTCAGTAACGAACGCTACCTGCTTCAGAGGATTACTGCTCTGGAAAAGCAGTGGTTTTAAAAAAAACCCCTACCAAGCTGGGCTCATTACCCTGGATTTAAATGTACATTACAATTGTTATGAGGCAGAGGGGGAGGGATCTTTCATTTTATTCTTGATTACTTAGTCCATAGTAGCTCATGCATGTAAGAAGTGGTGGAGCACAAATAAAGATGCATAAAAGAAGTTAAGCAGCTTTAATGACAACAAATGACCACCTCCTGTTTTCAGGTGCTTTTAAGAGGTTTAAATGGCATACTTGTTCAATAATCCTATTGAGACACAGTGAGGCTTTTGAAATACTTTCTATAGTGTTGAAAACTGGTGAAACGCCAGCACTTTCTAGTATATAGCCACCTGAAAAAAACCCACTAAAAACTAACTTCGTCACATCCCTTTGTTGTGTTATTTTAAAATTTCTTTATAGCAAATATATATATGTGAGCCTAAGTGGTAATTAGATTATCAAATCAAGTATTTTTAAAATAACTATTTAAAATTTAGCTTATCATTATATTTTTTTTTCCTTTCCAGTTTCTTCGAATATGTGCTGATCTTTTTCGCCTGGTCCCTTTCTTGGTTTTTCTTGTTGTCCCATTTATGGAATTTTTACTTCCAGTAGCTCTTAAGTTGTTCCCTAATATGCTTCCCTCTACATTTGAGACAAAGTCTAAAAAGGTAAGCAGGTCTGAATTTATAATCCAGTGATATTTTTTTAAAAACTTAGGAATTTATTGGTGAAGGAATCAGAAAAAGTCTGAAAAAGTTGGATTTTTTTTCAGTATTGTGGTAATGCTTTTATTTTCCTTATCTTATTTTGAAGATCTTGCTTTTTAACATAAAATAATGAACCAGTGCCATCCTGGTTTTTATGTGTGCAGGTGCCAAGCTATCAGGGTTGAAAGCCTCTCTTGTCTTTTCTGCTATCCTCATTTCCATTTCCTATGACTCCTACAAAGGAGAAATAAAGCTATTTTATTTTTCTGGTTATATTAAAATAGATGTTGTAACATTTGTAGTCTTAAATTTTGATACAAGGTTTTTCATATGTATACGTAATCTTTAAAATAGCTTCTTACGTTGTTGGTTTTTTTTTTTTTACACTTAATTTCTTCTACTTGGGTTTTCTCAGAATTGTTAATTCCACAAAAAGAGCCCCACCAGTTTTCACTTTCAGAGCACATAGTGAGCTCTTCAACTTTTTCAGTGTGATTTGAGGATCTTTGGGAAGAGTGAATGCCCCCTTGGAATGTGTGTATTATAGCAAAGTCCAGAATTACTCCATATAACTTATCTGGGGGCAGAAGTGATATTTAGTCCGTGTGTTTCTGGCAGGAACTTTTTAAAACAAGTATTTTTTTAACAGGAGGAAAGATTGAAGAAAGAATTGAGAGTAAAGCTTGAATTGGCTAAATTCCTTCAAGACACCATTGAGGAGATGGCCTTAAAAAATAAAGCAGCCAAGGGAAATGTTACAAAAGATTTTTCAACATTCTTTCAAAAGGTAAAAAATTTGGGAATTGTATTTTCTCTTCCTACAGAAAATAACTTTGTGGAGTTTTTTGGTCAATGGTAATCATCACATACCTTTATTTTGTTGGACTTGAAGAAACAGGATGTAGTAGTTTTTTTAGGATAAATACATTTTTTGCCAGTGTTATGAAATTCTCTTATTATTAACTTTGGTGTTCAAACTGGTGCTTTTACTAATTCTAAAAGCACTATATTTCTGCTCATTTGCTTCTTGTTCACTTATTTGTTAATAAGTTAACTAACATGAAACCTGGTGTGCTCAGTGGTTACTCATTTAGGTTTTGACCTCTTCTTTAACATGGGATATGAAAAATGGGAGAGAACTTCTTTCCTAATTAACTGATTGGAACTTAATGGGGGGGAAAAAGTAAATTTTTTTGTTAAATTTAATTCTGCGGGTAAAAGTAGTTTTTAAGTGCACAGTTGTTTCACTGACTAGGATGTGGTTGTTGCACTTGGTGCAAAATTTTTCTATTGAAGTTCGGTTACTGACAGAGAGATTTACGTGTCAGACATCTGCCTGCTCCATTAATGGCCTTTGAGTTCACAGCATTTCCTTTCACCAAACTGTAGGTGAGAGTAAGGTACACCCTGGAGAGATGAAAAATGCCTTCTTAAGTCTTCTCAGGACAGTATTTATCTCTGATTTCTCTTCATTGTGGGGCTGTTGAATAAGAAGTGGAGCCAACAACATCACCAGGTGCTTTGTTGAAAGAAAAGCAGTGGTCCCCTCCTTTAGAGAGTGTGTATTTGCACAGAAAAAGGCACATAAGCCCAGGGGTTTCAGACATGAACTTTACAAGCCATGTCAAATAGCTTAAGCTTTTCCTGCATATCAGAGCTAAGAATAAAGTATGGGGTGATAAGATGATATCGATAGTGCCACGTAGATCACCTCACATAATCATAGTGGCAAATTTTGCCAGTGTTGCAAAGTCTGTGTACTTTGAAGCCTCTATGCGCTCATCTGTTTCTGTTCTTTTGAATCTGCAGAACATTGTAAGTGGTGGTTAGTTACAGCAGTTAGTGGCTGAGGCACTGCCCCTGCAGGCTTTGGGAACTTGCCACTGCCATGCTTCATGTTTGGAACATTTCATTTTCTCCTGAAAGAACTGCTACTGAGAATTTACATTTGGCCGTTAATTTCCATGGAAATAAATGGTGTTTCACTCTGCATTTGCTGGAGGAAGTCCCAAGCTCCTCTGATGACTAAAAAAGAAGTTTCAAGCCCCGCATTTCTTATGTGTGGGTGTGTTTTTTACAGCTTTATATTTCTCATTTGTGCCACAGAGACAAACTTCATTGATCTCATTTCACTGTACTGGATAATAAATGTCAGAGCAAGAAGAAGCTTAAATGTTTTCCACCTTTTTGCTATTCTTTTACAGCGGCCTCTGTGGTAAAGTATTTGATGCTACAAGAACCATTGATTACAGGCTAATATATGTGCTGTATAATTCCAGAATTTGTCTCTGTTGCTTTGTAGCTAGTGATGTACTAGAAAGCTTCGGTTTATACTTTCAAGAAACACATGCTTGGCTTTGTCAAAATTCATCTTTAAATGAGGGAGTAAATACATCCTGTGTTTTTGAAGTGCCATTTTTGGCTCCTGTGGGGAAGGCACTGGTGAAGTGGGACTGCAAGGCCTTTGACCTTTCTTTCTTCAAGATGGTTTCTCTGCTACAAAAGTATCCTGGAGGTTAATGGGCTCAAGGCCATCTTGTCTCCTGATTTTTGCCTTTTCCTGTGCTCAGTAGCTGTTCACTAAAATATTTGAGTTTGCAGGTAAAACAGGTAGGCGTGATAAATCAGGCAGTACAAGTAATGTTAGGTGTTCAAACTGTACTTGATGTCACCTAGTTTTATGTTTTCTTTACAGGATTTAAGAAAAGCAGAGGTATTGGGATTTTTTTTTTTTATATCTTAGACTGAAGATGTAGAGTGACTGGGAGTACTTAAAATTAAGTTCTGTAGATTTTTGATGCAGTGATGTCACTAGTAAGTTCTTGGTGGCATACTTAAAATAGAAAAATCAACATGTATACAGGTGATAATGCTTTACTGTGACCTGATGAGACTAGGGAATTTTTCTCCTACTTTGAACTGTTATTTCAGCTTCCAGTAATTGGATTTAATGACTGGGAAGTCATTGGCAACAGATCACTGAAAAGCTTAACTTGGCATTTATACAAGCAGTTACATAGAACCTGCCATCACAAAGGATACAGAGTCCTTTCCCAAGCAGGGCTTTATACTTTGGAATAACTTCAAGTACAAACACATTTGCACTGAGGTGCTGCACATTTGCATCTAAGAATCGAAAGCAAAAGAGTATTGTAACAAATGTGCTGTGGAGAGAAGCGGGTTAAATGTCCTAATCTGTGTTTCATGGGGACACCAGTGTTGCATCATTTTTGCTATTGGGTGAACTTATTACTTTATCTTCCCATCTTTATCTTACACGTTTCTGTGTTTACTAAGTATGGTACCAGAACAAATACCTGCCAGTGTGACTCCTGTAGCAACAGGAGTTTATTATTTATTAACTTAAAGATATATATATTTCTTGAGGTATCTCATGGCAGCGTGATTCAGCTAGACCTGCTCCTTAGTGTACAGGTGCATCTAATTTTTGTTTTCTCAGTTTTATCTAAAGTACATTATGCAGTGTTGTTGGAAACTGTCAACACCATCAATTCTTTTGCCTAAGTAAGTTGTTTTTTTAAAAAACTTCTTTCATTGCCTCCTGATGTGCTATTTCTTATCCCAAAACTGTTGCAAAGTGCTTGACAAGCGAGGAGAGTGTTTTTATTAAAAATAATGCCCAACCATAACATTTGCTTTGAAAAGCTTTGTGTCTGTTTGTTTTTTTTTCTCACAGATCAGGGAAACTGGTGAAAGACCCAGTAATGAGGAGATCTTAAGGTTCTCTAAACTGTTCGAAGATGAGTTGACACTGGACAATCTGACCAGGCCTCAGCTGGTGGCACTTTGTAAGTTGTTGGAACTTCAGTCAATTGGGACAAATAACTTTCTCCGCTTCCAGCTGACAATGAGGTTGAGGAGCATAAAAGCAGATGACAAGGTGAGTGAGTCATTCTGAATAGGCACTGGGTAATAATTTTGACACATAACTGTAATGAGTGTGTGTGGATATGTGTATGTTTGTTTTTCTAGGCATTTTCCTTTTTTGTTTTAATTGTCTCGTTTTGGAGAACTTTGAACAAAAAGGCTTGAAGAGCTTAAAATCAGAAGCATCCTTATTTTTTAAGAAAAACCTGACCTTTTGTAAATCTGCCATTAATTAAAATCAAAACAATTATATCACAAAAATAAAACATTTCTATGAGACTATAATTTGTGAGGGAGCTGATAGAAATACCAGCTTAGAGGTTGGCTGGCCATGCTGGAGCTGTGGGAGCAGCTGAGGCTGTTCTGTGTTACCGCAGCAGCCTCTAGTGGCTGTTGTAGCACATGGCTGTGCAGTGCTGCTGGTGCCTCTGTTTTGGGCTCTAACACGGGCAAATTTCCTTTCCATCGTGCAGATGATTGCCGAAGAGGGAGTTGATACCCTGACTGTTAAAGAGCTGCAGGCAGCTTGTCGTGCCCGAGGGATGAGAGCTCTTGGTGTGACAGAGGAGCGTCTCAAGGAACAGCTGAAACAGGTGGGATTTTGCAAGACTGAATACACAGACCTAATTCCAGTTGTTAGTTCTGAGGCTCTGATTTTTGTCCTGATTCCGAGAAGTCATTTTGATTCTGTTCTCGTAAAAGACTTGGTTAAAACAGTCTTTCTTCTTAACAAGCTTTTGTCACATGTACTTTGTAAGTATGTAGTAGCTGTGGGTTGCTGCCTTTTGACCATGATGTTTTGATGATGATAAATTTAAACATATCCAAAATATGTTTGCAGTTTTGAAAGTTTGTCTTGTCAGTTATTATCTTGCTGTAAGGAAGTTTTCACCTAGTAGATCAGCTGTCTCTTGGTGCTGCCTGGTTTAGAGGAAGGTCTGAACATGTCTGGAGGAGGCCACTAAGTTGGTTACAGAGGCCTGGAGCACCTCTGTTATGATGATGGGCTGACAGAATTGGGGTTATTCAGGCTGGAGAAGAGAAAGCTCCAGGGACACCTTATAGCACCTTCAGTACCTAAAGGGGGCTTACAGGAAAGCTGGAGAAGGACTTTTCAAAAGGACATGTAGTGATAGGACAAGGGGAAATGGCCTGAAGCTGAAGGAGGGCAGGTTTAGATTAGATATTAGGAAGAAATTCTTTTCTGTGAGGTTGGTGAGACGCTGGCACAGGTTGCCCAGAGATGTGGACTCCCCATCTCTACAGGTGTGGAAGGCCAGGCTGAAGGGAGCTCTGAGTCACAGTTTAGTGAAAGGTGTCCCTGCTTGTGGCAGGGAGTTGGAACTAGATGGATGATCTTTAACCCAACCTAAACAATTCTGTGATTTTAAGATTCATGTGAAACAAACCACTTGTTCAATTATTCATTCAATACTTCTTGAAATACTTCTTCAAACAATATACTTTTTCCTGTATTTCATTGCAATGGCTGTAATTCGTAGCTGGTTATAGTCTGTAGTTCCTGTGCTAGGATATTGATTGACAAGTAGTGGTAAAAGAAATTGTATTTACTTCTGCTTGATTTTATCTGTAAAAAAGAATAAAACACCCTGAAATTGAAGACTTTTGTATTGCACTTACAGTGGTTAGATCTGCACCTGAACCAGGAAATTCCTACTTCGTTGCTTATTTTATCCAGAGCCATGTATCTTCCAGATACCCTTTCTCCAGCTGATCAGCTCAAAACAACCCTTCAGACACTACCAGACAGTGCTGTAAGTATTGATGGACATGGTGTGTGTCTGACATTCAGTGGCATGACTGAAAATCCATCCAGACAAGTACATGTGCTTCTCAGTTCCTTGTTTTTCCTTGAAAAACTAATCATAGATGGATTTATTTGAGTGACCTTCAAACACAGAAGTTGTGTTGTAGGTGGAGAGGTATGAGGATAAAGCAAACACCGGGCAATATTGGATTACATGACAGCAGACAGTAATAGCATAAGAAGATTTAGAATCCACCTTTCACTTACAAAAAAAACAATGAATGCTTAGGGCCATATAAACACATTAATACTTGAAAATACATGACGCTATGTAGGGAGAGAAATTACCAGAATACATAACAATCTACTTGAGTGGCGTAGTCTTGAGAGAAAGAGAATGAAGAACATGTATGGTTTCAGGGTGAAAAATTCACGTTTCCACCAAAACTGAAAACTTTCTCAAGAAAGAGAGTCATCTTTTTCTGAGAAATGCAAAAATAGGGTATCATTTGAGGGCTTTGGCCTTATTCACTAGCATACCTGCACAACCTATCTCAATCAGGATATCTAAATTTACATTATGCAGCCATACCTGTATGTATATATACAGACTTCTATTAGACTACTTTTGCTATTTTTAGGCCAAAGAGGCTCAAGTGAAAGTGGCAGAAGTTGAAGGTGAAAAAATAGATAACAAAGTGCGGCTGGAAGCAACACTTCAGGAAGAGGAAGCCATCAGAAAAGAAAATGAAGAAAAGAAGATGTCTGAAGCTGCAGAGAAAGCCAAAGAAACCCTTGAAGCTGCAGCCATGGTAAGTTCTGCTCACAACTATTGAGAAGTAATTGTCAAGTGATATGAAGGTTATGAATTATTGCCTCTGCCCTGGATATTATCTGAAAGAAAGTGGACTTTAAATCCATATGGAAGATGCGAGAGAATATTTAAATTGACTGCAACACAGGAGTTTATTATAAAATGTTGGTTCAGTCTTACTTATTTTTGATTTCTCTTCCTTCTTAATTAAAGCAGTAAGAGAAGAATTCTTTTTCTGTACTAAAAGTGTGGGTTTGTTTCATTTTTTTTAAGTTTTCTGCACCCCATATTTTAAATATTCTTATCTTTGGCTCTTTCTATTTGTCATTACCCTGATGATATTGTATAACATTTGACTATAAAAGCTGCTGGCCTGCTTTATTAGTGGAATAAGCCTAAGGAGCTCACAGAAGTAGTTCTTTAACTACAAGTGGGTATGTTAATGTGAAATCACTCAATATGTTACAGTTTTTTAACCTCTTCTCATAGAAATGTGTGTGTCTGCTTCGGCAGCTATTTCTATTTTACCAAGTCATTCTTTACTGATGCTAATACAGCTAATGTTTTGGTTTTTTTAAATGAAACCTAATGAGGTGTTTTAAATTTAGAAAGCGGTGGAACCAGCAGCAGGTCTTGAAGCAACTGCTCTGCAAGCTAAAAAAAGCCAGGTGGCAATGGATACTGAACCAGAACTGGCACGGGCAGGTGCAGCACTGCACTCAGAGGCACTGATAGATACAGCACCAGTGCTGGAAGGCATTAAGGTAATCTGGATAACCACGTGTTTTCATACTTTTGAATGTAAAGATTCAGAGCATTCATGTGAGAACCATGATAAATTGCCCTTCACTTTTAACCCTCTCACCACATTCTGTCAGTTAAAAACAACTACCCAGTGGATTGAAAATTCAGCAATGCAGAAGCTGAAGTCAGCACAAAACATCTCAGAGCATCTCCTTTATCTATCTACATTATTGAAATTAATATACCTATTCTGGGGGGCACTTGCACTATCTGTAGATGGAATGGGTCTGTGTATATTTTATTCTCAGCTTTTCAAGAGATAAGTGTACTTCACAAACTATGGATGTTCATCCTCATTCTCACAGAGGTTATTGAAGATAACTTTTCTACAGCTCAGCTTTCCAAAGTTTACAATTTTTTGGGGATGTAATTTATCTATTCCTGTACATGGTGAATTGTTTCTCAGTTTTTTTTTAATTGCTTAACCCAGGAATGAATGAAGTAAAACATTCTAAAATAAAATGATTGTGTATGGAATTTCAAATAGCCAAAACTCACATAATCATATTAGTTGAACTTACTTTTGCTACACTGCAAAAAATTGTGTACCATAGCAAATTAACTGCCTTACCATTTAAAATCTTTGCATTAGCCTCAAAATGACAACATGATAGTAGTGACTCCAAACATGGAAAAAGAATCTTGAGTTTCTCTTTTCTTCTAAAAGAGTGAAAATCTTGGAGGAAGATCACAAATGTGACTTTCACTAATTTGTGTATGTTTTCTGTACAGGGTGAAGAAATCACCAAGGAGGAGATTGATGTGCTGAGTGATGCTTGCACCAAGCTGCAGGAACAGAAAAAATCACTAACAAAGGAAAAGGAGGAGCTTGAGGAATTGAAGGATGATATCCAGGAGTATAATGAGGTGAAGAATGGGGCATGGAAGTTCTTTTTCTGTTCATGTTTAGTTTCAGCAGAAATGATCCACAAATTTAAAGATTATCTTTCTTGGTTAGTCTGAAGTTGGAAGCGGAACGAATGAACTTCGTATGTGACAATGCAGAGTCTCATTTGTGTAACATGTTAAAAGCCTGGAGTAATTCCCAGCAGAGGAGAATCCTGCTCCTGCTCTTGTTCCCAGGGTGACTGGGGTAACAGGAGCTGACCTACTGCTGCATGCTGCAGTTCTTTCTTAGCCAGTGTAGATGTCAGAATTACAGAAACTTCCAAGATAAGTAAAATGAACCTTATTCAGTCGTATGGAAGGTGTGGAAAATAACATTTAAGGGGTGCATGAAGAAGGCAGCAGTGTTAGAACCTATTGTTCTAATTCTGTCTGACTTTGTTTGTCTTTACACTTGTATTTCATCTACAAATGGCTCCTTTCTTGAAGTGCTGGTTGAAGTCAGTAGTGTCTGCTGTTGTGAATTCACACCAGCAAAAGCTTTTCTCTCTCTTGACCATTTCTTTTAGGATTTGCAAGAGATCAAGGAGCTTTCTAAAACCGGTGAGGCAGAGGCAGTGGAAGAGTCAAAGGCAAGCAAGCGACTGACGAAGAGAGTGAACCGAATGATTGGTCAGATAGACAAAATTATTGTGGAATTGGAAACAAGTCAAAAGACAGCAGATGCAAAGCTGGATGGTGAAGATACTTCCGCTGGGTAAGTAACCTGGGAGCACTGGGATGTGCCTCTGACTGTTCACCTTCACTCTTGCTTTTGTCTGATGTGCAGTTAGGAAAGAATTGGTGAATAACTTGTTGTTTAGAATATTGAGATAAATGATTTTAGAAAATAAAAATAACAAAATTGTGCTGCAGATTTCCTCTCTTTTAAGGCTAAATGTAGTTGAACTGATGAAGGAAAAAAGGGTGTAGAATTGCTCAGGTCCTGAGGGTATTCTGGAAGTCAAAGTATTGATTAGAATTTTACCATCTTGCCCATGCCTCTGGCACTAACAGGATTACAGGTGAAATCCTGTCAGTCATGCTCCTCACACAGTAATTTTGCCCTGTGCTATTGGCTGAAAACGCGCACAACAGTGTGGGCTCGACATTTCTAAGTCTGAATTTTAGCTTGCTAACCATTGCTAGCTCCTTTCCCAAGGGAAAACTGTCAACAGTTTTCTCTTTTTAAAACATCTCTCTCCTTTTCTCAAAACAGGTTCAGTAAACAGTGTTCCCTTTGCCATAACAACTGTCCCCAGGTGTTGTTTCCTATTCCTGAACCAATGGAGAGCAGTGTCAGTGCCATGGAGCAATAATAGACCTTTTTACACAGCATGTTATAAAAGAAACTGTTGGAATTGTAAATAAAGCCTTCTTTCTCTTCTGCCAACTATATGGAGTCAATCTATTCCGTGTCCTACCATAACACAACAGTGTGTGAGCATGTCCATATTTGTTGTTATTTAGTAATAAAGCTGTTAGTGAGGGAAAAAATTGCAAGGGTCTATGGTGTCTGGAGACAAGTGGAGAAATGTGTCTAATGGAAGTGAGGAGATAATTTTACATACTCCATTTCCAAAAGATTTACTTAATTTCAATTTTTTAACACAGAGGTTTTCCATGGAAGATCTTTCTTGATAGTTTCATTACGGAATTCATTTATCAACACTTATCCAGGTCTTAATATTGTTGGCGAGTCTTTCAGGCAATCCTGTGTTAGATGGTCATATACTGCTTGTTACACATGCTGAAATACCTGGAAGCTGTGACACAAATTCTCATGATTTGTGATCATGAATGCTGTATTAATCTGGTTTATGCTTGCACCATTTTGTGTGATTCATTAAGAGAGTATCCCAGCTCTCAAAGAGCAGAACTAAACAGAAATAGGGATTCTGCTTTTGTTGCTTCTGAGCTCTGTGTTTTCCATACCGCAGGGCAAACGGTCATTTGTTGCAGATTTTCTGTAATAGCATTAAGGCAGCCATGTGGATGGTGCTACAGAGAAGCTGTTAATCAAAACCATCTGAATTTATAAACTAACAATACAATGCAGAATCTGCTTGTACTGAATGTAATTATGCTTTGTAATTAATAATACATAAATAAAGCAAAGGCTTTAGGTTGCAGCAGACAGCTTGAACTTCATGAGATCAGTGAGCAGGGAGTGTAACATCTGAAAGCTACTAGTCCTTCCTTCCTCAGAGTCTGGCCCTTGACAGGAGCAAATGAAGTTGATTCAACAAAACAGCTCAATTGCTCGAGTGATTAGTTCTCATCTTTTGTTTTCCGGTGACATTGATTTTCTGTCAGCCAGCCTCTAAATAGAAAAGAATGCCAGAAACATGGCACTATATCTTTGGTAAATGGGGAATGAGGCAACAAAAGGCCTTAGATGCACAGTCTGCAAAGCACAGAAAACTTTATTTCAAATGCTTCTGGGTACTTGTATTTGTTCTATAAAACATATGGAAACTAAAAGCATGACATTCGATGGTAAGATAAAAACCTGCTTGCTGATCAGTAACTCCTTTTTGCTTTTTTTGCATTCTCTCCAGGATTATAAATAAATAATTAATAATTTTACAAGCATCCTGCAGTGTAGTAGCTTCCAGTACTGCCTTTTGTCAAGCTTATTCCTGTGGAGTAACTGCTTGTCATGTAGAGTTTGTGCTTTCTCTTCAGGAAGAATCTCATCAGCATTGCTGAGCTAATTAATGCAATGAAACAAATTCAGAAGATTCCAGAGGAGAAGCTAACAAGGATTGCAGAGGCACTAGATGAAAACAAGGATGGCCAAATTGATATAGATAATGTTGTTAAGGTAAGTTTGTGGACTACTTAAAGAAAATAAGGCTAACTAGCCTTCAAACATTGGACCTGTTGGGGCATAAATTCATAGTGCAGTCTTTTGCAAGAGTCTTTACTTGATGCCAGTGAGGTTTTTGGTATGAATTATAAATAGATCTTATGTAACAGCATCTTGAGAATCTGTATGGTTTGTTTTGGGGGGGGCGAAATCCATGCCCATTATCACATTACCTTTAAAGCTGTAGGTTTTCCTGTATGTCTCTGTCAAGTTCTGTAAAATGTGGTAATTTTGTTATTACTTAAAAATGTGAGGGAGTAGAACTACCACTGTTAGCGAAAATCTTGACATTAACATCCATAGATATATTTCATATCAATACAAAATAGTATCTTCTCTTGTCTACTTATATACTTCAGATGTTTCATTGAGATCTGTATTTCCTGTGCTTGAAAGACAACAGACCACCAGTCGTCCATTAGGTCCACTGTAAATGACTTGTGTTTGTTGCCTGATTTGTCCTGTTCTCTCATTTTGCTGAACATTCTCAGGTTTTCTGTGCCTTTCACCTTCATTTTCTTGTTTCTTTTTTACTTGGTAAATTTAGATTTGTCCTGAAACTTACTTCCCACAAGTCATTCTGCTACTCGATACAGAAATAGCATTTAAACTCTGGCCAGCTAGAAAATACAGTATCAGCCTTTTGAAACACATTTTTTCTCTCTGCTACCCCTGTGGTGAATATCTTCCCTGTTGCTCTAAACAGCCGTTGCACATTTAGCAACACAGATAAAACATACTTGTAAATTCTGCATATATTGCAGAATAATTCTAGGAACTTGAGGAGATATGCCAAGAATACATTTGTACAAAAAGCTATTTAAAGGAATTTGGACTCATTTACTAGATTATTTTTTTCATTTGCTTTCTGAAAGGCCCACCCCCTCTACTTTTAAGGTTTTCTAAATTTGTGCCTGTCTAGTACAGTAGGTCTTCTTAAATTAAATAAAATTAAAATAAAATTAGGCCTATAAATTACTGTCTTAGAAACTTTTTTAACAGGTATTGAATCTCAGCTTTCCATTGAAACAGATAAAATAAATGAGTCTGTTTTACTAATGCTTTAAAATGTCTTTGTCTGCTGCACACACAAAAGTCAAAAGTTCTAGGTTTTTTAGTTTACATTTAGCTGTTTTTGATACTCTGGAGGTGTTGGAGGTACTGGTTGTGGTTTGAATTTGTCTTCCATGTAAGAAAAAAAAAGCTGTTTTTTTTAAACATGAGATGAGAACTGAATACTTCTGTTGTCTTAATAAAATTTGTTACAGGAACATGCCTCCATCATGTAAAAACTAAATGCACTCTCAATTTCATTTTATGTTCATTTAGGTTGTAGAGTTGATTGATAAAGAAGATATTGATATTGGCACCAGCCAGGTTGCTGAGATTATGTCACTGCTTCAAAAAGAAGAAAAACTGGAGGAAAAAGAGAAAGCGAAGGAAAAGCATGATAAGGAAGCTGCAGAAGCAAAGAATTAAGCTTCAGAATCTGAAGCTAATCCCAGTTGTAACCAAAATCTTGTATATCTTTCTGTGTCTAATGGCTATATATTACTTGAGCTTTGTGATTATGGGAAGTGTTTTGAGCTGATTCTGGTAATAAATTGTAGATACGTTTTCTGACATATGGAATGAAATTTCCGTTCATCAAAGAAGTGATTTAGTGTCATTCCATACTGATGAAAACAGAATATGCTTCTCTAGCAGTGCTCCTGCCCACAAAAACATGTATTTGCACTCATTGTTGTGGTACAGTGATCCATTAAACTTGGAAGTTTGCTGTATAAATTAAGTGTATCTATCATGGAGAAATGTTTGCCATTTATTTTCTTCCATTGTTACATGGGGCCCAACCTTGCTCTGCTTCTACCTTTTAGCTTTTTCAGAATTTAATACAAGCTTTCTGTTCCATCACAATATTACACATTTTCTAATCTGCTAGTGAAGATTCCATGGCTGAGTAGTAGCTCTATAGATTTAGGGGTTTTTAAGTTAAATATCACTAAGTTGTTGCCTCACTGACAGAGAATGTGGCATTCTGATCACTTCTATGAATTCATGGCTTATATTATTTTCTGTTGAAGGGGAAAATCAGATTTATTTTTCCCTAGAATGGAAACTTGGCATGAAGTTTGCTACTTACGGGTGCCTTAAATTTCATAGGACTAGAGAGTAGAGTGTGTTGCTTCTACTCAAAAATCCATGAATTATTAAAGCATTGGAATCACAGGAGCCTTTAAAATAGTTTCAGAACACAATCTGTCACATGGTAAAGTGAGTTCAAGTGTTTGTCTGAATAGCAGAATGAAAATAATCAAAGGGGGAAAATGTCAGTTGTGATATTTTTTGCATATATTTTTAAAAATGTATCTCTCTGTGTGTGCTTGTTTTTCATCTGATAATTATTTACACCATAACTAGTTCTCTTACCTCTCAATTTTCATCTCAGGTATAAAGTCATTAACCCAAGTATATTCAGAATACATAAATATGTTCATCTCATGGCTTTGCTTACTATGCAGTCAACAAGTCATTTCTGGAATTTTTAGTGCTTTGATGACATTATTGGTTTTCTAATTGCTTATAGTCACTGTCTTCAAATGTGTGACTACATACTGGCACTAGGTCGAGGTTTTCTCATTAATATTTCTTCTTAGTAGTAAATGTTAAAGTTCTAAAACTAAAATACTAACTCTGGGATGTTCCATAATTCATGGTAGCCTGAATTTTACACTTCTCTTAAACTCTACTATGAAGTACATGCAGTATGGCTTGAACCAGCAGGGTTACGGTTTGGGGGTTTTATTCTGTTTTTATTTTGTACCCAGTATTATAAAATGTACAACAACCATTCTTGATTTTGTATACATTATAGAAGCACATCTGACAATGGCACTGTACATGGTGATATTGAGGTGGGCAGTTAGTACTTAAGCTTTTAGTCATAGTAGCATATTTTTGTAGAAAGTATCAACTCCCAAGCATATTTCAGTATAATTCCATGTGCAGTATTTATCTAGATTGGCTAAATTATTTGTACAAACTTATTTGAAGTTAGTGGAACAAAAGAAGTTTTGACAGTCTCATGGCTTGCATGATATGGACCATTGTATTTAGTTGTTTCCAAAGCAATATGTACAGTGAGATGTACAGTTCTAGAAAAAGTCAGTGTCTAGTTCAACTGTTGAGTTCATATTCTGTACAGTTTGCAAAGAAAGCTGCTTACAGCATGATTCTCCTGAGAATTACTGTAATTGTATCTGAAGTGTGAAATTGCTGTGGTGAAGCTGAAATTTCAAATCAGTACAATCTTTATGGTTCAAGTATCCCAGAACAAGGGGGCTGTTCTCTTCCTCATAAATTGAGATTACCTTGGAGATTTCAGCATGGAAGTCACTTTGTAGATTTTTGAAGATCTGACTTCACTAGGTGCTTTTTTTTTAGGCCAACGCTTATGTTAGATGAAAATTCAAGAATAAAACTGATTTCACAAAAATACAGTCTAGAAACCAATTTTCCGTTTTATAATTTACAGCTAGAATTTATGGGCTTTGAAGTACGCTAAAATTTTACAGTGGCATATTTTCAATTGTAAAACAATTTATAAAAATATTACTTGACATTCCTGAAACGTGGTAAAGATACTCCAAAATTGCCTGCTACCTTTCATGGAATATCAAAAACCTAAGAATTGTATTAGCTTGAATGCATGCAGATTTAAACCAGGGAAGTAGCAGAAAAAGCTGTTTTCAAATATTTATTGATTAAAGTTTTACAGAGCTTTAACTGTCCTGAAGGTAAATTGGCTGAATGCAGTATTCGGGAGTTTAAAACACTTTGCTGCTGTTCTGTGTTTACTTTTCACTTAAATTTTCTGTGGATTAAACAAGAAGGGAGCCAAAAATAGCTGGTTTTAATTTTATGAAGAATATTCTGATTAAAGTAATTGTGATACATTTGGACTCGCATGAAAGTTTGTGAAATCTTTACAGATGACATAAAATCGATTTAAATGCCAGTCACAAATGCCAGCTTTCTACTGGCATTAAAGCGACCACAGGATGTGCACACCAACCATGGGAAGGACTTTCATGGGGAATACCTTCTTCTGATAAGAGCAGACAAACCCATGACAACTGGATTTGAACAACACATGTTCTGCAAGCTTTGAAAGATTAGGAGGCCCTTGGTGATCCACTTTTACACAACTTTGAACCTCCCAAGCAGCCCTGTCCCAGCGATAGAGGCAACTGCAGCAGAGTGGAATAGCTCCAGATAATGTGCTTGGTTGCCTTGGGTGTTGACCAAAAAAACAGAAGCTGCGGTACTTTCAGAGAAAGGATGACTTCCAAGTGTACAGTAACTGGTCAGAACTTATTCCTGAGTGAATATTTAATCAGGAGATGTAAATATTTCTTTAAATAATTTAAAGGATATGTGAGATTTTGATGACTTTGTGACTTACACAGGTAAAGCCTCTGAGCTCAGACTTAGGTGATTGGTAAGACCATTAATGGAGTTGTTGCAGATTCAAATAAGATTTTGACTATAAACTGTTCGGGGGGAAAATGTAAAACACACAAAAAGCTTTTTTAAAAATCCATTTAGCAACAGGGAAGAGTAGAGTAGGATGTGATTTCTTTTCCCCCTTCAAAACAAGCGTGTTATATAGGACCATTTTATTGAAAAATTTGTTTTTATTTCCTCTTAGCCCAAAAGATGGTTTTCACCGAGATTTTCATCACTGACTACATGCTGTGAGCGTCAGTCTGCTTGCGTGTAAAGTTCCAGAAAGCTGCTTCAGTCGGGGTTTGTCAGCAGGACTGCATGCAGGTAGACGATAGTCTCTTGCCAGGATAGTACCTAACACTTAGGTAGTCTTTGTCCAGAGGAAAAAATGACATCTTTTATACAACTCCAAAATACTTCTTGTAACTTTATATCTGCATACCTTGCTAATAATTTTAACTTTAGCTACTTCAGCATGTATTTAAATACTTTTAAATTGTTACTATCAAATTGGGTATACCTAATTAAAAGAATAATCCCATATTCTGTTCTTCATATGTATTCCAAGTTTGCTTTTCAGTTGATGAATTTCAGCCTGTGTTATAAATTTAAGTTGAAAATCATTTGTCTGTGCTCTGAGCATACTGGTCCTGTGTTTGCCATCACTCAGTATAAAATTTTTCTGTTAATTGGAGCTTGTGTCCTTTGTTTAGTTACAATAAAAGTATCATTTTGAAACCTAATCTCTCCATTATTTTTCTGTTGATTTTGACTATTTAGTGTTAATTTATTGCTCTTCAGATGAGATGCCAGGCACAGAGCTGGATGCTGATGAGCTGTGTCCATGAAAGTAATCTCCTGTCTGCTTTAAAACAGGATTTGGGAACATGCAAATGTTGAATCTGCTCTCTAGTGTAAATTGTTTCAACAGGTGACTGAAGACAACCTTCTGCCTTGACATGCTTTTAAAATAATAATAAATCAGCAAGGTTGGGTTGCAAATTTTTCCTTTTGCTTAAAACCAAATTGCAAATAAAAAGCTTTAAAAGTGGCAGAACTTGTTCCTTTTAAGCTTTTGCTTTAAGAATTTTCTTTAATGAGCCTTTAATTAGGGTGAATAGGAGTTGTATGCAGCAGTGGTCAGACCAGCAGAGGAATTGGGGTTTGAGTTTGTGAATTAAATGTGGACATTGGCAAGTGTCCTTGGTCATATTTACTGAACTTCCAAGAAAGAGTCTGACTTCTGGATCCACTGTTCTCTTTGCTGATATATTTGTTATTACACTCTTTAATGAATCTTTTTGACATGTTTATAACTATTGTGTGTAACTGTTAAAATCTGAGGGGAAAATGGGGACAACTTGTAGATTGAGATAAGGCAGTTTACTAAGGCAACAGCAAAAGTTTGTGCATGCACAAGCAAAGAGGAAAAAAATTTATTCTGTACTCCCCATTATCAAGCAGTGTTCAGCCACTTCCTGGGAAGCACGGCTTCAGCAGGTGTGGAGGTTGCTCTGGAAGGCAAACATTGTAAATAATGAATGTCCTTCCTCCCTCCTCCTTTCCTTGGCTTTGTATCTGAGCTGACATCATATGGTCTAGAATATACCTTTGGTAAATTGTGTTCCCTCCCAGGATCTTGCCCACTCCCAGCCCATTGATGGGGGGAATGTTGAGACAGCGCCTGTGCTGTGCCAGCCCTGCTCAGCAGCAGCCAAAACATGGGTGTGTTATCAACAGCTTTCCAGCTCCCAGGGCAAAGCACAGCATTGTGAGGGCTGACCCAATGCAATTACAGATGTGGATTTATCTGCAAATATGCACAGAGGGAATGGCAACTGCCTGCTCTAATAGCAGATAATGAACATGTATTGCTGTGACTTCACTGGATGGAATCTTCTTTTGTATCAGGCTGGTGTTGCAGGTGGGCAGAAAACTGGTTGGGAAAACCTCTGACTTCATGACATGGTGGTCTGAAAAAGATTAATATGGAAGTTTTATTGCAAACTGTTCTTGTGAAATGTCATTTAGAGGGTGAACACATCTGCATAGTGGTGGTGAGAGATTGATAGTCTTGTGGTTGGTTCATCGACCTGAGGCTTTAGAAATCTGTGTTCAGTTAATGTCCAGTCTATCAATAATACATTGCTTGGTTCTTGTGCCACTGTAACATAAAACCTCCTTGACAGTGACTGTGCAGACAAGTTCCCCAGAGCAGAGTCTGTGCAAAGACCTAGTGCAGCATTTTGTAGCAATAGGGCTTTTAAATACCAAATGCAGACAGTGACAGATCGTACCAAGGAGTTTCTCTGGCTAAGGATTCTCACTTTCCTTGCTGCTTATATATTTGGTATTTTCTTGAATTATTTCTCAATGCTGATGTGAGAAGGAGGATGTTTGCAGTATGTTTCTAGTTCCCCATACCCTGTGTTCACTTCCACTTTTGTGTATTATTGGATATAAATCTTTCTCAGTAGTTAAATATCCTTCACAGGTCAAAATTCTTTGGGGGCTCATTAGCATGTACAATTTTACCCTTGCCAAACCACCTGTGGTTTGCAAACATCAGTTTCTCTCATCTAACTGGCGTAAAGGATTTCTGCTGTGCTAGAGATGGATCTAATGCAGATTTGCTGCTTTCCGTCTAGTATTTCTCTCTATGTATATTGGCAGAGCAGCCCCTTAATGAATTTGTGATTTATGTCTCAGGGAATGCCCCAGCCAGCAATTTAAGATATCCGGTCTCCCGTGCGTGTTGGGAGCGGCTGCGGATTCTCCGTCTCTCCTTTTGTCTTAACTCCAGCCCAAAAGCCATCCAAGCTTTTACATAGTATTTTCTAACTGCATTTTCAGGTCCTTGATTAAGCAAGATTTTCAGACTCTGTTGTAAGGAGAGCTTCAAGAGCAACTGGGACATGGGCAACAAGAACAAAAAAATAATTTAAAGAAAAATAATTTTAAAAAAAGAGAGAGAAACCTTAATAGTCTTACTAAATTAAGATGGGAAGTAACAACCTGTTGGGCAGAAAACCTGGGGATCTTAGCAAGCTACTCTAGAATTGTAGAAGTGTTCTCTTCTACAGATGTAATCCCAAAGTAGTGAGCAAATCAGCAGGTGTTTCTTCTCCATCCTTCCCATCCCCCAACCCTTCCCTTTTCCCTATCCTTTGCTTAATATGCAGGACCAATTAGGAAAGCTATGTGGAGTCCTTGTTGCACGTCAGCTCCTCAGAACCTTGCTTTGCCCTGCTGGAAGTGGAGTTGAAATATTAATGTTTCCAACAAACATCTCCTCACTAGATGGTGTTCAGTGCTTGGTCTATGCAAATTCCAGTAATCAGCAGCCCTCATTAAGCTCTGCTCTCACCTTCCTCAGTCATAACTACACCAGCTCCTCTGTGGGCCCTGTGCAGTCTGTGCTCCTAAGAGCAGGATGCTTTTATCCTTCCCTTTGAGTCTTGCATGCTCTCATCTTCAGGAGCTGTATAAACCACAACATTTCAGTGGAAAATATGTTCCTAGGATGAGTCTTCAAAATCAAGAGTGATGCTGAGAAGAAGCCATGCACATGCCTATTTTTAGACCTACTTTCTGCAACCATCAAATTCCGTTGTTAAACTAACACTATCATCCTTAAATGACTCAGTGTGATTTAATTTGAATTTTACCTAAGCTACTTGGGATCTTTTTCCCAGAAAATCCTCTGTACTCAGAAAATGAGACCCTTTTGCCTATCTCGGTTTTGGACTTTCAAATTCAAGAATTGACTGGTGTCAAACCAAAAACCCTTTTCAAATAAATGACAGGGGAGAATGCACGAACAGAAAAACCCTTATTTGTACGGTTTTTTTGCATTTTGGTACATAATTTGTAGCTTTGTGCTCAAGAGAAATCTGACATGGAAAATAGCTCACCTAGCCAGGCTCAAGGAAGATTTGTAACAGTGATTGAAAATAGGCAGGGAGAGCTGATAGCAGCATTTTAGTTGTTCATTCTTCAGTGTAATTTCCCTTGGAGTGAGTGGGAGGCTATAATATTAATTTGTTTTAATTTTGTGACTATAAGCACACCCTCAATCAAGAGAAATATAGTAAGTATAGGCTATAGAGAAATAGAAAATCATAAATATATATGTACCACCAGCCGTGATACTCTTCCTGAAGCTGCTGCTGGAACCTTGAGAAAGCAGGGGAAAGGCTTTGAAACCTCGTTTCGACTTTGAATACGCGATGCCACGGTGGCGGGTGAAGCCGACACGACCCCTGCGTTTTTCAGGAGAGCAGAGGGAGAATAACTTGGCATGTCCTGGCCCCGGGAGCAGNGCCTGTCTGATCCCATCTGATCCCGCCCATCTGATTCCCCCCAGATCCCTCCCTCATCCCACCCAGAGCCTGCCTGATCCCGTCCACATCCCACCAGGATCACGTCTGATCCCACCCAGATCCCACCTGATCCTCCCCAGATCCCACCTGCATCCCGCCCACATCCCACCCACCTGATCCTGTCTGATCCTGCCTGCCACATCCCACCCAGATCCTGCCTGGATCCCGCATCACCTTCATCCCCAGGCTCCTGTCCGGCACTCACGGGCTTTGCTTCACACACTCTCGGGATGGTTTGGTTGGAAGAGACTTTGAAGGGACCACCTTTGGCTGGAAGGGATCACCTCATTCCAACACCCCCCACGGGCAAGATCACTGTCACTATATCAGGTTGCCCCATCCAGCCTGGTCTGGAATGCTTCCAGGGATGGAGCGTCCTGGATAACCTGTTCCAGTGCCTCACCATGTTCCTGGTATCACAGAATCAGAGTCATTTATGNGAGCTGATAGCAGCATTTTAGTTGTTCATTCTTCAGTGTAATTTCCCTTGGAGCGAGTGGGAGGCTATAATATTAATTTGTTTTAATTTTGTGACTATAAGCACACCCTCAATCAAGAGAAATATAGTAAGTATAGGCTATAGAGAAATAGAAAATCATAAATATATATGTACCACCAGCCGTGATACTCTTCCTGAAGCTGCTGCTGGAACCTTGAGAAAGCAGGGGAAAGGCTTTGAAACCTCGTTTCGACTTTGAATACGCGATGCCACGGTGGCGGGTGAAGCCGACACGACCCCTGCGTTTTTCAGGAGAGCAGAGGGAGAATAACTTGGCGTGTCCTGGCCCCGGGAGCAGCAGCATCCCGCCGGGAACAGCATCCCGCCTGGAACAGCATCCCGCCGGGAACAGCATCCCGCCGGATCGCGCTGCGCCCGCTCGGGAGCCGCTGGGGGGCGCCCGCCGCCCGCCGGGAGCGCCCCGCGCGTCCCCGCCCGGATCCCTCTGATCCCGTCTGATCCCTGCCCCNTCAGGTTGCCCCATCCAGCCTGGTCTAGAATGCTTCCAGGGATGGAGCGTCCTGGATAACCTGTTCCAGTGCCTCACCATGTTCCTGGTATCACAGAATCAGAGTCATTTATGTCGGAAAAACTTACAGGATCATCAAGTCCAACCTTTAACCAATCATCACCTTCTCAACGAGACCATAGTGCTAAGTGCTAAAAACCTACTTTATGTCTTATCAAAATCTCCTCTCTTTTCACTGAAAACCATTACACCTTCTCTCATCACTGCAGGCCCTGCTGAAAATCTTTCCCAATCTTTCTTAAAAGCTTCATTTGGGTACTGGAAGGTGCTCCAAGGTCTTCCTGGAGCCCTCTCTTTTCCAGACTGAACACCCCCAGCTCTCTAGTCTATCTCCACAGGAGAGGTGCTCCAGCCCTTGGAGCATCTCTGTGGCTTCCTGTGGACTCACTCCAACAGGTCCGTGTCTTTCCTGTGACAAGGACCCTGGAACTGGACACAGCACTGCAGATTTGTGGCTCATGAGAGGAGAGCAGAGGGGCAGAACCACCTCCCTTGCTCTGCTGGCCACTCTGCTTTTGATGCAGCCCAGCACATGATTTGCTTAGTGGGCTGTAAATTCACATGGCTGGGGCTTGTTTCTCAAATCTTTCATTCCTCTCCCTGAGGATTCTGTTTTCTCAAGGGGATGTGTGGCTGTTTCTGCCTCAGTGCTTGATGCCCCCACACTGGCTGTTCCCATGTTTCATCTGTCAACAAGATAACCTTTTCTTGTGAACCAGAATAAATCATTGCTATCTGGTCAAATGACCTGGTATAATCAGACATTGGACTTACCAGAATTAACCCCCTCTTTAAAACACAGCACCAGGTCTAAGTTCTCCAATCTCGGTTTAGAATTTGACAGTGAAAGAGAATCCACTACAAACCTTTGGTGAGCTCTTGTGCTCATTTATTGCTATCACTCTGTGGTTTGTGGAGGTTTTCTTGCAGAGGGGAAAAAAGTCTAAAAATAGAAAAATAAATTAACTCCCCACCCTTGGAAAGTCAAATAACAAAAAGCCAAACTGTCTCTAGTGAATTTGTCTAATGCTGGTTTCTATTCAATTGGCTTCAGCTGGCTGGTGGAAAAGTCCCTGACAATGTTTTCTTTGTGGGGCTGCTATGGGCTGCATTACCGAGGGTAACTCCAGAGCTGCTCAGCTCTTCCGAAAGTTTCCTGACTCTGTCATCAGTGACCTGTGTCCTACCCTTCCCTGAACCCTTCCCTCTGCACTGGTAGTGCATAGCATTTGTTTATTAACTCTTCAGTACTGAGAGCAAGGTGTTCAGTTGTACCTGGTGGGGTTTTGTCTGCCTTGACTGCAGAACAGTCAATGTGACTTCACACTGAGAGGGGACATCTAAACTCCCAGGAAGATACCCATCCCATTTGTGATGGATTAAAGTGTTCATTTGGGTTTGCATGTCCCCACAGAGCCCAGAACCTTGCTGTAAAAGCAGCAGTGCCAGTGTGCTCTCCTGTGCAAAGGCAGATTGATCTTGTCTCGAGGGCTTAACAAATGTAATACTCAATGCTATGACACTTAGCAAAAACTGAAAAGTCCACACTCATTTCTTTGCTATGAGGCACTTTCAGGATCAAACGATAGGTCAGGCTAGAGTAGGTTTACACAGATGTGATTCAGCGGCTTGGATGTGATGCTTCAAGTGACTTGGATATGTAATAAAAAACCATACCTTGGTGAAGAGGTGTGAATCAGTGAATCAGAACAATTCAGGCTGGAAGGGATCCCCAGGGTCCTCTAACTTTCTGCTCAGAGCAGGGCCAAATTTAGATCAGGTTTCTCCTGCCTTGTCCTGTCATGGTTTGTCTCTAGGGATGACAACACAAATTCCTGCACCCTGTGTCTGACCACCCTCAGGGTGATAATATTATCCTAAAATCTGGTGTGTGTGTCCTATGTTACAGCTTATATCTGCTGCCTCTTGTCCTATTTCTGTGCAACCCAAGGAAGAGTTTGGCTCCATCTCCTCCACAACTTCTCATTGCAGACTGCAGCAGGATCCTCCGGAAGCCTTCCCTTCTCCAGGCTGTCCCCCTGAATCCTTCCCCTCTGCAGGCCGGCAGACCCATGTGCCTCAGCCTCTCTCCATATGCCCTGTGCTCCAGACCCTGGCCATCCTGGTGGCCTCTGCTGGGTCCACCCTGGTATGTTCACATCTTGAGGAGCCCAGGACCATCCCTCTTGCGGGCAATGTCCCTCCTAAGGCAGTTGTTGGCCTTCCTTGATGCCAGAGCTCACTGCCAGCTCATGGCCACCTCCACCAGGACCTTTTCTGCAGAGATTTTGCCCAGCTGCTCAATGACCATCATGTACGGGTGCATGGGGTTATTCCTCCCATCTGAAGGGCTTTGCATTCACCTTTGTAGCACTTCACGATATCCCCATTAGCTGGTTCTCCGCCTGTTGAGCTCCTCTGCACAAAACTCTCCCTCCCCTCCCACACAAGGACTGCTCTGATCACAGTGCTGAACACTCCACTGAACAAGAAGGGTTGAAAGGAAACAAGGAGGTCACACAGTTAATGCATAATGTGGAATAGCTGAGTCTCACTTGCCAAATCCAAGATGTTCTTTGGGGTAAACCCTATTTAATGACAGGCATGACAATTTACAAAATTATTATTAAGTGAATAAACTACCATGTGGTGTTACAGAAGGCCTGAAAAAAATATTAATAAACTGTTGGTTCAAATGTGAAAGTGCTAAACTCATCAACTATGATGTGCTCTAAAAATAGAGACTTGAGCCTCTGCATCAAAAAAATAATGCTTCCCTTAGGAAGACTTAACCAGGTCCAAGCAAAAAGATTTCTGGCTGAAGTCCAAAAACTATTTTCTGGAAGTCCTGTATTAACTTTCTTTTCAGTACTTTCTGGTAGGAAATTTCTTTCTTTTCCCCTATTTCTGTTAAGCAGTAGTGTGTGTTCGGTTGCTATGATGATAACAGCAATGACATTCCTATCACTATGAAATGTTTTAAGTTTAAATGTTTATGTGATTTTGGTACATACTGATCTTACAAGTTAAAAATGACCTGATCCCTATTTACACTACATGGAGTGAAACTTAAAAAAAAAGAGTTGTTCTTCCATTCGTTCTCCACTTTTGTTTTCTGTCCTACTTGTTTTCTAGATGTGTGCTATAACAAGATTTTTCTGTTTATTTAACAGAGCTGCTAACTTCAGTTTAGAAATTGCTGTGCAGAAGATCTGGAACTTGCCAGACCTTTGTCCAAAGTCAGTGGGTTTCAGGGTTTTTTTGAACTGTAGATGCTTACGCTGTTTGCCTCAGGTTTACCTGCCCTACAGAAGAGATTTAAATGCTGCCTCAATAGTTCAGAGCTGCAGTTTGCTGAGAAGGGCTCACAGCCATAGGAATTGTTGGGTTGTTTGCTTCCCAGTGATACCTAAGGGTTATAAAAAAATTACTAAACCCTTGAACTGTCTAAGTCCAACACAAGCCTGGATCCTAGTGAGGATTTCTTTGGGGTGAGAATCACAGGGCAATTGGGTGACTGCAGATCACAGTGAGAGCAGTGGGTTAAAAAGTAGTTTCAGACTGTAATGAAACAGAACATAAAACCCAATGATATCAACAAAAAAAATACAGTGATACCTTCCATATTGAGTTCCACACTCCCTGGCTCCCAGCCCCAGAAGAATCAGTTTATGCAATGGTTTTGCCTATAGCTGCTGTTGAGCTACCAAGTCTTTACATCATGCTGCAACTTCCTGGGTGTCAGTGTGAGCTGAAAAGTGGTTAGCTGGAAGTTAACTATGGAAGTAACCCTGCAGGCAGGTGGTGGAGTCTCCCTGCCTTGCTGTCTTCCATCTGAGATCTAGTTGTCATTCTCTGGATGGGGTGCACATCTCCCTAGGGAGGAAATGCTACTTTTCAGGAGTTAACCACAAACCTGCCATCAGCAAGATGTGAGCAAGAAGGTTTGATCCAGTACACAAATTGCTAGAGGCAGCAGCAGCTGGTGAGGCTGCAGTGTGATGGAGAAGCATCTGGAAGCTGTGGGAGACTCTAATCCAAGTGGGACGGCATGGCACCATTTGTCTGCCCCAAAAGAGCTTTCGGGGCCAGCTTCCTGGGAAAGCTGGCTATGAGATAAGGGAGGTGGCTACACTGGGTGTGGGTGAGGTCTGAAGTACAGTGTGTAGAAGCCAGGTTTGGGCATTGCTCCTCACCCTGAGACCGGTGAACTGGAGCGGGTCTGGATTGAAGAGGATCACAAGCAGTCGGTTGCTGTGAGGAAGAGTTAACAGCACTGAATGGCTTTAATCCGGAAAATACAGGGCTGGAGGCAGGGAACACCCACATTCGGAAATTTTTGCTGCACGGGGCCCGGTGCTCCACTCTCCTCCATTACTAGGATGAGACTAGAGCAATCATCTTAATTTTCAGTGAAATTACCAGAACAGTGGGCTTCCCACAGACCCTCACTAGCACAACTTGAGGCATTGCAGTTTCTGGTGCTGGCTGGAGGTTGCTGGGCCTGTAGCTCACAGCTGTGACAGCTGCTGCAACTCAGCAGTTGATGTGTTAATTTAAACTAGCACCACTCATGCTTTATGTTATTGTGCCAGACTACACTACAGAAGAATTTGGGATGAGTCCAGGGGACCTCTCTCATCCAGTGCCCTGCACAAAGCAGGTTCCAGCAAGACCAGGTTGCTCAAGGCTTCATCTAGTTGAATTCAAGGACTCAGCTCCAGGATGAAGATGCCACAAGCCCTCTGGACAACTCATTTAACCACCTTTATAGAGACTTAATAAAAAAAATTATATTTAATTGTAATTCCCACACTGCAGCTTGTGTCCATTTTCTCTCTCCTATCACAGGGTAGTCAATACTGTTAGCTGTTACTTATTCCACCCCTCAATTAATAGCTTGTTTTCTGGTAACCACCTACTGGACTCTGGTTCCATTTCATGCTGCACAATTGGAAGACAGGTACCATTCCTGCTTTGGCAAGGTTTGAGCATCCAAACAGGGCTCCTGTACCAGCTGAGCTGCAGAGAGGCTGTTCCCCTCTCGCATGGAAGCCTCTCTCTCACAGCATGGCATGGCTGGCTGGAGCCCTAGGAACAGCCACCTTTTCACAGGGCAGTGGTTTCATTCCTGTCTGTAGTTGATGTGCAGTGGCTTGAAGCACTCTGGGATCCTTGGGATGAAAAGCTCTGTAAAGATGTGAAGTTGTTTATTATGATGATTACTAGAATAAAACTTTAAAATGCCTTAATGTAAGGAGTTCATTGGAAGATTTACAATTTGGGGGGTTTTATGAGGGGAGAAGTTATTTCCAAGAATCACATTAGAGTAAGTCCCCCTTAGGCTGATGCAAAAGGAGAGTTCTAGTGTATTACAAAATTAGCTTGGCTATAGCTTTCTAAGCCTTTAAGACCGCTTAGTATCAGGGGGAAAGTGGAAAGGAGAGTCAGGCAGCCAGAACAGGAATCTGTTTCTATTGGGAAACTATTAGAAAGATGCAATGTGATGGCTGGGGCCCAAAGAGAATTTAAATGTCATCCCTTTCCTATAATTAATAAATAAGCATCCTTGTATTTTTTAATGCAGAGCCCAGGGGAAAATAATCTCTCTTGATTGAACGGGGATGTAACATTTTGGACTAGAATTCAGAGGTCCCCAGTTCAGGGATGCTGGGTGGTGTGTCCCAGCTGCTGGGTGCTCTCCCCTCCCACTTGAACATCTTGGGAGCAAAGGGATGAGGATCCTGTGCCGGAACAGATCAGGGGCTGCAGCCCATCATTTTGAGGGTTGTCCCAGGTGCATTGCAACACCCCCCAGGAAAAAGGGACATTTACTGTGAATAATTTTTGTCTCTGGAGCCAGAGTTTAACCACCTATATCCAGAATCACAGGGTTGTAAAGTCACTGCTGTAAAGCTTTGCCTTATTACAGTCTCATTGGTGGTAGAAAATATCACAGTTTTTTTCTGCCAAACACTGAACCTGGAGACATGCCCCTTGTTTGGCATTTATGATGTGAACAGGCAAGGCATGAACAAGGATTTGAGTTCAAAATACAGAGGCTAAAGCAACTTGGTGCGTCAAAAGACATGCAAAGGGGCGAATGACATGTCCCACATGCCTGTCAAGTGTCCCGTATTTTAAGAGGCACTGTCCTGCTCACTTCCTACCTCAGTACCTTTGAATTGCTCTACACCCAATACATTTCTTTGGGAACTGCCTTATTTACACAGCCTGCCCTCTCTGTCTGAACTAGAGAAGAAAACTGATGGAAGGAGAATGAAGTGGTTACTAATTAGCAAACGGTTCATTAACAGAAGACATCTGCTTCATATTAGGCAGGAGGAGATGAAGGCTGAGTCTCACATCCCCAGCGACTGGCTGGTTATGGAGTTGGCATTAAACTTGAAATCAGGCCCTTTTTAATGTTGCTTTTTTCCCACCATGAAGATGTCTGTGTAGCAAGGGCTGAGTGCTGTGAGTGCCAGTGGTGAGACAGGGCATCACACAGCACAGGGAACTTGGCTGTGAAGGATCCCTGCTCTTCTGTGTGAGGGGTGACCCACCCTGCCCTGCATCCCAGCTCTGCCTCATCCAAATTTCACACCTTGGTATCGAAGGGAATGGGTAGGAGGCTTATGGATTTGGAAGGAGAAACTGGAATTACTCCTGCAGTGAATTCAAGCAGGCTTAAGCTCAGTCTTCAAAGTAGTGATGGGAGCAGTCTCCTGTACCAGGTGATCAAAACTCCTCTCAGGACACAAGCTCAATGGGTCAGTAGATTTTGGCACCAACAAGAAGAGCAGATTACTGATTGCATCAGCTACAAAACTCATTTTCCTTGTTCCCAGATGGATTTTCTGCCTATGGATCAAGAGTATTTGAATTTTGAGTTTTGTCTACCAAACAAAATTGCCCAGGAAATTCTATTTTGCCAGCGCTGCTCTGGGGCTGCTGCTCCTCTGAACCCTACTGAGGAGTGTATTCCAGAGCAATTATTTCACTCTGGAAGAGAGCAGTAATTATTCCACCCTAAAATGACTGTTACTGTGGAAGACAGGCAGCAGGGTGGCTGCAATGATATTAACACTGCTGCCTGCTGGATTTTTCCCCGGTACACTTATGAACTCTTCTATCCCAGCACAGGTATGTAACCCTTCTCCCCTTCCCTTCCTATGGAAAGGTTGACTAGTTTAACCATCATTCCTTAACTCCCTTGACCTCTGCTCAATGGGATGCAACCACCTTTTGTTTTAACTGCATCTGGGACTTTCTGTCAGTGCTCCTTGGAGTTTTCTTTTGCCAGCTGTCTGATGAGGTTGAAGTGCAGCAGGCAGCTCTCTCAGCCCCTTGGTGCTGCAGTGAGAGCATCTCTGCCTGTCACTACCCCGTGTTTACAGTTATTTCAGGCAGCTTTTGGTCAGCATGACAGTGTTTTCCTGCCCAAGCTGACTTGAATTACTTTGGAGCATAAGAATTCAGGAGACAGTATCGAGTCCTTCAGTGAAATCCAAATAGATTGCAGCTGCTTTGTGCTCTTTTAACCCCATCATTTTGTAATTCTGTCCAAAAGAACCAGGGGGAAGGACACAGAAAGCTGGAGTCTGGATTTTGATTCCACAAAATCAAAATGCAAGCTGGAGGTAGTGCAAGAACTATTTTCCCGGAGCAGGGCAGTAGATCAGTGAGATGGATTTCTTTACTTCTGCATGCTCTTTTATCCATAATTAATGGCTGGTGTATGCTCCACTGCGGAAATGTGTGTGTCCCTCATGGGTAGTTTTCTAAAGTACCTCGTGATTTTGGCGCTAAGGTTCTTAGCTCATACCAGCTTCTGGGGGGACTTCTGTTCCTCAGAGATGGGTTCTTCCAAGTAGTTACAAGAAAAAGCAAATAATACTTAGAAACACCCTCTCCTCCCATTCCTCTTTAACAAAACCTTCCCGAGACCCAATACTGACAAAATCACTGGATACTGTTTAGGACTTTGAAAGCTATTGACCTCAGTAGTGCTGTGGCACACAAACCAAAGTGAAAAAGTGAGAATCTTGTCCAAAATGTTCTGTGTTTCTTTGGTGTTTGGTTGGGTTGTTGGTTTGTTTGTTTTTGTTGGTTTTTGTTTGTTTGTTTGGGTGGTTTTTTGTTTGTTTTTTTTTTTTTTTCTCTTTTTTTTGCATTATGTTGGCTCCCTGTTGGCCTCTTAATGGATCCTGGCCCTGTTGTCTTCCAGGTGTTTAATGGTTTTTCTTCACTCAATCGTTGCCATGTTTCTCGTTCCCCCATTTTATGTAGCTTCTAACCTTGCAATGATTGCTGGTATTTGCTATTCACCACATGCAAGGACATCTTGGTCTTCAAGTGCTTGACAAGAAACAAAACCAGAACCAAATATCCTGGTGGTATAAAAACTATCCAGTTATTGCCTCAGTAGGATAAGGGGAGAGGAGCTGAGCAATCCCATTTGTGCATGTTCACTTTTTCCAGCAGACATTTCCTTTTCCTAACTACCAAGCTGCCTGGCAGTTGCCCCTTCCTGCTAAAATATCCCAGCTTTGTGCTTGTCCTTCCTGCTGGAGAAACCTGCAGCCCAGTGTGGGTGTTTCCATTGTGGCTTGGCGGCAATGAGGACATGAGTAAAGCCAGAGCCTGCTGCAGATCCTGCAGGAAGTGAGATGCTTCTGCTGAATGGGGATGGGATGTGGTTACACACTCTGGCATCAGCCAAAAGGCTGCTCTGCTGACCTCGGGATTTTCTCCTTATAGCTTGTATCACAGTATGGAAAGAAAGAGATTAAAGATAAAACCTTGGGAGATTATTTCTGGGAAGCAGCTACATTCATTTCACTTTCCTTCCAGTCACATCATCTCACCAAAATGTCACACGGGAGCACTGAGGCATCTTTGCCACCTACTGCTATGAGATGCCCTCGACAGCCAAATCCCTCTCTGCTGCTCCTTCTCTCTTCCTTGAAACAAAAGAAAATAAAACAACAACAAAAATCAAATCAAACCAAACCAATCCACCAACCAATCAGAAAAAAAAATCAAAAAAGCAGATTTTCTCTTTAGTCCCCCCACACCCAATGTATTGTTTTAAGGTGGAAGAGGCCTTCTTATGTTACTTTCCAAGAACGTTGTTTCTCTTAGGACATTTTCTTATTAATATCTGTAATGCATTTTAATACAGACTTCTCTTTCTCTTCAAAAAGTACAGCAGAAGCTCAAAAACGAGTTGTTCCTGTATAAATGCTTCTGATATATTTGAATAGTAAAGGATGAAGTAAATTCCTGTGTCAGAAGATCTGGGATGCCTTTGAGCTGTCTCTAGCCCTGGTACTAACTCTCTGTAGGAACCTTGCTTGGACAAGATGCTCTAAAAGGACAGGGTGTCTTGCTCCCTCAGGAGTCTTGGGAACCCTTACTTCTCTGTCTCCCATTTTTCCTGTCCTCAAACCCAGCCCTATTCCAGATGTTCAACTGATGCCAATGAAAGCAGCTCCCGCACAGCAGGCATTGGCCATGAACTCATGTACTTGTATTGCTTATAGCTCTTGTCCTTCCCCATGTCACCTCTCTCCTGGTGATTTATTTGTCCCTTCATGCTGTCACATCTTGATTTATTTTGTTGCTGCTGATGGCAGGGCCCTGCCTGGATTCTCTGCTCCTGGTGCACTCTACTTTGTGGTAAAGGTAATTACCAGTAGCAGAGAGCAAGAGGTTAATTCCAGACTCTGCTTGGACCAGGCATAAATTCTCAGGAGAATCAACTGTGCAAGCAGCTGCCACTCAGTATAGAAATAAATAATTCCAGTTTTAAGAAAGCAAAAATTTTATGGAGTGCATGACTGGAGGTGATATTTGAGCATATTTTTGTGGGTTTGGAATTAAACGCTCTATGTAGAAATTTAAATACTGGTTACCTCAGTCCATTTTCATGCAAAACCCAGTGTGGTCTGAAGGGAGAAAATATTTCTAAAAGCATCTAAACAGTAAGTGATTTTCAGACTGATGGAGAAACATTAAATATGTTTTCCTCTTTCATTACCCTTGCTTTAATTAGTATTGTGTTTCTAGTAAGGGGAATGAATATTTTCTACTTTGGCACTCTGTTTCATTAAGCAAATTGCTTGCTATTAATCAGACTTAGTTGGCTCCTTGTCTGATTTAAAGATTTTACCCATAGCCCATGAAACAGGCTGGTGGCAATACCATCAGCAGGGGCAAAATCTGTGTGATGGTGGGAGGTTTCTCCTTATAGCCCTTACAGTTTCAGTCCATCAGCAGCTGGCTGTGCACACAGGCTCCCAGGTACCACATTAAATGCTTTTTGAATGCTTCCAGGGACAGTGATTCCACCACTCCCTGGACAGCCTGTTCCAACGTTTTGCAATTCTTTCCATGAAGAATTTTTTTTTAATATCTGATCTAAATCTCCCCTGGCACAACCTGATGCCACTTTCTCTCATCCTGTCACTTGTTACCTGAGGGAAGAGACCAACACCCATCTCACTACAACCTCTTTTCAGCTCTGTCTTACCTGGAAGTCACCACTTGCAGTAGCTCATCTATTTGTGAGATTTTTACGTAACTTGGTGCAGCTGATTATTTTTGAGAGCTCATGAAGGGAACCAGAACACAGACTGCATAGTCCATGGCTTACATCTGATGGTCCAACACCAGGGTTACAGGGAAAGAGTGACCCCAAGGATCTGATTCCTGCTGCAAAGCTGAAGAAAAGCCCAGAGCAATAGCCAAAGGTCTCAGGAAGTGTTCACCAGAGCTGCTGCTCTCAACAGCAGACAGAGTGGGGAATTACCCAGCTGAAATTTCTCACCCATCCAGTAACTGCCACTGGGTTCACCAGGAGGGAGCTCTGCTCCAAACCCCAGGAGTGTAGTCAGGACTGTTGCTTCTGCAGAGCAGCCCTTACAGGGAAATGCTCTAAAGCAGCTGCAAATGTGGGTCAAAAGCATTTGGGAGGTTGCTTGAGCATTAGGCACCTAGCCAGGCACAGTGGGGGCTGGCACTGCCAGGTTCTTTAAGTACAGCGGTTGTGACAGTGATGTGGGAAGTTGAATGTGAAAGTTTTTGGTGGCAGAGCAAGGCAGCAGGTCAGGAGTGGCTGCTGGGGATGTAGAGGGCAACAAGGGATGCTGGCTGAAGAGGTTCTGGAAAAGGATCTGCTTTGAGGAACACATCTTTTATGAGTGGTTTCTTCAATGGTCTTGGTATGAAAAGGTCTAGTTTGTTGGTGGGAATTCCTCCTGTGCATTCCCTCCTGCCATGACTGCCTTTTGTTTGGGCTGTAGTTAGCAGTGAGCTGCCTCAGGCTGGGGTATCACCAGAGCTGCAGAGGGTATCTGAACAAAGTGTGGGAGATATTTGCCCTCAGGAGAGGACAAGAAGCTGTTCCTTGAGCCACAGGAAGCACTGTCCCAGGTCACCTCAGAGATAATACGAAGATCTTTACTTCCCAATTTTAAGGTTGATGGGTTGTCTCAGTTGAACACACATGCCATTAATAAAGCCTTAACTTCATGTTTGTGCTTATTTGCCCTTTGGGCTGCAAGGAAAAAAAGCAGTGAGATGTGCAGATAAAAATTTTAACGTCTTTGGCTGAAACTTCAAGTTTGGGACTAATGTAGAAGGTGGCAGGAGGGGATCAGGTCAGGAAAGCAACAAGGCAAAGCCTGGTGGAGGAAAGGCACTTCTTCAGAAAGGAGTTGGGGTCTGAAGAAGCACTAGGTAAAGGACCAACAGGACAATCCCTAAAGTGCTTTCTCTAAACAGTTTTCTTCTGTGCATGTCTGCCCAGGCAAGTAAGCTTGATGCTGAACAATTTTTCTGATTTAAAAAACTGCAACAAATCACAAGCAATTGCACATGTGCTTCTCTTGAAACACTCATGTAGCTGCATGCCTGATTATAATTACACTCCTGTGAGAATTTTTGGTGGACCCAAGGACCTAATCCCACAAGCCTCGCTGATCCCATAGCTCTATGTGAAAATTTATGCTTGCATGATTAAATGCTGCCTTCAGCGATGAAGCAATTAATTGTTATAAGCAGAAAACAAGCAGGGGTGGGGGAAGAAGGGACAGGCTAAAACGCACTGCAAGTGAAAGGAGATCTTTCACTGCTGTGGGTACATATCCCTGTCACTAGGGCTCATTGCTGGGCAATACTGGCCCAGGCTCTGTGCTTACCAGGGAAGTGATGATTTACTCTGCTTGACCCAATGAGGGAAATAAAACCTGATTTTAATTCCAGCTGTGTAAAAAGAGTGTGTGGGTGTGCCAGAAGTGCTTTCCCTGGAGAGGTCCTACAATTCATGGCTCTGGTTTGCAGATTTCCTGATAGTCAGATAGAGACCTGCTGGGGCTGGGCATGGCAGCAAGCAGGGGCGCAAACCACTGCCTCAGCCAGGGAGTGACCACCCACCTGAGACTGCCTGGAGCCAGACCAGCTGGGCACATGGTGGGCGTTAGTGAATAAAAAGAAGGGGAAGGGAGTTTTGACTGAGTTGAGGACTGAACAAAGAGAATACGAGTTTGTTCAGACACTGAGCTCTCAGTACTGCTGCATGGGAGGTCTTTCTGCTGAGGCTGCATTGGAAGACCAGGGTGGTGTGTGACTGCTCAGGGAAGGGATTGCACGGCCCAAAGAAGTGCCCAAGTTTCCTGCTGTGACCTCTACCAGCTCATCCGCAGAGTTCAACACACCTCCCTCTTACTTGGGGCTGCTTTGCTTCTGTGGAAAGGATCTTTCTTCTTGTGGAAAGGAGAACTCCTTTTCTTCGTTTTTCTCCTAAAAACCTTCAGCAGGCTTTACCTAATCCCCAGGTACATAACCACATAAAGATGAGGTTTCGCAGAAGAGGACACCTTCTCCTGTTACTCTGGTGTAAATGTGAGGTTCAGAAATAAACCACCCTGAAGTCACCTGGTTATTGAGGAGGCCACTGGCTGATGGTGAACTTCATCCCTGGTGTAAATCAGGAAAATCCTGAGTTCACCTGTTGGTGGCATTATCCCCTCTTGTAAATTATCATTGTCCTATTGAAATCAGCTGAAGAGCTAGATTGAACCCTTTTTTCCTTTTCTCTTTCCTCCTCAACAGGAGAAAAGTGGGGAAGTAAACTAAAGACAGTGAAGGACTAAACTAGGATTTCCAAGAAGCAAGAAAAGCAGTTTGGAGCTGACACTCAGCCCTTTCTGCTGAGCAGAGTGTATCCTTTGGCTTCAAAAGGTTTCAAAGAATTGATGTTGCATATGGATGGAGCAGCATTAAACAGCAGCAGCTATGATGGTCTGAGGTCACTAACCAAGTAAAGTTAGATTTTTCCTCTCTCACTTCATCTGAATATTTGGGGTAGGGGGAAACAATGGATTCCTGCACACCTGAGATTTTCTTCCTATCTGTAAATGCCTGTGTCTTCAGAAATGGTCTGTAGCCCCCCCTAGAAATGGCAGGATGGAACTGGAGCAGCCCCAGTTCCTGAGACATGAGTGTGGGAACCTCTGATACCTTTTTTCTTGAGGTATTTGTTACAGAACATGTCTCATCTGTGTTCAGTTTCTCTGCCGTATCTACCTTGGAGCTGAAGTGGGAAGTTCACCTGCAAGGGCAGCAGGAGGCAGCTGCTGTCCTGTGGTCTGGTGTGACTGCTGACCTGCATGGGCTGTCTTCCTGGAGAAGTTTGATGCCCACATTTGAATAAGTAGATCCCAGACATTCAGGGTGTTCTGCCAGAAGCCCCAATGGTTTGGCAGATTTTCCAAGCTCATGCTCCTTCTTGCTTTCATTGATGTCCGTCTTAATGATTTTATATATACCATTCCTTGCTGCATGAAAGAGTGTTCTGAATGTATGAGAAGGAGGCTTTGTTGTCTCTTATTACTCATGTAATTAGGCAGTACTGGTAACTTTATGTAAAGGAATATGAAAATATTTAGGTTGCTTTTGGCCAAACGCCTTGCAAACTTCAGAATCCCCTGAATTTAGATGAATTCCATGTTTTTCTGGGGTTGCTGTAATCTCTCGAAGAGTTTAGCTAGTTAGGTACAGCAGGTCTCTTTAGGGCTTTCTGTCCCTTTGTTGTCATATATCAACCCCTTAAATCATGAATTAAGCCACTGCCATTAATAATGGCTGGGAAACATTCTCATAGTTAAAACATGACCAGCCCACAAGCTTTAACAGTCAGCAGTGAAAACACCTGTCACCAGCTCTGAGAACAGTGGAGCGTGTAAGTCCTAAACAGGAATGGCTCTATAGGACTAAGGAAACAAATGGAAGCCTTGCTGTTTTATTAGCTCAACAAACTACATTTCACTCCTGTCTCTGCTTCCCTTCCTGCGTAGCAATATATGCCCTGTTCCCAAAACGCTCCTGTAAACAATGGGGAGGGAAGCCTTTTGTGTGGCTTTCACTAAGATTGCAAGTTGTGTGGGCAATGCAACTCAACAGAATTTCAATGAGATTTGCAAGCCTGTGTGCTTATGCAAAGGGAAGTATTTCATAATGCCTATTCTCTTTTAATTGACTTATTTTTTTGCACACCGTAATTTATATGAAGGCAAAAAAGGGAAAGTGCTCTGGCAAAATAGTCAAGGCTGTCTTTGAAGAACTCAAAGAAATTTTGTCTGGATGGATTTATTCATTCTGTAATTAAAACATTTTGATGCAAACATGACATACTCCAAAAATCATAAACTTCTCTGCTTAGTGTTCCAAAAGTCTTGTCTCTTTATATTAATCAAAGTTCTGCTCTGAAATGCATGTTATGTATTGTTTTGTGGACTACTTGAATTATTTTTAGGTGGGTGGGTTTTTTGTTTGTTTGTTTTTACTTAATTTTGAATCTATAAGTCTATACCATTTGGCTCTACACGTTACTGAAGAAGTTCAAGTTCCTGTTGTCTGTCCTGTATCCTCATTCATTATTAATATGTTTACAAACATCACTTAATTATAACAGTGAAGAGAGGTTTAAGTACCTCTTGCAGTATCCAAATTGATGTTCATAGTGAGCATTTGAAACTGATACCTACTTTGCATTATACAAAGAGTATGCTGGGCAAAGCGTGTGTGTGTGAAATAGTCTGAATGTAAGCAAAGTAGTAGGGATACAGTAAGTTTATGCTGGCTGCTCCAGCAGACTCTGAATGCAGCTCTCCATCCCACTGGCTGCAGAAAGATACAACCACGCTCTCCCTGCACTGGATTCTACTGTGCTGTGTTTGTTTATGAATATCAACTTTGTGCTACCACTGTAGCAGCAGAACCAAGTCAGAGAAACATCTCTGGAAGACCCACAGGGTCGGGGTGATTCTTGGCAGTGGAGAATTCAGTTATGTTGGAGTAGGTGGTCATGCTCAGAGGAGGCATGTGGATTTCAGAGGGCCAAGAGTGAACGGAGATTCCCAGCATGGTAGTGGTGACCATGGAAAATCCCTTGGGAAGGGCAACCAGTCTGTTGCCACAAAGGGGCTATGCTGGATCTTGAGGGGCTATCCTGGATCTCGAGAGGCTTTGTTCTCACTTCATCTCCATCTATGTTCCTGATGTGCTGGCAGTGGAGAGGCAGCTTCATGGGACCTGTTCTGGGAGTGAGGGCTGTGTGTATTTGCATCTTTTTGAGACAGGCAACAAGCATTTCTAGTTCAACAGTGAAGAACAGAGCCATAGAGCTTGAAATGTGGGATCTTTGGGGAGTTTCCTGCAGAGGAACCCAGACACCAAGCCTGCTGTGGGAACTCATTTTTCTTCGGAAGATACTTAGGAGTAATGGGAAAATGGGCTCTGGGAATCTGGACACAGTCTTCTCTCTGTTCCGTGCCCTGCTGCAGAACACCTCATGGAGCTTCATCTTCTCTCTGAAATCCCAGGTATGAACTTCCTCAAGGACCATTAGCCAAAATGTTTGTGGCATGAAGTGGGACCCCTTTTCCTCTTGTACACAGAAGGAGGACTCAGAGAAGCTGCAGTGGGCAGGAACATGGGCGGCCCAGGAAACCCCACCAGCAAGAACAGAGGCACTACTGGTGCCCTTGGCATCAGCGGGGCCTTTTGTTTTGGTCTTGGCACATGGCAGTGCTTCCATTCTCCTGGAAGTGAGGGTGGGAAAGGGGAACTCTACAAAGTGGCATATGGGGTTGGGGTCCCTTGATCTCAGGACAATTCCTTCAGGGCAGAACCTCTATGCCCTTGTTCTTATCCACACTACAGCAGTCACTGCTCCAGAGCACCGGGCAAAAAATACCACTTCCAGTCTTGTAATGTGCTGCCCAAGCAAATGTAAAATATTTAATCTGGCATTGCCAAAGGGGTGCTTTATGACTTCTGCCAAATTACATTATATAAACATAATTAAAGGGTTAGCTTTGTTTGAATCAGTCATTCTAAGTAATAAAGATGTCAGATAATTTATTGTTGCATTTTGATACTCACTCTATTAAGCTAATAACTGTTTTGTGTGTGCATGAATGTATATGAGAGCAGTGTTCATGGAGTTTGTCTTTTTGAAAGGTGACTGAGTCTGAAGATGTTGCTGATGGAGTCCAGGAACATTCTCCGCTACAAAACTACCTTCCAGAGTTTGCTTTTGAGCCTGGATGCCTGCAGTTCCCAAAACTGCTTGGGAAGGCTGAGAGGAACAGGAACCTGTCCCCATGCATCAGTGGCAGCAAGAATCTGGTGAGGGGAGGAGGGAGATGCTGGCACCACTGCTGAGGCATAGCTGGGATTGTGCTGGGTGAGCTGTACGCATTAAAGGTGGGATGTGACCCCTGCAACCAACAAGTGTTAAGCTGTGATGGACAAGGATTCAATGTGAAACATTAAAAACATGATACTTCACATGAAAAAAAAGGATTTTAAAAAAGTTTTTTCTCCTGCACTGGGAACCCCTCATGTCCAAGAGGCTTCATTTTGCCTAGCAGCAGGTACTTCACTGAGTATTCAGCATTTTAGCCACGTCCTGTCCTTGTTTTAGGGTGGAGGAACAGAGGTGTGGCTGCCTGGCTTATTGAAGATGGGGAGGATTTGGCTGGGCATGTGCCTGTGCTGTGGGTACCAGATAGGAGCAACCCTGGCACAGTACAGGATGGAACAGAGCAGTGGCCAGAGCCCAGGGCATGTCCATCCTTATCTGGAAGGAAGCTGGGATGGTTTTGGCTCATGATGGCAGGAGCTCCGTGCAATGGGGCTGACGTGCTGGGTAAACACTCAGCTTCTGGAGCAAAACAACACTCTCCCTCCCCCTCTATTTTAAGACCTGTGTTACAACCACTAAACTGATAGAAAAACAAGCCCAAATCCTGTCAAGTACTAGGATAAATATTTTTAAGGTTATTTTAAGATTTATAAAATTATTAAACTAGAGAGTAAAATACACTTTATTAAACTGTCTTATTTACAGTCACATACATGGACTCTGTGGGGATACAGAAAATAAAGATGCCTCTAAGGCTTGCATTATCAGATTCTGAGAGTATTTATAGATTAGTAGGTGCAATCATCCTCTTGAAATCTGCTGTTAATATAAGCTTTCCTTAAAGTCAGCTTTCCTCATGGCTGCTGCTGAGTGCACACATGGAGCTGTAACATGCTGTTTGTTCACCTCTCCAGAACAGCAGGTTCACAGAGAGTTGAGTTTGTCAGTCATTCATCACTCCTACAGCATAAAGTGTCCTATTTAATACTGAGACACTGCTGCTGGATGCCTGAAGAGCCCAGGCATACTAGAGGATTAAAAAAAAAATAGTTCAATTAAAGACCAGGGCAAAAATAGTTTCATGGGTTTTCTGTTTCAAATTAAACTCTTAAAAGCCTCTTTCCCAAATTTCTTCCATTCGAATTTTGGATCCAGTCCTAAATGCTGGGTCTGAAACCCCAAATTACACTGCAGTTTGTGCCCACGTCAGTGACAGGCTGGATCCAAATAGCAAGAATAACCACACTGAAATCCAGGGAAGCTTTGGCTCCCCTACCAAGGTTCATCAGAGCCTCTCCGCCTTGTGAATCCTCTCTGCCAGGCCAGACTCCCATCCGCCCCCCACAGCCCATCCACCCCCATCTAATCCACACAGGGCCAGCCTGAATAAATATAATCTATTACATAAATATAAGAAGATCAGTGTTAGCTCTGAGGACTGGTAGGGGTTAAGTCTTTTATAAGTTCAATTAGGAAATTAAACTTGGTGGGAAACCTGCAACGCTTTCCAGTTGTTCTCTGAGTATCACAACAAACCTCCTTGTTTTAGGCATGGTATCTAGGGGGGTATCTGGCTTTCTAATCTGGGGTTTGGTTTGGGCTCATCTCTACCCAAAATATTATTTTAACCACTCTTTGTATTTCATTTCCATACTTTTTCTTTGGTATGCTTTGAGAAAAGAATCTGCCAAAGACAGAAATGCTTTGAGCCTGAAAAGCTTTTTTTTTTTGCAGTTTATATGGAAGGCAGTGTTTTGCTTGGCTTAGCTTGTGAAATACATGGCACAACCTGCATGAAATATTTGAGGCTGAAGAGACATGAGCACTTCTTGAAGAAAAAAAAAAAAAAAGAAAAAATGTGAATTTTCATTCAAGGGTCTCATTTGCTTACAGCCGCACCCAGACAGGAGGTGTGGGGCACAGCAAGGAAGAAGAATTGATTTATGAACTTGTAAAATTAAAATTATTATAAAGTTAA